>SJXQ01011430.1:427768-824530 GCA_006408695.1 Aepyceros melampus
TTGGTGATGGACAGGGAGGCCTGGCGTGCTGCAATTCATGGGGTTGCAAAGAGTCGGACACGACTGAGCAACTGAACTGAACTGAACTGAACTAATAGGACTGGACCTGCCTTCAGCAAGTGGGGGAACTGAAGGAGGGGTCCAATCCCCACATTCGGGCAAATGTCTGAGTCAGAGGAGAAACATTTAAGGCTGAGAGTGAAATAGCTGATCTGTGGCAGCCTAAATGGAATGAGAATTAGCCAGTCCTTTCTGCTGCCATACATACCCTGGACAGGGATGTAGAGCCCCTGAAAGGAGCAGCAGCTGGGAGCTGGAGTTTAGGGACTGTGGATCAATTCCAGGGTAAGAACTGCAGAGAGACAGATCTAGGGGGTGTGAGGGAGGAGACTATGGTGGGAAATGCCTGTGGAGGAAAGCCAGGCAGCCATGGAAGCAAAGCAATACTGTTGAGTCATGCATAGGGGGTAGAGCCATCAACATAGCCTCTCTCCACCCACAGGCCTGCATGGGTAGCTGAACAATAGAGAAGCCCCCATCAAACACCTGACTCACTGAACTACACAGTAGGACCCCACCCAGGGTCTCCTTTATATGACCGATGCCCAAAACTACAGAGTAAGACCCCACCCAGGGTGCCCTTTTAAGTGCCTGATGTGCTGATCTACAGAATAGGACCCCAGGCAGGCGGGCCCCTCTATGTGCCTAACGCACCGAACAACAGAGAAGGTCTCCAGGTAAGGGAGCCCTCTGAGTGCCTGAACAGGCAGGGCTATGGAGAAAGAATGGCCAAAGAGGCCTTCTCATTGCCAGCTACCAGAGGCTTGAAGAATGACTCTGACAGAGCCCTAACTCCTGTGGAGGAGGCAGTCTATGTCCCTGCACACTTGGCACCGCCAGGGTCCCTGCAAGCCAAGCAGCTGCCCACCTTCACACTCAACTCTCACTGGGACAGAGCTGCCACAGGCAAAAAAATCTTCCATCTATGTACACAGGGTTGCTTTGGAGGTGTCTGACTCTTTCTTCGCTGTAGACTGTGGCCTGCCAGGCTTCTCTATCAGGGAGTGGGAGTTCTCCAGACAAGAATACTGGAACATATTGGCCAATACTGGTTTCCATAACCTCCTAGAGGTCTATATTTCCTGCTGCCCTAGCCGCCAACTCCCTGGGTACCTGGTGCTGCCAGAACCCCTGCAACCCAAGCAGCTGGATCACTTCCATACCTGGCCCTCACAGGAGCAAACCAAATTCTCCAGGGAAGCCTCAGGAACAAACCCCAGTGGATGACTCACAGGCACAGGTGGAAATAAAACCACAATTGAACCCAGGGGCAGTGTGACTAAGGAAAAAGACCCGAAACCTTCCCACCAGTGGTACAAGCTGCAGATTAAATTCATACAATTAACTAGACAGATTCTGTATCTGTGGAATATATGAAAGGTTATTGAGAGCTTCCAGAAAAGAAAACACACTAGTTCCAATAGCTGTGGACATTGAAGCCAAGAACACATAGGAGTTGGACCAGATTAGAATCTGAACAGCCCCCACAATAGGTCCAGAGATCAGCACCATGCTGGAGGGCATCCTAGGGAGGTAAGGTGGACTGTGAATCCCAGGGAAGGAAAGGACTCTGACAGAAGTGACTCAAGAAAAACATTTTATTAATCTTATGTTTTGACTTGTTCTATAGATTATTTTGGATTTTGTAAAATTTTTTCCCTTTTTTCCCCCTTCTGTTGTAGCTGTTAATTTTATTGGCACTGCTGCTGCTACTGCTAGATCACTTCAGGCGTGTCTGACTCTGTGTGACCCTATAGATGGCAGCCCACCAGGCTCCTCCATCCCTGGGATTCTCCAGGCAAGAACACTAGAGTGGGTTGCCACTTCCTTCTCCAATGAGTGAAAGTGAAGTTGTTCAGTCATATCCGACCCTTAGCGACCCCATGGACTGCAGCCTACGAAGCTCCTCCATCCATGGGAGTTTCCAGGTAAGAGGACTGGAATGGGTTGCCAATTTCTTCTCCTTATTGAAATCTAATTAAGGTTTGAGCATTTTTTCTTCTTTTTTTCTCTGTCACATTTCTTATTGTTGTTATGAACCCCTGCCTGTACATTGGACTTTTGCAGTTCTTGGGAGTTTTCCTTTTTTTCTCTCTTTTTTAATTTTAATTTTTTAAACTTATCTTTTTTCTACATTTATTCCTTTGTTTGCTTTTCTCATTTTCTCCATGCAGTTATCTTTAATGTATATAAATCTTTACCTACCTCTATTATTTTACATATCTATGCTTTCTTTCTTTTCTTTTTTTTCTTTTCTCTCAATATGTTTGTTAGTTTTATTTTCATTGCTTTATTCCCCAATTGGCATCTTGCTTTAGTTTTTTTTTTTTTTTCCAATTTGTGCTTTAGTTAGTTTTTTTCTGGTAGACATAATTTTTGGTTTCCTTTGTTTACCAGGTCAATCTATTGTACTTTATTTTTGTTGGACTGTTTTGATTTTGCTTATGAGTGTATATATATATATATATATATATATATGTGTGTGTGTGTATTTTCAGTCACACATTTTATTGTTTTTATAAACAAACCTAAGGACTCATATAGACACATATGCAAAGGGGAAGCAAAAAAAAGCTGGAGTAGCAATCCTCATAACAGACAAAATAGACCTTAAAATAAAGAAGATTACAAGACATAAGGAAGAACACTACATAATGATCAAGAGGTCAATCCAAGAAGAAGACATAAACAGTTGAAAATATCTATACACCCAACACAGGAATACCTCAATACATAAGACAAATACTAACATATAAAAGGAGACACTGAAAGTAACACAATAATAGTATGAAACCTTAATACCACACTCACAGCAATGGACAGATCATCAAAATAGAAAATTAATAAAGAAACACAAGTCTTAAATGATACATTATATGAGATGGATCTCATGATATCTTCAGTGCATTCCACCCAAATACAGAATACACCTTCTTCTCGAGTGTACATAGGGCATTCTCCAGGACAGACCACATCTTGGATCACAAATCAAAGTTCAGTAAATTTAGAAAATTGAAATCATATCAAGCATCATCTCTGACCACAACACTATGAAACTAGATATCAATTACAAGGAAAAAACTGTAAGAAACACAAACACGTGGAGATTAAACAATATGTTTCTAAATAACCAACAGGTTATTGAAGAAATCAAAAGGGAAATCAAAAAACTTCTAGAAACAAATTACAATGAAAACACAACTCAAAACCTGGGAGGCAGCAAAAGCAGTTCTAAGAGGGAAGTTTCTAGCAATATAATCCTACCTCAAGAAACAAGAAAAACATAAAATAGACAAATTAACTTTACACCTAAAACAACTGGAAAGAAAAGCACAACAACAACAAAAAAAGCCAAAGATAGTAGAAGGAAAGAAATGATAAAGATTCAAGCATAAATATAATTAAAAAAAAATGAAAGAAGTGATATTAAAGATTAGTAAAAATAAAAGCAGATTCTTTTAAAAGATAAACAAAATTTACAAACCTTTAGCCAGACTCATCAAGAAATAGTTGAGTTCAGTTCAGTTCAGTCGCTCAGTCGTGTCCAACTCTTTGCGACCCCATGAATCACAGTACGCCAGGCCTCCCTGTCCATCACCAACTCCCGGAGTTCACTCAGACTCACGTCCATTGAGTCAGTGATGCCATCCAGCCATCTCATCCTCGGTCGTCCCCTTCTCCTCCTGCCCCCGATCCCTCCCAGCATCAGGGTCTTTTCCAATGAGTCAACTCTTCACATGAGGTGACCAAAGTACTGGAGCTTCAGTTTTAGCATCATTCCTTCCAAAGAAATCCCAGGGTTGATCTCCTTCAGAATGGACTGGTTGGATCTCCTTGCAGTCCAAGGGACTCTCAAGAGTCTTCTCCAACACCACAGTTCAAAAGCATCAATTCTTCGGTGCTCAGCCTTCTTCACAGTCCAACTCTCACATCCATACATGACCACAGGAAAAACCATAGCCTTGACTAGACGGACCTTAGTCGGCAAAGTAATGTCTCTGCTTTTGAATATACTATCTAGGTTGGTCATAATCCTCCTGCCCCTGATCCCTCCCAGCATCAGGGTCTTTTCCAATGAGTCAACTCTTCACATGAGGTGGCCAATGTACTGGAGCTTCAGTTTTAGCATCATTCCTTCCAAAGAAATCCCAGGGTTGATCTCCTTCAGAATGGACTGGTTGGATCTCCTTGCAGTCCAAGGGACTCTCAAGAGTCTTCTCCAACACCACAGTTCAAAAGCCTGAATTCTTCAGCACTCAGCCTTCTTCACAGTCCAACTCTCACATCCATAAATGACCACTGGAAAAACCATAGCCTTGACTAGATGGACCTTAGTCGGCAAAGTAATGTCTCTGCTTTTGAATATACTATCTAGGTTGGTCATAACTTTTCTTCCAAGGAGTAAGCGTCTTTTAATTTCATGGCTGCAGTCACCATCTGCAGTGATTTTGGAGCTCAAAAAAATAAAGTCTGACACTGTTTCTATTGCTTCCTCATCTATTTCCCATGAAGTGATGGGGTCAGATGCCATGATCTTCATTTTCTGAATGTTGAGCTTTAAGCCAACTTTTTCACTCTCCTCTTTCACTTTCAACAAGAGGCTTTTTAGCTCCTCTTCACTTTCTGCCATAAGGGTGGTGTTATCTGCATATCTGAGGTTATTGATATTTTTCCCAGCAATCTGGATTCCAGCTTGTGTTTCTTCCAGTCCGGAGTTTCTCATGATGCACTCTGCATAGAAGTTAAATAAGCAGGGAGACAATAAACAGCCTTGACGGACTCCTTTTCCTATTTGGAACCAGTCTGTTGTTCCATGAGCAGTTCTAACTGTTGCTTCCTGACCTGCACACAGATTTCTCAAGAGGCATGTCAGGTGTTCTGGTATTCCCATCTCTTTCAGAATATTCCACAGTTGATTGTGATCCACACAGTCAAGGGCTTTGGAATAGTCAAGAAAGCAGAAATAGATGTTTTTCTGGAACTCTCTTGCTTTTTCCATGATCCAGCGGATGTTGGCAATTTGATCTCTGGTTCCTCTGCCTTTTCTCAAACAAGCTTGAACATCAGGAAGTTCATGGTTCATGTATTGCTGAAGTCTGGCTTGGAGAATTTTGAGCATTACTTTACTAGCATGTGAGATGAGTGCAACTGTGTGGTAGTTTGAGCATTCTTTGGCATTGCCTTTCTTTGGAATTGGAATTAAAACTGACCTTTTCCAGTCCTGTGGCCACTGCTGAGTTTTCCAAATTTCCTGGCAAATTGAGTGCAGCACTTTCACAGCATCATCTTTCAGGATTTGAAATAGTTCAACTGGAATTCCATCACCTCCACTAGCTTTGTTCGTAGTGGTGCTTTCTAAGGCCCACTTGACTTCACATTCCAAGATGTCTGGTTCTAGATTTGTCATCACATCATCATGATTATCTGGGTCATGAAGATCTTTTTTGTACAGTTCTTCCGTGTATTCTTGCCACCTCTTCTTAATATCTTCTGCTTCTGCTAGGTCCAGAGCATTTCTGTCCTTTATCGAGCCCAATCAAATCAACAAAATTAGAAATGAAAAAGGAAAGGTTACAACAGACAATGCAGAAAAACAAAGGATTATGAGACTATTATGAACAATTATATGGATTATAAGAGACTATTATGAACAATTATATGAACAACAGACAATGCAGAAATACAAAGGATTATAAGAGATTATTAGAAGAATTATAAGAGACTATTATGAACAATTAGATAACCTGGAAGAAATCAACAGATTCATAGAGAAGTCCAATCTCCCAAAACTGAACCAGGAAGAAATAGAAATTATGAACCCAGTTACAAGCACTGAAATTAAGGCTAAGATCAAAAATCCACCCCCATCCCCACCCCCAAGAAAAGCCCAGGACAAGATGGCTTCACAGGAGAATTCTATCAAACATTTAGAGAAGAGCTAATGCCTATCTTTCTAAAACTCTTTCAAAAAACTGCAGAGGAAGGAACACTTCCAAACTCATTCTACAAGGCCACCATCACTCTGATACCCAAACAAAACAAAGAAAAAACACACGCATGCACACACACACACACACACACACACTACAGGTCAATATCACTGATGAATATGGATGCAAAAATCCTCAGCAAAATTTTAACAAACAGAATTCAGCAATTCAAAAAGCTCATACACCATGATTAAGCTGGGTTTATCCCAGGGATGCAAGGATTCTTCAAGATATGCAAATCAATCAATGTAATATACCATATTAACAAATTGATAGATAAAAACCATATGATAATCTCAATAGATGCAGAAAAAGGCTTTGCCAAAATTCAGCACCCATTTATGATTAAAACTCTTCAAAAAATGTGCATAGAAGGAATCTACCTCAACACAGTAAAGGCCATATATGATAAGCCTACAGCAAACATTATTCTCAATGGTGAAAAATTGAAAACATTCCCGCTAAGATCAGGAACAAGAGAAGGCATCCTCTTTCACCCCTGTTATTCAACATAGTTCTGGAAGTCCAACCTACAGCAATCAGAGAAGAAAAAGAAATATAATGAATCCAGATCAGAAAAGAAGAAGTAAAGCTATGACCATTGCAGATGACATGATACTATACATAGAAAATCCTAAAGATACTAAAGCTAATCACTGAATTTAGCAAAGTTGCAGGATACAATATCAATACACAGAACCCATTTGCATTTCCATATACTTACAATGAAAAATCAGAAGAGAAATTAAGGAATAAATCCCATTCACTATTGCAACAAAAAGAATTCAATATCTAGGAATAAACTTACCTAAAGAGACAAAAGAACCAAACACAGAAAGTTATAAGGCACTAGTGAAAGAAATAAAAAATGACATAAACAGATGTAGAGATAGTCCACATTCCTGAGTAGAAAGAATCAATATTGTGTGAAAATGACTACACTACCAAATGCAATCTACAGATTTAATGCAATCCCCATGAAATTACCAATGACATTCTTCACAGAACTAGAACAAAAAGTTCCACAATTCATATGGAAATACAAAAGACCCCGAATAATCAAAGCAATCTTGAGAAAGAAGAATGGAGCTGGAAGATTCAACTTTTCTGACTTCAGATTATACTACAAAGCTGCAGTCATAAAGACAGTATAGTACTGGCACAAAAGCAGAAGTTTAGACCAATGGAACAAGATAGAAAGCCTTGAAATGAAAATCATGCACCTTTGGGTACCTTATTTTTGACAAAAGAGGCAAAAATATACAATGGGGCAAAGACAGCCTCTTCAATAAATGGTGTTAGGAAAACTGGACAGATACATGTAAAAGAATGAAACAAGAACCCTTCCTGATACCATACATAAAGATAAACTTGAAATGGATTTAAGACCTAAATGTAAGACAAGAAACTATAAAACTCTTAGAGTGAAACATAGGCAGAACACTCAATGACATAAATCAAATCAAGATCTTTCATAACACTCCTCCTAGAGTAACAGAAATAAAAAAATAAATAAATAAACAAGTGGGACCTGATTAAACTTAAAAGCATTTGTACAGCAGAGGAAACCATAAGCAAGGTGAAAAGACCACCCTCAGAATGGGAGAAAATAATAGCAAATGAAACAACTGACAAAGGATTAATTTCCAAAATATACAAGCAGCTCATACAACTCAATGCCAGAAAAACAAACAACCCAATCAAAAAGTGGCAAAAAGACCTAAATAGACATTTCTCCAAAGAAGACATACAGATGGCTACAAACACATGGAAAGATGCTCAACATTGCTCTTTATTAGAGAAATGAAAATCAAAATTATAATGAGATATCACCTCACACTGATCAGAAGGACCCTGATCCAAAGTCTACAAACCATAAATGCTGGAAAGGATGTGTTGGTGGGAATGTAAATTGACACAGCCACTATGGAAGATGGTATGGAGAATCCTTAAAAAGTTAGGGATAAAACTACCATATGACCCAGCAATGCCCCTCCTAGGAATATACGCTGAAGAAACCAAAATTGAAAAAGACAAATGTATCCCATTGTTCACTGTGTTACTATTTACAATAGCTAGAACATGGAAGCAACCTAGATGTCCATCGACAGATGAATGGATAAAGAAGTCATGGTATATATACACAATGGAATATTGCTCAACCACAAAAAGGAACACATTTGAGTCAGTTCTGATGAGGTGGATGAACCTAGAACCTAATATACAGATTGAAGTGAATCAGAAAGAGAAATATAAATACCATATTCTAACACATATATACAGAATCTAGAAAAATGATACTGAAGAATTTATTTACAGGGCAACCATGGAGAAACAGACATAGAGAACAGACTTATGGACATGGGGAGAGGGGAGGAGAAGGTGAGATGTATGGAAAGAGTAACATGGAAACTTACATTACCATATGTAAAATAGATAGCCAATGGGAATTTTCTCAGAAATCTCAAACAGGGGCTCTGTATCCACCTAGAGGGGTGGGATGGAGAGGGAGATGGGAGGAGGCTTCAAAAGTGAGAGGATATATGTATATCTATGGCTGATTCATGTTGAGGTTTGACAGAAAACAACAAAATTCTGTAAAGCAATTATCTTTCAATAAAAAACAATGGGAATTTTCTCAGAAATCTCAAACAGGGGCTCTGTATCCACCTAGAGGGGTGGGATGGAGAGGGAGATGGGAGGAGGCTTCAAAAGTGAGAGGATATATGTATATCTATGGCTGATTCATGTTGAGGTTTGACAGAAAACAACAAAATTCTGTAAAGCAATTATCTTTCAATAAAAATAAATTAATTTAAAAAAAGAAATAAACCCATGCACATATGGTAAATTTTTCACAAAGGAGGCAAGAATATACAACTGAGAAAATATAGTCTCTTCAATGACTGTTTTGAAAAAACTGGATAGCTACATGTAAAAGAATGAAATTAGAATAATTTCTCCCACCATATATTTTTTAAAAGCCTCAAAATTGATTTAAGACCTAAATTGAATACTGGAAACCATAAAACTCCCAGAAATAAACAAAGCCAGAATAGTGACATAAACTGTATGAATTTTTTTTTTTTTGATCAGTCTCATGGGCAAAGGAAATAAAAGTAAAAATGATAAAGTGGACCTAATTAAACTTAAATGCATTTTCACAGCAAATGAAACCACCAACAAAATAAATGGACAACCTACTGAATGGAAGAAAATATCTGCAAATGATATAACTGATAAAGGGCTAATATCCAAAATATATAAACAGCTCAAACAACTTGGTGCTGGGAAAAGTGGTCAACAACTTGTAAAAGAATGAAATTAGATCACTTTCTAACACCATACACAAAAATAAACTCAAAATGGATTAAAGATCTAAACGTAAGACAAGAAACTGTAAAACTCTTAGAGGAGAACATAGGCAAAACACTCTCTGACATAAATCACAGCAGGATCCTCTATGACCCACCTCCCAGAATACTGGAAACAAAAGCAAAAATAAACAAATGGGATCTAATTAAAATGAAAAGCTTCTGCACAACAAAGGGAACTATAAGCAAGGTGAAAAGACAGACTTCTGAATGGGAGAAAATAATAGCAAATGAAGCAACTGACAAACAACTAATCTCAAAAATATACAAGCAGCTTATGTAGCTCAACTCCAGAAAAATAAATGACCCAATCAAAAAATGGGCCAAAGAACTAAATAGACATTTATCCAAAGAAGACATACGAATGGCTAACAAACACATGAAAAGATGCTCAACATCACTCATTATCAGAGAAATGCAAATCAAAACCACAATGAGGTACCATTTCACACCAGTCAGAATGGCTGCGATCCAAAAGTCAACAAGCAATAAATGCTGGAGAGGGTGTGGAGAAAAGGGAACCCTCTTACACTGTTGGTGGGAATGCAAATTAGTACAGCCACTATGGAGAACAGTGTGGAGATTCCTTAAAAAATTGCAAATAGAACTGCCTTATGATCCAGCGATCCCACTGCTGGGCATACACACCAAGGAAACCAGAATTGAAAGAGACACGTGTACCCCAATGTTCATTGCGGCACTGTTTATAATAGCCAGGACATGGAAGCAACCTAGATGTCCATCAGCAGATGAATGGATAAGAAAGCTGTGGTACATATACACAATGGAGTATTACTCAGCTATTAAAAAGAATACATTTGAATCAGTTCTAATGAGGTGGATGACGCTGGAGCCGATTATACAGAGTGAAGTAAGCCAGAAAGAAAAACACCAATACAGTATACTTACACATATATATGGAATTTAGAATGATGGTAATGATAAACCTGTACGCAAGACAGCAAAAGAGACACAGATGTATAGAACGGCCTTTTGGACTCTGTGGGAGAGGGAGAGGGTGGGATGGGTTGGCAGAGTGGCAGTGTAACATGTGTGATATCATAAGTGAAACGAATCGCCAGTCCAGGTTTGATGCAGGATGCAGGATGCTTGGGACTGATGCACGGGGATAATCCAGAGAGAGGGTGTGGGGCAGGAGTGGGGAGGTGGGGGTCGGGATTGGGAGTTCATGTACACTCGTGGCTGATTCATGTCAATGTATAGCAAAAAGAATACAGTATTATAAAGCAAAACAAACTAAAAAATAAAAATCAATTAAAAAAAAATCTTACACACACACACACAAAAAAAACAGAGTTAGGGTCCAGAAAAATGAAATGACATAGTCATAGTCATATAGTCATAGTCTATGACTATGACTTGTTATAGTCATAGTTCTGTACCAGTCCAGGTTTGATGCAGGATGCAGGATGCTTGAGGCTGGTGCACTGGGATGACCCAAAGGGATGGTATGGGGAGGGAGGAGGGAGGGGGTTCAGGATGGGGAACACATGTACACCCGTGGTGGATTCATGTTGATGTATAGCAAAACCAATACAATATTGTAAAGTAAAAATAATAATAATAAATAAATGATAAATAAAAAATAAAAGACAATTAAAATGGACAGATATAAATATACATTTGCCAAAGAAGACATATAGTTAGGAATGACATGAACATATTCACAATCATCAATAAAATGCAAAACACAATAAGATCTCACCTGTCACCTGTCAGTTATCATCAAAAAGGCTCAAAATAGCAAATGTTGGTGAAAATGTGGAAAAAAGGAACCATGTTCACTATTGGTGGTAAAGTCTATTTGTATAGCCAATGTAGAAAACAGTATGAAGAGGTCTCAAAAACTAAGTATGGGACTTCCATAAAATCCAACAATTCTGCTCCTGGGTATACATCCAAAGAAAAGGAAGACACTAATTTGAAAAGATACATGCACCTAGTGTTCATAGAGGTATTATTTATAATAACATCAGGATATGGAAGCAACTTCAGTGTCCAACAATAGATGAATGAATTAAAAAAAAAAAACCTGGCATGCACACTCACACATGCACACTCATTGGCATACTACTCAGCCATAAAAATAAAATTTTTACATTTTCAAGAATGAATATAACAGAAAAGAAACAGACTTTGAGGTGAATGAATTAATCTACATAACACAATATGTATTGCCTTTGTTGATGATTATATGTACCTAAGACTGTATGAGGCACAGAGCAAAAGGATATTTTTTTCCCCTGTGACAAGTGCCAAGTTTTATCAAATGTATCTGATTGGAGAGTATCTTCCTTTTAATAGGAAGAGATGTAAATAAGGATGAGGCATGCATTTTCTATAAGTAAAAAGGTATCACAACTACCCAACTGTCAAATAGCATGAGAACTAAGATTTTTATATCTTAGTGTAATGATCCATTAAATAATGTGCATTGATTGTCCATTTTAGCAAAAAATACTCTCCATTTTGATGCTTACAAATACTAGATGCATTTTATTGAGTTATCTTTCTAAATCTACTTGCTTTACTATTTCAAATGAAAGCACAAACACCTTTCTTTAACCTATAGTTTGAGTGAGTATTTGCATCTAATTGATTGCAGTTGAGTAAATATGTCTGTCCTTATAGTGTTAAACACATAAGCAGCAGTGTTTATGCTATGTAAGTGTGATTAACTTGTGAAAAATTCATCAAGTACCCTGAGATCTGCACAGCTTTTTTTTTTTAATTATGTATAAAGTTTTGAAGAATAAAAATGGTCTGACAAGCAGGCAGCCCACAAAGAAACTGACACATCAAGGGAAGAAGATCAAACAGCAATATAGCAGGCATATTCACACTGTAGACTTCAGTGCCTGGCCCTACTCCAAAGGGGTTGAAAGAACAAGTAGACATGAAATATAGGAAAAGAATAGAGACATGAATTTCAAGGAGGAGAAATGAAAGACCGTTTGACATTCAACAATTTTTTTTTAATTTTACTTTTTGACAGTCAATAAACTCACCTCCACTTAGTTAACTGAGTTCAACTATTGTCTTACACCTATGGAAAGCAACCTAAAAGAATACATCAAAAGTTTTTCTGCTAATTAATCTGAATATCTGGTGTCAGTTTTCCTCAATATTCCCATATATAGTGTGATGCTGAGAAATATGTATTCAAGTTTATGTTCAGAATGTCAGTTTATAGCTATTTTTAACATTACTTTCAATTACAGCTCTTTGTTTTTTAACATTATGTAAAATATTTAAAAAACCTTCTCATGATGCCAAATCTTACATGACTTATAATTAATGTCACATGTAACATTTTGCTTTTAATTTTATTTGCTAATCATCCATTTTTAAAATTTCATTATTCAAATGTATTTCTGTTTTAGTTTTAAAATTCAAGCCTATCAAACATTTATGCACTACTAACCCATTTTGAATTCTGTGATTTAAAAACGCTTTGTGATTCAAATGTATTCTTTTTAATAGCTGAGTAATGACACTGGAGCTGATTATACAGAGTGAAGTAAGCCAGAAAGAAAAACCCCAATACAGTATACTTACACATATATATGGAATTTAGAATGATGGTAATGATAAACCTGTACGCAAGACAGCAAAAGAGACACAGATGTATAGAATGGCCTTTTGGACTCTGTGGGAGAGGGAGAGGGTGGGATGAGTTGGCAGAGTGGCAATGTAACATGTATGATATCATAAGTGAAACGAATTGCCAGTCTAGGTTTGATGCAGGATGCAGGATGCTTGGGACTGATGCACAGGGATAATCCAGAGAGAAGGTGTGGGGCGGGAAGGGGGAGGTTGGGGTCGAGATTGGGAGTTCATGTACACTCGTGGCTGATTCATATCAATGTATAGCAAAACGAATACAGTATTGTAAAGCAAAACAAGCTAAAAAATAAAAATCAATTAAAAAAAGAATAAAAAGTTAAAAAAATAAATAGCAGCCAACATTTAAAAAATAATAATAAAAAAAATAAAAACGCTTTGTGTAAAAGAATATAAATATAAATATGACAGTAGAAAAAATAACCCATGACATAAAACCACACTAAATTCAAAGTGATAAGAACTGGAAATATACTGCCCTTTATGAAAGCTTTTTTTTTTTTTTTTTTTAGTTATCGTGGAATGAAAATGAAAGAAAGTGAAAATCACTCTGTCATGTCTGACTCTTTGTGACCCCATGGACTATATAGTCCATGGAATTCTCTAGGCCAGAAGCTGCAGTGAGTAGCCTTTCCCTTCTCCAGGGTATCTTCCCAACTCAGGGATCAAACCCAGGTCTGCATCAACTGCAGGCAGTTTCTTTACAAGCTGAGCCACAAAGGAAGTGGAATAGTGGAATAGTGGTTTTTTAAACCTGTGGAATTGATTACATATAATGATCTCTCAGTTTTCATCTTTTATATATAAATCTTAAAGAAATACTATTTTCTAGGTAAGAGATTTGTGATTATTAACTGTAATAAAGACAAGGGGATAATTATCATAATTTCTGTATTTAAGAGTAGTATGTACTCTTTATATTCTGACAAATGCTGACAAGTTGCTCTCCCACAGGTTGCTACAGTGTTAGAACTTCTTCCACTGGACAGAAGATGGGCAAGTAGCTACATTTTAATATAGATGTAATTTGCATGATTTTGAAAATTTTAAAATTTAATATTTTCATTTAAAATTTGTGTTATTTTTGTTAAATGTATATCCCTCAGTAATTTATTCCAATAGATTTGTTTCTTCTCTTTCTAGTTAATATTAAGTAATTGGGGAACCATCTCCCATTTTCAAAGATTTGCTTCAAATCATTTCCTATTCAGTATCATTTATTTTCCTCAGTGCTGTTTTTATCAAGTTTCACAAAAAAAGGCCTCCTCTATATTGTTTATCTTTGTTCTCCACTACTGTTTTCACTAACTATAAACACACTTTTTCTTACTCTTTTCTTACCTGAAATTTCTAAATCCATTATAACCCATTTTCTTGTTATACTTTTGACCTCCTGTTTTTCCTTTGTGAATGATGTCACTGTCTCTTCTACAATTATGTGACCTCCTTGTTTCATCTTATGTAATTTTTGCTATAATAGAATCTAAAGCTCACTGAACACCTTTATATAAATATTGAGAGAACACTTTGATTAAATTATTGAAGTAACTTTCAGTCTTTGGAATAAGGACATACCTATGTTCCTCTGTGCTTGTTAACCAACTATACAAGACTGTCTATGAAAACGGTAGAAAAAAAAGCTTCTACAACTTCACTGCATTTAATAGCTTTTTAAAGTCTCTACTGTAAGTATGAAGTCTAAAATAATTTTTAATATTTTTTACTTGTTTATTTTTCCCTCTGTAAATTATATTTTTATTTCCTAAAATACCTTTTTATTACACAGTCATCTATATTCAATTTCCAGATTTTCTCATAGCTAATTTATCTCCAAACGTGTGCCTTTATTGATTCAAATCTCTACCTAATTTCAAATTTACATCTGCTTCCAAAACTATTCGTTAGCTAAGAGTTTTAATTATATTAAAAATATCCATTCTGGAATCTGATGTGCTATTTTTATGATTACTGTGTATTCAGCAAATGCTATATTTTACTAGATATTTGCTCTGTTCTGGTCAATACTGCAATTTTATTATGCACTGCTGCTGCTGCTGCTGCTGCTGCTAAGTCGCTTCAGTCGTGTCCGACTCTGTGTGACCCCATAGACGGCAGCCCACCAGGCTCCTCTGTCCCTGGGATTCTCTAGGCAAGAACACTGGAGTGGGTTGCCATTTCCTTCTCCAATGCATTAAAGTGAGAAGTAAAAGTGAAGTCGCTCAGTCGTGTCCGACTCTTAGCGACCCCATGGATGGCAGCCTAGCAGGCTCCTCCGCCCATCGGATTTTCCAGGCAAGAGTACTGGAGTGGAATGCCATTGCCTTCTCCCTTTATTATGCACAAAAGGTATAAATTAGTTAAAATATATTTTCAGGCATCTTAAAATATAGAAACTAGTAACATGTTTCTAAGCACATTATTATTTAAAATGTGCATTGAGCAATAATTCTAAGAAATGGCAATAGAGCCGCAACTCCTCTTGAAGGTCCTCATTACCTGGTAAAGAACCCACCTGCAAATGCAGGTAGACATAAGAGGTATGGGTTCAATCCCTTGGTCTGGAAGATTCCCTGGAGCAGGAAATGAGCATACCACTCTAGTGGAGCATGCTGCTGCTGCTGCTGCTGCTGCTAGCTAAGTCACTTCAGTCGTGTCAGATCTGTGCAACCCCATAGATGGCAGCCCACCACTCCAATATTCTTGCCTGAAGTATCCCATGGACAGAGGAGCCTCGGGGGCTACAAGTCATAGGGCCACACAGTCAGACACCACTGAAATGACCTACCACATATGCGTATCTTATACATAGTTCACTTAAGAAATTTGGGGATAAACACATCTATGTCTCCATTCCTGTTTACTCCTTTCCTCTCCAAATACAACTTCAAGCTCACGTTTCTAATGAGGGCTGCATTTTCTGAAGACTTGGTATTAACATGAGGGGTATACATGGTTAATCTATTGGGAGAAAATTATATTTTGCTTTGTTTTATTTATTTATTTATTTTTTGATGGTTTCTTTTCATTTTACTTGGTGGGAATATCCGGTTTCCCACTTTGGCAGCCTCTTTAGCTTTCCCACTGCAGTCTCTTCTGTTTTTTTTTTTTTCTAAAAATGTAAGGACTTTGCTAACAAAGGTCCATGTAGTCAAGGCTATGGTTTTTCCAGTAGTCATGTATGGATGTGAGAGTTAGACTATAAAGAAAGCTGAGTGCCAAACAATTGATGCTTTTGAACTGTGGTGTTAGAGAAGACTCTTGAGAGTCCCTTGGACTGCAAGGAGACCCGGCCATTTTCTCCTAAAGGAAATCATTTCTAACTCATTTCCAACTCCTGAATAATCATTGGAAGGACTGATGTTGAAGCTGAAACTCCAATAATTTGGCCACCTGATGCGAAGAGCTGACTCATTTGAAAAAGACCCTGATGCTAGGAAAGATTGAAAGCAGGAGCAGAAGGGGACGACAGAGGATGAGATGGTAGGATGGCATCACCAACTCAATGGAAATGAGTTTGAGTAAACTCCAGAAGTTGGTAATGGACAGGGAGGCCTGGCGTGCTGTAGTCCATGGGGTTGCAAAGTCAGACAAGACTGAGTGACTGAACTGAACTGAAAAATGTAAGGAGTACAAAAATTATGTCTTTATAGAATGTCCCATTTGTTTCCATTGTTCCTATTTTGTCATACAGAGCAACAGATTGTTAAATCTATAATGTGCTTTTTATGTTGGTCTATCTATATTTACTAACAGTATAAATTAGGTATATTAAAAAAAGTGTGTAGGTGTTTTTTAACCTCCAAGATACTGATTTTTCAGAAGCCTTTTCTGAATCTAACATGATGTTTGAGAGACATGTTTTCAACCGCCCTTCACAAGAGCCCACAGTGCATCTTGTTCCCTCTCTAGAACTCACTGTACATGTCAGCCTTTGTGAGCCACTAACACCTTCATCCACTCTCTAGCAAAGGTAAACTATTACCTCCTTTTCACACTACCATTTCCATGGGGAAGCCAGAACTACTTTCAGAATTTCAAGAATTCCCTATTACATAATTCCATCTTTCAGTGTAGAGGACATGCACTGTCTCAAGTTCCTTTGCAAGAGGTTTCAAATATGTCATCTTGACTGTTCTTTGCACTATATCTAATCTTCTATAGAGCTGCAACAATATTTTCATGGATCAGTTCTGTCATGTAACTTCTGATGATTTTTGCAGCTGTGTAGCCTTCAATTCTGACTCTTCAGCCCTCTTGGCAAAACTCAATGTGCCATCAAATATCATTTAGTAAAGCCATTTTCTATTTAAATTAGCCAGAATTACATGTTTTATTTTGATAAAATATGGAATTTTTATTTTAAATATTAAAAATTATTATATTATCACCACTGATGGTGAAGCTTCAAAACTTTGGCCACCCGATGCAAAGAACTAACTCATTAGAAAAGGCCCTGATGCTGGGAAAGACTGAAGACAGGAAGAGAAGGGGACAATAGAGGATGAGATGGTTGGATGGCATCACCCACTCAATGGACATGAGTTTGAGCAAGCTCTAGGAGTTGGTGATGGACAGGGAAGCCTGGCGCGCTGCAGTCCAAGGGGTTGCAAAGAGTTGGACATGACTGAGCAACTGAACTGAACTGACTCACTATGAAGAGATACAACTTCAGAAGACTATTTTAAATGTATGTTTTATCTTCTAACAAAAAATTAATACAGCATCTGTAGATATATGAAGTTCTTTATATGTGCTCAGCAAAGTTATAAATATACCTCTATTAGAAAAATCTTTCAGAATTAATAAGCTATTATCACAAGCAGGAAGACACAGAGTCCTAATATTTGGACAAATGGTGGTATACAGGAAAGGTACTTTACAACACAGAGGGAAAATAATATATTTTGCTTTTAATTCTATCACTATTATGCTCTATGTCTTTGAAAAGTCATTTAATAATTTTTGGTCCTATCTATTTCCCTATAAACTGATTGAGTTAGATGACATCCTTATAATAATCCTTCCTTTAAATGTTAAGATGTTAATACAAATTCATAAAATAAATTTAACATTAAACACTGAATATATTTGGAATTTTAAAAGCAAATTATTACAGTGAATATTTATATTATGTAAGTCTGAAATTATAGAGCTCTCCAAAGAGCTATTTGGGGAGTGGCCTTCTGATATGAAAGAGACTTTACCTTAGTATTGGCAGACCATGTGGGGCTTTATTAAACATTTAAAATTCAAAGCCAATTGATTTTAAAACTCCTCCCTCTGCATATTTATTACTATAAAAATTTTAATTCATCTTTAAGAATACAAAAAAAAAAAAATCTGGCAACTGTTCCTGGCAATATTAGTGGGGTAGATTGTCTCTTTCTTCAATTTCACATTTTCCATCTGCACCAGTTTCTCATGTGACAGTTCCTCTCCATGGGATTCTGGCAACTCAACCAACATCCATTTTTCTAAGTATTATCACTGGAAAAATGAAATGAAAGAAAAGCTCATATCTTTAATTTACATCAGCTAAAATGAAGTTTTAGTTAATATTCAAGGTCTAAATAAGACAACAGTTTTTGACCTAACAGTATGACTCTTTTTGCTTTTCCTTTATCCTACGAAAGAAATCTGAACAGATTGAAGACTCTTTCTCCCATTCATTTTTTTAGGAGAAAATAAACTCCCTAAAATAGGCACAAATATTTTTTTCCTCCCAAGGTTATCCTTAATTTGCTGATTTTGAGCCAGGAACCACTGAGCTTCCCAGTTGTGGTCCTGATTTCTTTTTCACCAGATGAGACATGAATCACAATATGATTTACTTTCTTTAGCACATTGGATGTTTCATTTCTCCCAAACCCAAGTCTTTCATGTGTCCAACTTTTGCTGTTTCAGGGTATCAAGAAAGCAAATATATCACCAGCCTAATGTATGCTGCTGCTGCTAAGTCACTTCAGTCGTGTCCGACTCTGTGTGACCCCACAGATGGAAGCCCACCAGGCTCCCCCATCCCTGGGATTCTCCAGGCAAGAACACTGGAGTGGGTTGCCATTTCCTTCTCCAATGCATGAAAGTGAAAAGTGAAAGTGAAGTCGCTCAGTCGTGTCCGACCCTCAACGACCCCAAGGACTGCAGCCTTCCAGGCTCCTCCATCCATGGGATTTTCCAGGCAAGAGTACTGGAGTGGGGTGCCATTGCCTTCTCCGAGCCTAATGTATATAATACTAAGAAAGGTCAAGCAAATCTTACAAGCAAATGTAACTACCATAACAGATTACATTCTAAGTAATCTATTCAACAGTGGTAGTACCACTACCTAGAGGGCATTTTGGATGTTTGCAGGGGCATTCGTAGCTTCCACAATAAGACGGCTACTGTAACCCACTATTAATGGGAGAGAACAGAGATGCTAGATTTGCTGTGTAGTGTCCATTGTCAATTAACATCCATTCCCATTCCAATTTTCTGTACCTCTCTTACTGTTGGCCCTCTCCCAGTATAGCAGGCATTGGAAGGATTAAATCTACAGATTTCCTTACAGAAAAATTTGGATATTTTAATTTAGATTAATCTAATGAAATAATCTTGCTACAGATTTGGAAGTTAGACATAAAATGAATGTCATTTTCCTGTTCCCAGTGCCATTTGCTGTGGTTTAAGCAAGTTGCCATTTTCCTGCATCAGGTACTATTGTCTAAAGGTTTCTGTTAAGAAACAAGGAATGTAGCTCTGTTGCTATATGACTCTCTGGGGTCTGCTGCGGCCCTGCTGTCATTCACCAACCAAGGTGAGCATGGCTCCAGTGGTGACCTTGGAAATAGGAATGCTATGATAGGAAATTATAAATTTTTAGGAAACATTTTGATAGGCCCAAGCTAGAACTTCAACTGTTCTGCAACCTTTCCCATAATTTTGTAAACTATTAATTCCCTGTATTAAATTCCTTACTGTTTATAATACTCGGGGTAACTATAATTGCTTGTCAGTGCAGTGCATGTGTGCTGAGTCACTCAGTCATGTCCACTCTTTGGGACTCCATGGATTACAGCCCACCAGGCTTCTCTGTCCATGGGATTTTCATGGCAAGAACACTAGAGTGGGTTGCCATTTTCTTTTCCAGGGGATTTTCCTGACCCCAGGATCAAAACCAAGTCTCTTGCATCTCCTATGCTGGCAGGCAAATTCTTTATCACTCTTCCATCTAGGAAGCCCAATACTGAACCTTAATTCCTTCATATTACATATGGCAATGTTCATCATGGTTTATAGAATGAAGGATTCTTCTGTATTCCATGAGATATCTGGATAGTATCCAAGGCATTCATTTTACTTTTAATATGTTTATATTTGATTATATGAATCCCTAGAAAATAAAAATCTAATATATTTTGACATAAAACAAATTAATCATTGCCTGGGACTCCAGGGTGGAGGGATAGTTGGGAGAGAAAGGGCACAAGAGAATTCTTTAGGGCAATGGAAATGTGCTATATCTCGATCGTGGTGGTAGTTACACAGGTATATACATTTGTCCACATCTAATGAAATGGACAGTTTAAAATGGATGCAATTTACTCTATGTAAATTAAACCCCCATGAAGTTGATTTTAAATAATTTGCATTTGTCTAAGTTGTACACTTTATAAAAGTATGTTAATGTGTAAAGTCTGCCTAAAACGATATGAGCATAGAACTTAACTCTGTTCAGTTCAGTTCAGTTCAGTCACTCAGTCGTGTCCGACTCTTTGCGACCCCATGATCACAGCACGCCAGCCCTCCTTGTCCATCACCATCTCCCAGAGTTCACTCAGACTCACATCCATCGATTCTGTGATGCCACCCAGCCATCTCATCCTCTGTCATCCCCTTCTCCTCCTGCCCCCAATCCCGCCCAGCATCAAAGTCTTTTCCAATGAGTCAACTCTTCACATGAGGTGGCCAAAGGACTGGAGTTTCAGCTTTAGCATCATTCCTTCCAAAGAAATCCGAGGGCTGATCTCCTTCAGAATGGACTGGTTGGATCTCCTTGCAGTCCAAGGGACTCTCAACAGTCTTCTCCAACACCACAGTTCAAAAGCATCAATTCTTCGGTGCTCAGCCTTCTTCACAGTCCAACTCTCACATCCATACATGACCACAGGAAAAACCATAGCCTTGACTAGACGGACCTTAGTCGGCAAAGTAATGTCTCTGCTTTTCAAGATACTATCTAGGTTGGTCATAACTTTTCTTCCAAGGAGTAAGCGTCTTTTAATTTCATGGCTGCAGTCTCCATCTGCAGTGATTTTGGACTATTTTTGCATAATTTTATTATATGAAGAATTTTGCTACAGTAATGCTGCCTTGATTGAGAGTTGCTTTTTGTGTGGAGCTTTTCCAAGATTATTTTACTCTTTTTAAATATCACCTCAATAATGCTAACATATTTGTCAATACAACACCCTAAACAGTTTTCATAATCATAGTGATTTTAAATAGATGTACAAACACTTGATTATGACATTTGGCCTTCTAATTTAATTGTGCTTGTCCCTTTATATTATAATACTGCATTTTAAATTCTTCTTGATTTATTAATCCTTTATATTGCAGCAAATTTTTGAGATTTGTTGCTATATTGTGGTAAGAGATAGAAATGTGGTTAGGCTCCTAATCAAATCACTCATTCATTATAAAACATATTTTGTATTCCTACTTTGTACAGGTAATACTGAAACACTGGGGTTATTGAAGTGATTAAAAAAATACTCCCTGGCTGCATAGATTTCTACCTTCTAGTCAATAGACTGGTAATATAAATTGATAATATCAGAAACAGATAAAAGCTACAAAGGAAAACAGAACAGTTGCCCAATGTCTACTATTTAAAATCTAAGACCATGTTTGATAAATTTCTTCTAATGTATTTATTTAATACAGTATTTCTTATATTCTGGGGTAATAGAACAGAATAAGAATGTAAGAATTATTCAGAATAAGAATGCAAAAACTGTCACCACTAAAACAAAATAATATATAAAATAACAGCAAATCTTTATTTTTCTTTCATCTGATATTCCTTGTCCTGGGTTGCTTTCTCCAAGAAGCAGATGCTGACATGGTATTAGGAGTTTGATATGTGTACTAGAGAGTAATACATGTGAAATAAAAAAGAGAAAGCAAGATTAGGCACTCCCCCCCAAAAAAGCCACCATGTAATAATATCAAAACACTGGAACAAATATTACCAGGTAGAGGAGTCTCAACTTGGGCAGGAATGGCTTAACCTAGGCTTTCCCATCTTACTCAGTCATTGGCTAAGGCCCACTCTAAAAATAATATAATCTTATAATCTTGGCTTCAGTGCTAAGGTGAATTAGAAGAAGCTCACAGCTAGAGGCTGTGAGGTAAACATACTCCTCACAGCTGGACAGCAAATCATTTCAAGGGGAAACTTAATGGGGTGTCCCTCACTCTGCCAAAGTCTTCTGTAAAATTAGGAAATTTATAGTGCTGTACTTGCCAATAACCAGGTTTTTTCCTCTTCATCTGAGCTTTATGATGGACTGAGTATCAATCAATTATGCTTAAACATCATCAACGCCTAATTGAATGAGTCTGTATCTATACTCTGTCATGAGCAGGTTAACATATATTTGTAAACAGACAACTCTCTAAGATTCATGGCTTCTTCAACTCCTACTTTGTCAGTCTCTTACTTTTCTCTCTGTATTTCTCTACCCCAAATATCCTGTGTATCACTATCTTTGTTCTGAAATTCTCTAGGACCTTGGCAGGAGAATTGTTCCCAGATGTCCTTGGTAAGAAATTCAATAAATTCCCAAAGCAAGGTACTGTTTTCCATACTTACTAAGTCTGGGGGCCTGGGAGGTGATGAAAATTAAATAATCATTTTCCACCTTATCCACTATGAAACTTTGCCTTCTATCTTAATTCCAGCACTGAATAACCCTTGGTATACCAATGGCAGCAGAAACATCTCTTTCAGACAACTCTTTCTGCTCTGTGTGTCTCTGACCCTATTTCCCTGAATATTTTATTTTTATTTCTATTTTTCATTCCTTTCCAGCAGGTCAAGTTGAATTTTCAAAACTTTGATGTATTTTTTTCTCCCCTGCCATATATAGACCTAACATAGTCTCTTGTAGCTTTTAAATGAAAGATCTAAATCTATCTTTAAGCTGATTCTATTGTTCCCTGAATTTCTGAATTCATCTCTTCTTACTTCAAGTAATATTTTGTCCTGCATCAAACTCGGAGCATTTCTAGTCAAGTGACCATAACCTCATAATGAACTATTGGCATTTCAAGTTGAGAATTTGAATGATTTTTTGTATCTCTGTCTCTGCCTCTCTCTCTCATGTTTCTCTGTTTATGAAATTGGGTCTATGAAAGCTTCACTCAGATGTTGCTGCTGCTACTACTAAGTTGCTTCAGTCGTGTCCGACTCCATGCGACCCCATAGATGGCAGCCCACCAGGCTCCCCTGTCCCTGGAATTCTCCAGGCAAGAACACTGGGGTGGGTTGCCATTTCCTTCTCCAATGCATGAAAGTAAAAAGTGAAAGTGAAGTCGCTCAGTCTTGTCCAACTCTTTGCGACCCCATGGACTGCAGCCCACCAGGCTCCTCCATCCATGGTATTTTCCAGGCAAAAATGCTGGAGTGGGGTGCCATCGCCTTCTCAGATATTACTTAATGTAAATCTAGATGGTACCATTTACTTCCTATATAATACTCTCACTCTTTTCTTCCCATCTGCTTCTTAATAAATTTTACCCCACCACCAGAGATAAAGAGACGAGGCCACTTGTTAGAGACCTTTGTCACCTTCATCATCTAATCAACAAACTTATCTAATGGTGAATCTTCAACAGAATTTACTATGTTGTTTATTAAAGATGCACATAACTTGTCTTTTTACCAGACTTACTGAATTGGTATTTTCACAGGTAGGGCTTGAGAGACTGTATTTTTTCAATGTGTCTCCATTTTATTCCTTGACCTAGACCATCATCTAAAACCACCCAGCTGGGATGAGGTTTAGCAAGGTACCCAAGCTCCCCTTAGAGGCTGGAGATGTTACCCAAATATACATCCACATCTAGAACACACTCTATATGATTCAGTATTCAGTATATTATCATGTTATTTAGATCCTCATAGTCCTTTACTTATAAATGAGGCTAGACCAGATTTGAGGGGATCTATACTGTACAGGTGTGTGCTTTAGGGTAGTGATGATTTCACAGATCATGGGCAATTATCCTTACTTTACTATATCTTAGGTGGGTCTATGTCACATGGAAAATATTTGTTCCTTTAAATTTGAAATAACCTATAAACCTGGTCTTAATTTTTCCATAAGGACACCAGTTTTTAAAATACCCTGAGTTTTACTAATAGAATATGAGCAATGCTGTCTATCAAGTGAATTTTTTCCCACAGAAAGTTTAATAACATTTGTGTCATATGTTTTAAGAATCATTGTCTTATAAAATATTTATCACTACATATATGTTTAACAGAAAACCTCTCCTCAAACTGGTTCAAGCAAGGAGCATCTCACATACCAGGAAGTCTAGTGGTATATTTAAACTCCAGGGACAATAGCAGATTGATAATATTATCAAGGAAAAGGTTTTATTTCATCTCTGTGCTCTGAATCTTCAACACTGGCAACTGGGAGCAGTTGCTCCCCAGCTTGGATGCTTCCTTATGCACCCTCTAGGAGATGGGGGAAACCATTTACCCAAATGTGCAATGAAAAACCTTCCTTTCACTCTAGTTGAGCCAGATTATGTCATCTGCCTGCTCCTGATCCAATAATAGTTGATGAGAAAATGAAAATACATGAATTGACAATCAAGATTTTTCATTAGATATTAACTGTGTATACAGAATCATTTAAGAAGGGAAAGAGAGAAGCATGTTTTCTAAGTAACCAAATGATTACTACAATATTATTGTTGAATATTTGGAACATAAGAACATCTTCTACCACAGATATTATAACCATTATTCCATAGGTAATTAATTATTAATTTCAAGCCCTTAAGAGTTGGTTTCAAGTAGTAAACTGTTATCATATACTGCAATTTTCTTATTTTTAAGATCTAATATTAACCCTCAAACTGCTCAAGAACAACTTCAATTGTTGTTAAATAGTACATTTTCTAAGTTATTAATACAGAAGGCTAATTTTCTCTTGCTTTTAAACAAAATAATAAATCTTAAAATAAAATAAGTTCTGTGTAATAAGTACCAGGCAAGGAGAGATAAGAAAGCTTTCCTCAGTGACCAATGCAAAGAAATAGAGGAAAACAACAGAATGGGAAAGACTAGAGATCTCTTCAAGAAAATTAGAGATATCAAGGGAACATTTCATGCAAAGATGGGCTCTATTAAGGACAGAAAGCTATGGACCTACCAAAAGCAGAAGATATTAAGAAGAGATGGCAAGAATACACAGAAGAACTGTACAAAAAAGATCTTCATGACCTGGATAATCTTGATGGTGTGATCACTCACATTCACCTAGAGCTGGACATTCTGTAATGTGAAGTCAGGTGGGCCTTAGGAAGCATCACTAAGAACAAAGCTAGTGGAGGTGATGGAATTCCAGTTGAGCTATTTCAAATCCTGAAAGATGATGCTGTGAAAGGGCTGCCCTCAATATGCCAGCAAATTTGGAAAACTCAGCAGTGGCCACAGGAATGGAAAAGGTCAGTTTTCATTCCAATTCCAAAAAAAAGGCAATGCCAAAGAATGCTCAAACTACCACACAATTGCACTCATCTCACATGCTAGTAAAGTAATGCTCAAAATTCTCCAAGCCAGGTTTCAGCAATATGTGAACCATGATGTTCAACTGGATTTCGAAAAGGCAGAAGAACCAGAGATCAAATTTCCAACATCCGCTGGATCATTGAAAAAGCAAGAGTTCCAGAAAGAACATCTACTTTTGCTTTATTGACTATGCCAAAGCTTTTGACTTTGTGGATCACAATAAAGTGTGGAAAATTCTGAAAGACATGTGATTACCAGAGCACCTGACCTGCCTCTTGAGAAACCTGTATTCAGGTCAGAAAGCAGCAGTTAGAACTGGACATGGAACAACAGACTGGTTCCAAACAGGAAAAGGAGTACGTCAAGGTTGTATATTGTTACCCTGCTTATTTAACCTATATGCAGAGTACATCATGAGAAATGCTGGGCTGGAAGAAGCACAAGATGGAATCAAGATTACTGGGAGAAATATTAATCACCTCAGATATGCAGATGACACAACCCTTATGGAAGAAAATGAAGAAGAACTAAAGAGTCTCTTGTTGAAAGTGAAAGAGGAGAGTGAAAAAGTTGACTTAAGGCTCAACATTCAGAAAACTAGGATCATGGCATCTGGTCCCACCACTTCATGGCAAATAGATGGAGAAACGGTGGAAACAGTGCTGACTTTATTTTTCTGGGATCCAAAATCACTCCAGATGTTGATTGCAGCCATGAAATTAAAAGACATTTGCTCCTTGGAAGGAAAGTTATGACCAACCTAGATAGCATATTGAAAAACAGAGACATTGCTTTTCCAAAAAAGGCCCATCTAGTCAAGGCTATGGTTTTTCTAGTAGTCATGTATGGATGTGAGAATTGGACTATGAAGAAAGCTGAATGCACAAGAATTGATGCTTTTGAACTGTGGTGTTGGAGAAGACTCTTGAGAGTCCCTTGGATTGGAAGGAGACCCCACCAATCCATCCTAAAGGAGATCTGTCCTACATGTTCATTGGAAGAACTGATGCTGAAGGTGAAACTTCAATACTTTGGCCTCTTGATGCACAGAGCTGACTCATTTGAAAAGACCCTGATGGTGGGAAAGACCGAGGGCAGTGGGAGTGGGGACGAATGAGGAGGAGATGTTTTGATGGCATCACCGACACAATGGACATGGGTTTGGGTGGACTGTGGGAGTTGGTGATGGACAGGGAGGCCTGGCATGCTTGGTTCATGGGGTCACAAAGAGTCTGACACCACTGAGCATCTGAACTGAACTAAAAATATTATCTCTATTAATCCTATATCAACAATGCTTTGTGGTATTATAATATCGATTTTCAGATAGGAACTGAAACTAAACAGATTATGTAACTTTCCCAAGCTCACATTGTCAATGAGAGATGGGTTTGGAATTTGAATACAGGTCTTGTCTGACTCAAAACCTATGTAGGACAGAAGAAGGTTTCTTCTTTGACTCTTAGGTTTAGTGACTGGGGTTCGTGAATCAAAAGACAAAGAAAAAAAAAACACTTTGTTTTTCTTCATATTCAACATGCACACCTGGGCAAGTGATGAGTAACTTAAACCATTGGCTAGAATATAAGGCTTATGTACAATTTTAACAAAGGACAATAAATTTGTGAAGTGACAAGACAAGGAAAATAAGGTTTCGGGCTTCCATGGGTGGTAAATTTTAGGGAGGTAAATATATGAGAACCTGGAATGTTAGGTTCATTAATCAAGGTAAATTGGACTTGGTCAAGCAGGAGATGATAAGAATAAACATCAACATCTCATGAATCAGTGAACTAAAATGGATAGGAATGGGTGAATTGAATTTGGATGATGATTATATCTACTACTGTGGGCAAGAATCCCTTAGAGGAAATGGAGGAGCCCTCATAATCAACAAAAGAATATGAAATGCAGTACTTGGGTGCAATCTCAAAGATGATAGAACGATCTTGTTTTGTTTCTAAGGCAATCTATTCAATATCACAGTAATTCAAGTCTATGCCTCTACCACTGATGCTGAAGAACCTTAGGTTAATCAGTTTTATGAAGACTCAGAAGACCTCCTAGAACTAACACCAAAAAAAAAAAAAAAAGATGTTCCATTCATCATTGCGGATTGAAATGCAGGGAAGGAAATCAACAGATACCTGGAAACAGGCAAGTTTGGCCTTGGAGAATAAAATGAAACAGGGCAAGGACTAACTGAATTCTGCCAAAAGAATGCACTGGTCATAGCAAATACCCTTTTTCAACAATGCAAGAGATGACTTTACACATTGGCATCACCAAACAGTCAATAGTGAAATCAAATTGATTGCATTCTTTGCAGCCAAAGATGGAGAAGCTGTATACGGTCAGCAAAAACAAGACCTGGACATGACTGTAGCTCAGATCATCAGCTTCTCATAGTAAAATTTAGGCTTAAACTAAAGAAAGCAGGAAAACCACTAGGCTAGTGAGGTATGACCTAAATCAAATCCCCTATGAATATGCAGTGGAGGTAATGAATAGATTCAAGGGATTAGATCTAGTTAACAGTGTGCCTGAAGAACTATGGACAGAGGTCTGTAATGTTGTACAGGAGGCAGCGAACAAAATCATCCTCAAGAAAAAGAAAAGCAACATGGCAAAGTGGTTATCTGAGGAGGCTTTAAAAATAGTTGAAGAAAGAAAGAAGTGAAAAGCATGGGAAAGTATATTCAACTAAACAGAGAGTTCCAAAGAACATCATGGACAGACAAGAAGGCCTTCTTCAATGAACAGTGCATAAAACTAGAAGAAAACAATAGGAGGTGAAAGACTTCAGATCTCCTCAGGAAAATTGTAGGTATCAAGGGAACATTTTGCCCAAAGATGGGCCAAATAAAGGAGAGAAACAGTAGAGACCTAGTAGACACTGAAGAGATCAAGAAGAGAAGGAAAGAATACATGCAAGAACTGTGTACAAAAAGATCTTCATTAAAAAGATTACTATGATTATGTGGTGAGTCACCCAGAGCCAGACATTCTGGAGCACGAAGTCAAGCGGGCCTTAGGAAGCACTGCTGTTAATAAAGCTAAAGCTGTTTCATCAAGCTGTTTCATTTAGTATGGCAGCAAATCTGGAATACCCAGCCAGCAGGGGCCTCAGGACTGAAAAAGGTCAATCCCATTCCAATTCCCAAGAAGGGAAGTACTAATTCCCAAGAATGTGCTAAACATTGGACAATTATACACATCTCCCATGCTAGTAAGGTCATGCTTAAAATCTTGCATGCTAGGCTTCAACAGTATGTGAACCAAGAACTTCCAGATGTCCAAGCTGGGTTTAGAAGAGAAAGAAGAACCAGAGATCAACATGGCATCCAGCCCCATTACTTCATGGCAAATAGAAGGGGAAAAAGTGAAAATAATGACAGATTTCCTATTCTTGGGTTCTAAAATCACTGTGGAAGATGATTGCAGCCATGAAATCAGAAGCTGATTGCTTCTTGGGAGGAAACTAATGACAGTGTGTTGAAAAGCAGAGACATTACTCTGCCAACAAAGATCTGTATAATCAAAGCTATGGTCACATATGGTTGTGAGATCTGGACTATAAGATGGGAGAATGCCAAAGATTTGATGCCTTTGAACTGTGGTGCTGGAGAAGACTCCTGAAAGTCCTTTGGATGACAAGGAAATCAAACCAGTCAATCTTAAGGGAAATCAACCCTGAATACTTGTTGGAAGGACTGATGTTGAATCTCCACTCCAGTCTCCACTATAGTATTTTGGTCTTCTGGTGTGAACAACCGACTCATTGGAAAATTCCCTGATGCTGGGAAAGATTAAGGGCAGAAGGAGAAGAGGGTGGCAGACGATGAGATGACTGGATGGCATCACTGATGCGAAGGACATGAACTTGGGCAAACCAGGAAATAGTGAGAGATAGGGAGGTCTGGCGTGCTGCAGTCCATGGGGTTGCAAAGAGTCAGAAAAGATTGGGTGACTGAACAACAAATATACGGAGGAAAGTAATGGAGGACGCTTACTCCTTGGAAAAAAAGTTATGACCTACCTAGATAGCATATTCAAAAGCAGAGACATTACTTTGCCAACAAAGGTACATCTAGTCAAGGCTATGGTTTTTCCAGTAGTCATGTATGGATGTGAAAGTTGGACTGTGAAGAAGGCTGAGAACCAAAGAATGATGCTTTTGAATGGTGGTGTTGGAGAAGACTCTTGAGAGTCCCTTGGACTGCAAGATCAACCAGTCCATTCTAAAGGAGATCAGTCCTGGGTGTTCTTTGGAAGGAATGATGCTAAAGCTGAAACTCCAGTACTTTGGCCACCTCATGCAAAGAGTTGACTCTTTGGAAAAAGCTCTGATGCTGGGCGGGATTGGGGGCAGGAGGAGAAGGGGATGACAGAGGATGAGATAGCTGGATGGCATCACCGACTTGATGCACCTGAGTCTGAATGAACTCCGGGAGTTGGTGATGGACAGGGAGGCCTGGCGTGCTGCAATTCATGGGGTCACAAAGAGTTGGACACGACTGAGCAACTGAACTGAACTGAATGGAAGATAATAAGTGAATTATTAAGGTTTGTTTGTGCAGGCCCAACAGAGACCTGACTTTTTATCTCAAGTGATATTTGGTTTTTTTTCCCCGTCCTCCAAGTGTGGGAGAAGAGGAGTTGGGGGGCTTCCTAATAAAGGAAAATATGCACCCTCCCCTAGGCAGAAAAGGGAAAAGGTATCTACTGTTTCTCAATTGCCTTCAGCTCAAAATAATCCAAATGACATATTGCAGAATGGCATATTCTGATTCCCTCCACTCGCAAACTTCTAGGCAATACTGTCTCTCATGCACAGAAACAGAAACTTCATTAGATTGAAACTTTCACTAAATTGAAAAAAAAATGAATTTTTTCATTCATTTTGCATTTCCAGAGTTCTATTGACATTTCTTTTGCAAGAAATGCTACAGAAACATGTAACATCAGACTAATATTTACCCTTTCTTGGAGGATCGTTGAAGGAAATTTTATTTACACTTTCATTCAAAAAGTTGACAAGGATTTATTTAAATAAGGTTTCCCTTTTATTATTTTTGCCAGCAATACAATGCAATCCTCTTAAAAGAAATGAAAACATACTTTGTATTATACAATAAAGTTTAAAGGATAGCATCAAATTACTCACAACTCACTCGTGTATTGGGGCTTCATAGTATCTCAGCTGGTAAAGAATCCACCTGCAATACAGGAGACCCTGGTTCAAATACCTGTTCCAGTATTCTTGGACTTCCCTGGTGGCTCAGTTGGTAAAGAATCTGCCTGCAATGCTGGAGACCTAGATTCGAACCCTGGGTTGGGAAGATCGCCTCAAAAAGGGAATGGCTACTCACTCAAGTATTCTGACCTGGGGAATTCCATGGACTGTAATACTCCATGAGGTCACAAAGAGTCAGACACAACTAAGTGACTTGTATTTCAGTTCAGTTCAGTTTGGTCACTCAATCGTGTCCAACTCTTTGAGACCCCATGGACTGAACATGCTAGGCCTCCATGTCCATCACCAACTCCCAAAGTTTACCCAAACTCATCTCCAATGAGTCGGTGATGTCATCCAACCATCTCATCCTCTGCCGTCCACTTCTCCCACCAAACTTTCCCAGCATCAGGGTCTTTTCCAATGAGTCAGCACTTCACATCATGTAACAAAGTATTAGAGTTTCCACTTCAACATCAGTCCTTCCACTGAACACTCTGGATTGAATCCTTTAGGATGGACTGGTTGGATCTCCTTGCAGTCCAAGGGACTTTCAAGAACGTTCTCCAATACCACAGTTCAACAGCATCAATTCTTTGGCATTCAGCTTTCTTTAAAACCAACTCACACATCCATACATAACTACTGGATTGACCTTGACTAGATTGACCTTTGTTGGCAAAGTAATATCCCTACTTTTAAATACGCTGTCTAGGTTGGTCATAGCTTTTCTTCCAAGAGCAAGTGGCTTTTAATTTCATGGCTGCAGTCACCTCTGCAGTGATTTTGGAGCCCAAGAAAAAAGTCTGCCACTGTTTCCACTGTTTCCCCATCTATCTGCCAACCAGTGATGGGACCTGATGCCATGATCTTTGTTTTCTGAATGTTGAGCTTTAAGCCAACTTTTTCACTCTCCTCTTTCACTTTCATCAAGAGGTTTTTTAGTTCCTCTTCACTTTCTGCCATAAGGGTGGTCTCTCTGCATATCTGAGGTTATTGAGATTTATCCCAGCAATCTTGATTCCAGCTTGTGCTTCCTCCAGCCCAGCGTTTCACATGATGTACTCTGCATATAAGTCAAATAAGCAGGATGACAATATACAGCACTGACATACTCCTTTTCCTATTTGGAACCAGTCTATTGTTCCATGTCCAGTTTCAAGCCCTGCTGCTTCCTGACCTGCATACAGGTTTCTCAAGAGGCAGGTTAGGTAGTCAGGTATTCAGACCTCTTTCAGAATATTCCACAGTTTATTGTGATCCACACAGTCAAAGACTTTGGCATAATCAATAAAGCAGAAATAGATGTTTTTCTGAAATTCTTTTTTTTTCCAGGATCAAGCAGATATTGGCAATTTGATCTCTGGTTCTTTTACCTTTTCTAAAACCAGCTTGAACATCTGGAGTTCATGGTTCATGTATTCTTGAAGCCTGGCTTGAAGAATTTTGAGCATTACTTTACTAATGTGCGAGATGAGTGCAATTATGTGGTAATTTGAGCTTTCTTTAGCATTGCCATTCTTTGGGATTTGAATGAAAACTGACTTTTTCCAGTCCTGTGGCCACTGCTGAGGTTTCCAAATGTGCTGGCATATTGAGTGCAGCACTTTCACAGCATCATCTTTCAGGATTTGAAATAGCTCCACTGGAATTCCATCACTTCCACAAGCTTTGTTCATATTGATGCTTCCTAAGTCCCACTTCACTTCACATTCCAGGATGTATGGCTCTAAGTAAGTGCTCACACCTCTTGCACTTCACTCATGTATAATTATTTGTATCATGTATTTTAACTTTTCCCCTAATACTTTATTCAGCTTTCTCTTTCCAATTCTCAAAATTAAATGCCTAAACATTTTACTATCTCTTTAACTTCTTTTACATTTGTACTTCAAAATAGATAATTTAAATTCTTTAGCAATATAAGTGCATGTTTCACAGTATAGTCAATGAAAATCAGAATTTTAATTTTTCTATATTTTCCAGTTTGATGTATTTTAATTGTTCTTGCTTACACTTCTATTGGTGAAGCTCAACTGTTCAATAATTGAAATTAATCAAATTTAGTTTTTTATTTAAAAATTAAATATGCTACTCATTTATATTTCTGAATCTGTGATTATTCTTAGCTGATGCTATATGTATTTATATACATATACCTTTTGTTTTTTAATTTTGAAAAAAAAATAGTTTATCCACTAGGAACATTATTTTTTCTGCCATTTTTGACATGACCATAAGCCATTTCAGCTCAACTCTCGAAACTGGGGAATAGTCTGTTTGCACCCACACATGGCTTTCCATCTTCTCCTAGACATTCATCTAGTTCATTTCTTCTGGTTTTATTTTAATATTATACAACCTAATTCTTTATAAGACAAACCAAGTTAAGAAATAAGAAACCCTACACTACAATTATAACTCTTTTGTTTATTATCCAGGCTATCAGCAATACACTATTTGGGCTAACTCTTTGCAAATTTCATGTGACAATGATTGTTTTCTTATTGGCTCACATTATTTTTCATGAGTTATAATTTTCAGATACCTTTGGAATATTTGTTACAAATTTAGGGTTGCTGCTGCTGCTAAGTCACTTCAGTCGTGTCCGACTCTGTGTGACCCCATAGACGGCAGCCCACAGGCTCCCCTGTCCCTGGGATTCTCCAGGCAAGAACACTGGAGTGGGTTGCCATTTCCTTCTCCAATGCATGAAAGTGAAAAGTGAAAGTGAAGTCGCTGAGTCGTGTCCGACCCTCAGCGACCCCATGGACTGCAGCCTTCCAGGCTCCTCCATCCATGGGATTTTCCAGGCAGGAGTACTGGAGTGGGGTACCATTGCCAAAGGAATACATTTTGGCTACCAAAAAAGGATTATTGGTAGAATAGAAAGACTGCTAACAAATTTTCAGGTTGAAACAGGCATTGTCTATTAGATCTAGTAATCAGAAGATTCTGGAAATAAGACTCTATCTTACAAGATGACAGCACTTGCATCATATTTGAAAGACATACTGAATTTAATTAGCACTATTACTTTAAATATAAATATCTATCAAGGCAAGATGGGTTTCTGTGAGAATATTACTTTTTTGTTATGAATTTTATCTTATTTCTGAAAGGCCATAGATATTTAATTAGAGTTGTGAGAAGCTATATCTTGGATACCTATTTAACAATTTGCATTTTAAACCACATGCATGAGATTTCAGTTCAGTTCAGTTAAGTCACTCACTTGTGTTTAACTCACTGCGACTCCATGGACTGCAGCATGCCAGGCCTCCCTGTCCAACTCTGCTTGGTAATATGCTGTCTAAGTTGGTCATAACTTTCTTTCCAAGGAGTAAGCATCTTTTAATTTAATGGCTGCAGTCACCATCTGCAGTGATTTTGGAGCCCAAGTAAATAAAGTCTGCCACTCTTTCCACTGATTTCCCATCTATTTCCCATAAAGTGATGTGACTGGATGCCATGATCTTCGCTTTCTGAATGTTGAGCTTTAAGCCAACTTTTTCACTCTCCACTTTCATCATGAGTTTGGGGTATACCCAAACTCATGATTGTTGAGTTGGTGATGCCATCAACTATCTTATACTCTGTGATTCCCTTCTGATGCCATCAATCTTCCCAGCATCAGGGTATTTTCCAATGAGTCAACTCTTCACATCAGGTGGCCAAAGTATTGGAGTTTTGGCTTCAACATCAGTCCTTCCAATGAACACTCTAGATTGATATCCTTTAGGATGTACTGGTTGGATCTCCTTGCAGTGCAAGGGACTCTCAAGAGTCTTCTTCAATGCCACAGTTCAAAAGAATGTATTCTTTGGCATTCAGCTTTCTTTATAGTCCAACTCTCACATCCATACATGACTACTGGAAAAACCATAGCCTTGACTAGATGGACCTTTGCTGGAAAAGTAATGCCTCTGCTTGGTAATATGCTGTCTAAGTTGGTCATAACTTTCTTTCCAAGGAGTAAGCATCTTTTAATTTAATGGCTGCAGTCACCATCTGCAGTGATTTTGGAGCCCAAGTAAATAAAGTTGCCACTCTTTCCACTGATTTCCCATCTATTTCCCATAAAGTGATGTGACTGGATGCCATGATCTTCGCTTTCTGAATGTTGAGCTTTAAGCCAACTTTTTCACTCTCCACTTTCATCATGAGTTTGGGGTATACCCAAACTCATGATTGTTGAGTTGGTGATGCCATCAACTATCTTATACTCTGTGATTCCCTTCTGATGCCATCAATCTTCCCAGCATCAGGGTATTTTCCAATGAGTCAACTCTTCACATCAGGTGGCCAAAGTATTGGAGTTTTGGCTTCAACATCAGTCCTTCCAATGAACACTCTAGATTGATATCCTTTAGGATGTACTGGTTGGATCTCCTTGCAGTGCAAGGGACTCTCAAGAGTCTTCTTCAATGCCACAGTTCAAAAGAATGTATTCTTTGGCATTCAGCTTTCTTTATAGTCCAACTCTCACATCCATACATGACTACTGGAAAAACCATAGCCTTGACTAGATGGACCTTTGCTGGAAAAGTAATGCCTCTGCTTGGTAATATGCTGTCTAAGTTGGTCATAACTTTCTTTCCAAGGAGTAAGCATCTTTTAATTTAATGGCTGCAGTCACCATCTGCAGTGATTTTGGAGCCCAAGTAAATAAAGTCTGCCACTCTTTCCACTGATTTCCCATCTATTTCCCATAAAGTGATGTGACTGGATGCCATGATCTTCGCTTTCTGAATGTTGAGCTTTAAGCCAACTTTTTCACTCTCCACTTTCATCAAGAGGCCCTTTAGTTCTTCTTCACTTTCTGCCATAAGGGTGGTGTCATCTGAATATCTGAGGTTATTGAGATTTATCCCAGCAACTTTGATTCCAGCTTGTGCTTCCTCCAGCCCAGTGTTTCTCGTGATGTGCTCTGCATAGAAGTTAAATAAGCAGGGTGACAATATACAGCCTTGACGTACTCCTTTTCCTATTTGGAACCAGTCTGTTGTTCCATGTCCAGTTCTAACTGTTGCTTCCTGATCTGCATTCAGGTTTCTCAAGAGGCAGTCAGGTGTTCTGGTATTCCCATCTCTTTCAGAATTTTCCACAGTTTATTGTGATCCACACAGTCAAGGGCTTTGGCATAGTCAATAAGCAGAAATAGATGCTTTTCTGGAACACTCCTGCTTTTTCCATGATCCAACGGATGTTGGCAATTTCATCTCTGGTTCTTCTGCCTTTTCTAAAACCAGCTTGAACATCTGGAACTTCATGTTTCATGTACTGTTAAAGCCTGGCTTGGATAATTTTGAGCATTACTTTACTAGCATGTGAGATGCATGCAATTGTGTCCTAGTTTGAGGCTTCCCTGATGGCTCAGAGGTTAAAGCATCTGCCTCCAATGTGGGAGACCCGGGTTCGATCCCTGGGTTGGAAAGATCCTTTGGAGAAGGAAATGGCAATCCACTCCAGTATTCTTGCCTGGAGAATCCCATGGACTGAGAAGCCTAGTAGGTTACAGTCCATGGGGTCGCAAAGAGTCGGACACAACTGAGCGACTTCACCTTCACCTTCACCTTTGAGTGTTCTTTGAACTGTTAAAGCCTGGCTTGGATAATTTTGAGCATTACTTTACTAGCATGTGAGATGCATGCAATTGTGTCCTAGTTTGAGGCTTCCCTGATGGCTCAGAGGTTAAAGCATCTGCCTCCAATGTGGGAGACCCGGGTTCGATCCCTGGGTTGGAAAGATCCTTTGGAGAAGGAAATGGCAATCCACTCCAGTATTCTTGCCTGGAGAATCCCATGGACTGAGAAGCCTAGTAGGTTACAGTCCATGGGGTCGCAAAGAGTCGGACACAACTGAGCGACTTCACCTTCACCTTCACCTTTGAGTGTTCTTTGGCATTGCCTTTCTTTGGGACTGAAATAAAAACTGACTTTTTCCAGTCCTGTGGCCACTGCAGAGTTGTCCATATTTGCTAGCCTATTGAGTGCAGCATTTTCATAGCATCAACATGAAATTTACTTTTTATCAAAAGAAAAATAAATCATGCAGAAAAAGTGTAGGCAAGGACAATAAAGTATTTTAATAGGGATGGTACAGGGAGGGAAGAGGGAGGGGGGTTCAGGATGGGGAACACATGTATACCTGTGGCTGATTCATGTTGATGTATGGCAAAACCGATACAATATTGTAAAGTAATTAACCTCCAATTAAAATAAATAAATATATATATTTAAAAATGAATGTATATATGTGCATAACTGAGTCATTTTGCTGTGCATGAGAAATTAACACTACATTGTAGATCAAGTATACTTCAATAAAGAATAAATTTAAAAAATGAAAAATAAAAAAAAAGCAAAATAAGGAACACTTTTGCTTAATCAGTGTATAAGGTATTGAATACTAAAATGTAAAAATTAGAAATATTAATTGACTTCTGAAACATCTTCAATAAAATACTAGCAAATCTAATCCAATTCCATGAAAAAGAAATATTTTTTGTGCAGTGAACTTTTAAACCAACTGGTACTTATGTAGTAATATAATACTTCATATGAATAGAAAAAAATATCATCATCATTTCAATTGATCTAAGAAAGGCATTTGAAAATATTTAACATATTTTCATGATAAACACACTCAATAAACTAGGAATAGAAGGGAAAATTTTCAGTCTGATAAGGAGCATTTACAAGAAAACACACAGCTGACACCATACTTAATGGTGTAAGACTAGATGATTTCCTCCTAAGATCAAGAGAAAGGAAGGATGTGTGCTCTTGTCACCTCTATTCAACATTTTACTCAAAGTTCTAGCCTGGACATGTAGGCAAGAAGAGTAAATAAAAGACATTCAGATTGGAAAAGAAGTAAAAGTATCTCTTTTTACAATACACGATGTTGTACATAGTGTGAACATAAATAAAGAAAAAAATCCTCATTTAAAATGGAGTCAGAGAGTTCTGAAGGGAGGGCTCTCCTGAACCAGCCACTTGGTGAAGTCTACATAACCAACAGGAAGAGGGAAAGTGAGGATTATTTTGACAAGGTCTGTTTGTATAAGATTCTCTTCATACCAATTTCTTAGCCATGATGATTAACTGAATTATTTTGCTCTACAGCAGAAATTAACACAAAACAATCAAATGTCCATAAAAAATAAATATAAAAATTAAATAATAATGCTATGTTTCTTCTTTTACAAGGGAGGTAATTTTTTCAGATAGGAATTATATCCCCTGCTTTTAAGAAAATGAAGGATTTCTCCCTGCTCCAGAAGGAATGTACTAACCACTGCTTATTGCCAATAAGAAACCTCCACAACTTGGAACTCTTTTCTTCTCATTGAACATTTATTTAAAACAACCCTCCCCAGTTTCCTCCAAAAACTTATTAAAAGCTGATATCCTTCTCTCTTTGGACTTGGCCATGATTTACCACAATTTATCTGTCCTTAATGGCAGTTCTCTGTTATCCCCAAATAAACCTAATTGGCTAATAAAATAACAGATCATTTTTGAGACTGACAATAGAAAAGCCTATGAAACCATCTAAAAATGTTAAAAACTAATAAGTTAGTTCAACAAAGTTGTAAGATACAAGATCAGTACACAAAAATCAATTGTATTTCTATATACACATGATCCAAAATGAAATTTAGAAAATTCAATACACATAGCATTAAAATATAAAATTCTTATGAATAATTATAATCAAAGAAGTGCAAAACTTATGCTCTGAAAGCTATAAAACTTTATTGAAAAAGATTTTTCAGTATTTAAATAAGTGAAAAAATATCCTATGTTCACGAACTGGAAAACTCAAAATTGTTAATAAGGCAATATTACCCAAGCTGATCTACAGAACTGACATCATCCCTATGAGGAATCACAACTGCCTTCTTTATATAAATTACAAGCTGACTCTAAAAGTCATATAAAATTACAAGAGACCTAGAATAGTCAAAAACAATTCTGAAAAAAGAAAAACAAAATATGCGGTCTCTCACTTTCCAATTTCAAAACATAGAACAAAGCATCTTACTATAGATCTTAAAAATTACTGCAAATCAAATCAGTATAGTGCTTGCAAAGGCTAGACAATCAGTTCAGTTCAGTTCAGTCGCTCAGTCGTGTCCGACTCTTTGCGACCCCCTGAATCGCAGCACGCCAGGCCTCCCTGTCCATCACCAACTCCCGGAGTTCACTCAGACTCACGTCCATTGAGTCCATGATGCCATCCAGCCATCTCATCCTCGGTCGTCCCCTTCTCCTCCTGCCCCCAACCCCTCCCAGCATCAGGGTCTTTTCCAGTGAGTCAACTCTTCACATGAGGTGGCCAAAGTACTGGAGTTCAGCTTTAGCAGCATTCCTTCCAAAGAAATCCCAGGGTTGATCTCCTTCAGAATGGACTGGTTGGATCTCCTTGCAGTCCAAGGGACTCTCAAGAGTCTTCNTTGAAATAGCTCAACTGGAATGCCATCAGCTTCACTAGCTTTGTTTGCAGTGATACCTCCTAAGAGCTACTTGACTTTGTATTTTAAGATGTCTGGCTCTAGGTGAGTGATCACACCTTTGTGGTTATCTGGGTTATGAAGATCTTTTTTGCATAGTTTTTCTGTGTATTCTTGCCACCTCTTCTTAATATCTTCTACTTTTGTTAGGTCCTTACCATTTTTGTTCTTTATAGTGCATATCATTGCATAAAATGTTCTTGGTATTCTAATTTTCTTGAAGAGATCTCCAGCTCAGTTCAGTTCAGTCGCTCAGTCGTGTCCGACTCTGTGACCCCATGAATCGCAGCACACCAGGCCTCCCTGTCCATCACCATCTCCCAGAGTTCACTCAGACTCACGTCCATTGAGTCCGTGATGCCATCCAGCCATCTCATCCTCGGTCATCCCCTTCTCCTCCTGCCCCCAATCCCTCCCAGCATCAGGGTCTTTTCCAATGAGTCAACTCTTCGTATGAGGTGGCCAAAATACTGGAGCTTCAGCTTTAGCATCATTCCGTCCAAAGAAATCCTAGGGTTGATCTCCTTCAGAATGGATTGGTTGGATCTGCTTGCAGTCCAAGGGACTCTCAAGAGTCTTCTCCAACACTACAGCTCAAAACCAACAATTCTTCGGCACTCAGCTTTCTTCACAGTCCCCTCACATCCATACATGACCACAGGAAAAACCATAGCCTTGACTAGACGGACCTTAGTCGGCCAAGTAATGTCTCTGCTTTTGAATATACTATCTAGTTTGGCCATAACTTTTCTTCCAAGAAGTAAGCGTGTTTTAATTTCATGACTGCAGTCACCATCTGCAGTGATTTTGGAGCCCCTCAAAATAAAGTCTGACACTGTTTCTACTGTTTCCCCATCTTGTTCCCATGAAGTGATGGGAACAGATGCCATGATCTTATTTTTCTGAATGTTGAGCTTTAAGCCAACTTTTTCACTCTCCTCTTTCACTTTCATCAAGAGGCTCTTTAGTTCCTCTTCACTTTCTGCCATAAGGGTAGTGTCATCTGCATATCTGAGGTGATTGATAGGTCCAGCTTGTGTTTCTTCCAGTCCAGCATTTCTCATGATGTACTCTGCATATGAGTTAAATAAGCAGGGTGACAATATACAGCCTTGAAGCATTCCTTTTCCTATTTGGAACTAGTCTGTTGTTCCATGTCCAGTTCTAACTGTTGCTTCCTGACCTGCATACAGACTTCTCAAGAGGCAGGTCAGATGGTCTGGTATTCCCATCTCTCTCAGAATTTTCCACAGTTTATTGTGATCCACACAGTCAAAGGCTTTGGCATAGTCAATAAAGCAGAAATAGATGTTTTTCTGGAACTCTCTTGCTTTTTCCATGATCCAGCAGATGTTGGCAATTTGATCTCTGGTTTCTCTGCCTTTTCTAAAACCAGCTTGAACATGAGGAAGTTCATGGTTCATGTATTGCTGAAGCCTGGCTTGGAGAATTTTGAGCATTACTTTACTAGCATGTGAGATGAGTGCAATTGTGTGGTAGTTTGAGCATTCTTTGGCATTGCCTTTCTTTGGGATTGGAATGAAAACTGACCTTTTCCAGTCCTGTTGTTTCAATAATGTCCTTTTTTCCTAGACCAGAAATCAATCCAAGGGCTCAAATTCCACTTAGCTGTCATTTCCTCTTAGTCCTCTTTAATCTGAGGCAATTCCTCATTCATTCTTTGTCTTTCATGATCTTGATACTCTTGGAAAAAAAAATTGTAGAATGATTAATTCTCAGTTCAGATTTGTATGATGCTTCCTCAAGATAATATTTAGGTTATGCATTTGGGTGAGAATATTACTCTTTGGGCTGAATTTTGTTCTCCCCTAAAGATACATTCATTCCTAACCCCCAGTCCCTGTAAATGTGATCTTATTTCAAAATAGGCTCTTTGCAGATAGAATCAAGTTAAAATGAAGTCATACTGGATTAGGTTGGGGCTATAATTCAATGACTGGTGTTCTTATAAAAGAAGGGAAATTCAGAACAGACACACAGACTGTGAAAACACAGAGACAAAGGAGAGCAAAAGAAGAAAACCATGTATCAACAGAGGTAGAGATCAGAGAGATGCTTCTATAAGCCAAGGTTTGCCAGCAACCATGAGTGACTAGGAGAGAGGCATGGAATGGCTTCTTTCCTAAAACTTTTCAAAGGAGTAGAAGCCTGGTGTGCCACAGTTCATGGGGTTGTGAAGAGTCAGACACAGCTTAGCGACTGAACAACAACAGAGCCCTGTTAACCCCTTAATTTCAGATGTGCAGCCTCCAGAACTGTTTTGTTGCATTGTTTCACACTAAGTCGTGTCTAACTCTTTGTGACCCAACGGACTGTAGCCCGCCAGGCTCCTGTGTCCATGCAATTTCCCAGGCAAGAATACCGGAGTGGGTTGTCATTCCTTCAGGGGATCGTCCCAACCCAGGGTTGGAACCTGCGTCTCCTGCGTCATCTTCTGCATTGGTAGGCAGATTCTTTACCACTGAGCCACTAGGAAAGCACCAGAACTATCAGAGACTGTATTTCCATTGGTTTAAACCACACAGTTTGTGGTCATTTGCTATGGCAGCCCTCGGATTTATGGCACGTGTCTATCATCATAGGGAGATCTGGACAGCTCTGTGATCTGGTGAAATGGATTCTGTCATGCTCCTTGAGTGTGTCAGCCTATATGGGGAAGATGGCAAGACCCTTATGCAAACCAATCTTGTGAGCATGACAGTTACTCTCTACTCAGCTCTGAAAGGCTTTGTTGGGGTGAAAGACAACACATGAGTCGTTCTCTGCCTTCCTGGCCATAAGGCCCCCTCCTGTCTTCCAGAGAACCAAGCAAGCAGAGGGTAGGAATTTGAAAGCTGAGATTTAGTTCAGCTCTGACACTATAATTGCTTTCATTTTTAGTGGAAAGAACCTGCTTGTCAGTGCAGGTAGACATAAGAGACATGGATTCAATCTCTGTATCAGGAAGATTCCCCTGGAGGAGGGCATGGGGACCCACTCTAGTATTCTTTCCTGGAGGAGCCCATGGACCACGGAGCCTGGTGGGCAATAATCAAGAGGGTTGCAGAGTTGGACATGACTGAAGTGACTTAGCACAGCTACTATGTTGAGTCTGTGTTGTGTATTTCAATGTGCTTTTGCCTGTACAATCACATTTGTTTCTCATATGGTCTGGAACAATGCAAATAGTTTCTTTCTGTAAATACAGGTTAATCTATAATTCTCAAACCAGACTCACATTTGGATAAATCCAAATCAGGCATAAGTTAGGGAAAACAGTCACTCCTGCCTCAGCATGGCTTGTGAGTCACTAGTTCAATGAAAAACAGAACTGAGAATTTAGGGCTGCCAGCTTTCTCAATTCACTTCAATAAACATAAATGTTCAGAGCAACTACCATAAACAAGGCTGTTATGTGTTAATAATTCAATGAAGAAACTTGAAAAAAGTAGTAATATTGCACTTGAGTCTTTGAATCTAGTGGGAAAGGTAGAGACTTCAATGAACATCTGAAGAATTGTTAATTTTAGAAGCACTGTGGTGAGTGTCAAGGTAAAGGTTCCCAAAGGGGCTTTGAGAGCAAGTAGGAAGACTCTTATCCCTGAGGGAGGCCCTGAGTTGTTACCCAGTGGCCATGAAGGGGCTAAGAGTGGCAGGAGAGGGGACAGTTTCAGACTTCAGGGACACAGGAGCAGGTGTGTGGGGTCGTGAGGTAGCAGAGGAATCTTCCAGGATTCTGTGCCACTTAGAATTCCTGAGCATTAACTTTGAGTCAGAGAATGACTAGAGTTGAAGTGGAGAGACAGGCAAGACCCCCAAGGTAACGCTGAGCTTCCATGTCAGTTTAAGAAGTTAGGATTCATCTTTTATTACAAGTCCAGGCAATTGACTATCTTGGTTTGTCCAGGACTGAGACTTTCAGATACTAAAGTCAGGAAATCCCCAGGCAAGCTAAGGCAAAACTGTCACCAGAGCATAAAGTGTATCATGTTCCCAAGCTCGGGATATTAGTGGAATTGATGTGCAAGCAGCACTGTGCGGTGCTGCAGCAGCGAGCAGCCAAGAGGAGATACCACACATCCAAGCCTTGTCTAACTCAATGAAACTATGAGCCATTCTGTGTAGGACCACCCAAAACAGATGGGTCAGGCTGGAGAGTTCTGACAAAATGTGGTCCACTGGAGAAGGGAATGGCAAACCACATCAGTATTGCCTTGAGAACCCCTTAAACAGTATAAAAAGGCAAAATGATATCACACTGAAAGATGAACTCCCCAGGTTGGTAGGTGCCCAATATGCTACTGGAGATGAGTGGAGAAGTAACTCCAGAAAGAATGAAGAAATAGAGCCAAAGCAAAAAGAACACCCAGTTGTGGATGTGACTGGTGATGGAAGCAAGGTCCGATGCTGTAAAGAGCAATATTGTATAGGAACCTGGAATGCTAGGTCCATGTTGGAAGTGGTCAAACAGGGGTTTGACCTGAGTACAAGAGTGAATGTTGACATTTTAGGAATCAGTGAGCTAAAATGAACTGGAATGGGTGAATTTAACTCAGATGACCATCATATCTACTACTGTGGGCAAGAATCCTTTAGAAGAAATGGAGTAGCCATCCTAGTCAACAAAAGAGTCTGAGATGCAGTACTTGGATGCAGTCTCAAAAATGACAGAATGATCTCTTTGTTTCCAAGGCAAACCATTCAATATCACAGTAATCCAAGTCTATGCCCAGACCAGTCATGCTGAAGAAGCTCAAGTTGAATGGGTCTATGAAGACCTACCAAGACCTTCTAGAACTAACCCAAAAAAGACATATTTTTCATTATACGGAACTGAAATGCAAAAGTAGGAAATCAAGAAACACCTGGAGTAATAGGCAAATTTGGCCTTGGAGTACAGAATGAATCAGGACAAATGCTAATAGAGTTTTGCCAAGAGAATGCACTGGTCATAGCAAACACTCTCTTCCAACAACACAAAATAACATTCTACACATGGACATAACCAGATGGTCAATACTGAAATCAGATTGATTATATTCCTTGCAGCCAAAGATGGAGAAGCTCTATACAGTCAGCGAAAACAAGACCAGGAGCTGACTGTGGCTCAGATCATGAACTCCTTATTGCCAAATTCAGACTTAAATTGAAGAAAGTGGGGAAAACCACTAGACCATTCAGGTATGACCTCAATCAAATCCCTTATGATTATACAGTGGAAGTGACAAATAGATTTAAGGGACTAGATCTGATAGAGTGCCTGATGAATTATGGATGGAGGTTCGTGACACTGGACAGGAAATAGGGATCAAGAGCATCTCCATTGAAAAGAAATGCAAAAAAGCAAATGGCTGTCTGAGAAGGTCTTACAAATAGCTGTGAAAAGAAGAGAAGCAAAAAGCAAAGGAGATAAAGGATATTCCCATTTGAATGCAGAGTTCCAAAGAATAGCAAGGAGAGATACGAAAGCCATCCTCAGCAATCAATGCAAAGAAATAGAGGAAAACAAAAGAATGGGGAACACTAGAGATCCCTTCAAGAAAATTAGAGATACCAAGGGAACATTTCATGCAAAGATGGGCTTGATAAAGGACAGAAATGGAATGGATCTAACAGGGCAGAAGATATTAAGAAGAGGTGGCAAGAATACACAGAGGAACTATACAAAAAAGATCTTCTTGACCCAGATAACCACAATGGTGTGATCACTTACCTCAGTTCAGTTCAGTCGCTCAGTCGTGTCCGACTCTTTGCGACCCCATGAATCGCAGCACGCCAGGCCTCCCTGTCCATCACCAACTCCCGGATTTCACTACATAAAATACTGCTTCTGATCATGATTCTGTACTGCTTGAAAGTTCAAACCCTAGCTCTGTGGTTCTGAAACACTTCAACCCTTCTGTCTCCTTTTGTATAAAGTGGCACAGTAACAGTGCCTGCCTTGCTGGTCACTGTGATGGTTATAAATGTAAAACACTCAGAATCGGAAACATAGGGCACTAACTATGCCAATAAATGCATCTCACCCATCAAATAGACCATACAGCTTCCACATTTCAGGACAAAAATGAGACTTTCCCACAATTTTCACTTAGTGTTTAATTTCCATTATATTCAATTATGTTTTTCTGAGATAGAGAAGTATACTAGGTTCTGTAAAATATATAATAATGCTCAATATGAGCTCTGAAAGGACATTAAAGAAAAAGTGCTTAAAAAGAAGTCTTTAGAAAACATATTTTGAAAAGAATCAGCTATTATAATGATATAAAGCTATGTGAGGTGCACTGTAATTTTCCATCTTTAGAAATTACAAAGCACATTATATTTTGACACAAGTTTGATAAAGCTTCCTCTCCCCTCCCATGCTTCTTTCCAAGTAATTATGGACTCCGACTTCTTTTCTATTAGTATAATTTAAAATATCAAGCTATAAAACAAAAATAATAGGATTGAGTTTCTTTGTATCCTCTGAACTTTTTCACTAAAGATGGATAATAAGATTAAAGCTTCCTCTCCCCTCCCATGCTTCTTTCCAAGTAATTATGGACTCCGACTTCTTTTCTATTAGTATAATTTAAAATATCAAGCTATAAAACAAAAATAATAGGATTGAGTTTCTTTGTATCCTCTGAACTTTTTCACTAAAGATGGATAATAAGACAAAAGAATTACAAAGATAGAAAATCACTGACTGAGAAAAGCTTGAATGTGCTGGAGTGATTTGGTGATCGCACAGTGGATAAAGAAACTGCCTGCAATGCAGGAGACCCGAGTTTGACCTTGGTTGGGAAGATCCCCTGGAGAAAGGAATGGCTACCCACTTCAATATTCTTACCTGGAAAATTCCATGGACAGAGGAGCCTGTTGGGCTACAGTTTATGCAGTTGCAAAGAGTCAGACATAGCTGAGCAACTAAGCACAAAGGATCACTACTCAGACCAGGCTGAAAGGAGCAAGAAAGGAAAGAAAGAAGGAAAGAGTTGCTTTTGTCCTTCTGAGACCCTTGCTGTCTGCATGTTCTCTCTGAAGCCCTCTTCAGTGGAACAGTATCTAGGCCTTTGGTTTTTAATTGAAGTATAGTTGATTTTCAGTGTTGTATTAGTTTCTGATGTACAGCAGAATGATATGTATGTGTGTGTGTATCTGAATCACTTTTCAGGTTTTTTTCTGTTATAGTCTATTATAAGATATTGAATATAGTTTCCTGTGCTATACAGCAGGACAATGTTGTTGTGGTTTTCAATATATAGTAGTCTGTATCTGCTAATCCCAGACTCTTCCTTTATCCCTCTCCCTGCTTTCCCCTTTGGTAACCATGAATTTGTTTTCTATGTCTGTATGTCTGTTTCTGTTCTGTACATAGGTTCATTTGTATCATCTGGGTCTTTTTTTCCTTTGTGTTTCAGCTCTATTGCTTAGCCAAATTAAAGTCCCACTGTCTTACATTTGGGGACCTCAAGGTACTAGAGATAAAAAACTTTTTAATACAATTATTTTTGCTTATTCTTGGAAATAGAGAGTTTTACATATGCCCCTCTCAATTAATCTCCAGTGGTAGGACTGTTGTGTGTGGCAGGCACTGGGAAAGCTGTTTTAGGGAAGGGACACTCCTCAGATCATTGTGATGACAGATCATTGTGTTCTGGTGAACACAACACCGGACTGGGTACAGCACCTGGGTCCTGAGACAATGAGGTGATAGGAGAGAAAAGAAAAGAAGAGAGGAAGAGAAGTTTACTTTTTGCTTACTACACATAAAATGTTTCTCTCTCCTCTAATGGGAGGTTTGAGAAGAGGGTGTGCTTCGTCCATGCAATGACTAGGGCTGAGCCAGAGTGGGGAGGGGGAGTTGATTACCATCTAGCATGATTTTAGGTTCATTTTATTGTAAAGAACTTTGCCTCTACTACCTTAAAAAATGAAAGAGAAATGCATGTATTTTCTCTCTTTCCAGTTGTTGTAGCTAGATAATAATCACATAATTTTTACCTTAAATTTTCATTTTTGATTTGTTCTTCTATTCTATTTAACATGGCCAGATTTTTTCAAAACAAAACTATAACCCATCAAGTGCCCTTTCAAGGATTCTACTTAAGGAAGAATACAAACCTTAATGTATTTGTAAAACTTTAATAGACATTAAAATATAGATTTTTAAATATATATATATATATATATATATATAAAGCTGACAGTGTGTCTATGGCTAAGAATGTTTTAGGGGAAACAAACTTATTTCAAAGTCACTGAACATTAGATTAGGAAGATAAGAGGATGACAGAGGATGAGATGCTTGGATGGCATCACTGACTCAATGGACGTGAGTTAGCAAGCTTTGGGAATTGGTGATGGACAGGGAAGCCTGGTGTGCTACAATCCATGGGGTTACAAAAAGCTGGACACAACTGAGCGACTAAACTGACTGAACTGAACATTAAATACTTTATTTTTACAATTTCTTGAGGCACTCAATTTTCCCTCTTAACAAAAGATGGGTAAAATAAAGTGACATAGTTTAAATACTGTGACATTATTCATCGAGACATTCAAAGCCATAGTTAGACAGACAGCTCGTGACTTTGAATCTATTGAGCAAGGTAAAGCTTTCGAAACATTTTTCTCTAGCATCATGCTAATTGCATTTCCCTAAAAGTATGTGTGATGTTGGAGAACAAGTTGGAGGGAGAGTAGGGGGAAGTGGAGTACATCTGTCTCCATGAATACATCAGGAATACACCTTCAGACACAGAAGTACATGCAGAACACCAGCTGAGAGTGGACAGGAGTACCTGACCAGCAAAAAAGAATATATGGACCCACACAAAACTCAGTAGGATGAAGGAACTAGGGGGAAAAACAGGAATGGTAGTAGGACTGGACCTCCCTCAGTGGGTGGGGTAACTGAAGCAGGGTCTGGTCCCCACATCAGGGCAATTGTCTACTCAGATCTGTGAGTAGATCTAAACAGTTGACCTGTGGCAGCCTAAATGGAATGAGAATCAGACAGTCCTTGCCGCAGCCATACATACCCCAAATGGCTCAGTGGCTAGGAGCTGGAGTTTAGGAATTGTGGAGCAATCCCCAGGCGAGGGCTGCTGTTGAGTGTGGAGAGACTGATGGAGGGGATGTGAGGGAGGAGATTGTGGTGAGAAATACCTGTGGAGGAAAGCCGGGCAGCCACGGAAGCAGCCAATACTGCTGAGTCACCCTTAGAGGGTGGAGCATAGCCTCTCTCTCCATCCACACGCCAGTATCGACAGCTGAATAGAGAAGCTGGCCCATCAAAAGCCTGAGGCACAGAGCTACAGGGAAGGACCCGACCCAGGGTGCCCCTTTAAGTGCCTGACATGCGGACCTACAGAGTAGAACCCCAGCTGGGGCAGGAGGGGGCCCTTATGTGCCTGACCTGCTGAACAACAGAGATGGACCCCAGGCAAGGGAGCCCTCTAAGTGCTTGAATGGGCAGAGCTATGGAGAAAGACTGGCCAAAGAGGCCTTCTGATGGCCAGCTACAAGAGGCTCAAAAAAAACTCTGATAGAACCATTACTCCTGTGGCAGAGGCAGTCCGTGTCCCTGCACACTTGGCGCTACCAGGGTCCCTGCAAACCAAGCAGCTGCACTACCTTCACACTCAAGTCTCACTGGGGCAGAGCTGCCACAGGCAAAAGAGTCTTGCGCCTATGCATGAAGGGTCATTTTGGTAGCATCTAACTCTTTGCAACCCTGTAGACTATGGCCTGCCAGGCTTCTCTGTCAGGGACGGGGAGTTCTCCAGGCAAGGATACTGGAGCATATTGGCCAGTACTGGTTGCCATTCCCTTGTAGAGAACATGATTTCCTGCTGCCTTAGCCATCAACCCCCCTGAGTACCTGGTGCTGCCAGAACCCCTGCGACCCAAGCAGCTGCACCACCTCCACACCTGGCCATCACAGGGCAGACCCAAGTTCTCCAGGGCAGCCTCAGGAGCAAACCCCAGTGGACGACCCACATGCAGAGGTGGAAATAAAACCACAATTGAAACACAGGGGCAGGGTGGCTAAGGAAGAAGACCCCAAACCGCCAGCTGTACAAACTGCAGATTAAATCCACAGGATCAACTAGGCAGACTCTGTGTCTATGGAATATATAAAAGGTCACTGAAAGCTCCCCCCAGCACACACACAAAAACTAGTTCTGATATCTGTGGACACTGGAGGCATGAATACAGGGAGTAGGACCAGATTAGAATCTGAGCTGACCTCCACAGCAGGTCCAGAGATCTGCACAGTGTTAGAGGGCATCCTAGAGAGGTGAGGTGAACTGTGATTCTCAGCAAGGGAAAGGACTCTGACAGTAACGACTCAAGAAAAACATTTATTATTCTTAAATTTTGACTTGTTCTGTAGATTCTTTTGGATTTTTTCTTTTTCTATTTTTCTTTTTTCCCTCCTTTATTGTAGTTATCAATTTTATTGGCACTATGAAATTTAATTAAGCTTTTGAGCTTTTTTTTTCTTTTTTTTCTCATTCACATTTTTTATTGTTGTTATAAATCTCTTCCTCTATTTAGGATTTTTGCAGTTCTGGGGAGATTTTTTGTTTGCTTGCTTTTTTTTCTTTTCCCTTTTATTATTTTAATTTTTTAAACCAATTATTGTTTTTTCTACACTTATTCCTTTGTTTGCTTTTCCTCCTTGCAGTTAATCTTTTTTTTTAGTCTTTTTTAATTTTTTTATTTTTATTTTTTTAATTAATTTTTATTTTTTTAGTTTGTTTTGCTTTACAATACTGTATTCGTTTTGCTATACATTGACATGAATCAGCCACGAGTATACATGAACTCCCAATCCCGACCCCCACCTCCCTCCTCCCGCCCCACACCCTCTCTCTGGTCTTTTTTTTTAGTCTTTTTTAATTTTTTTATTTTTATTTTTTTAATTAATTTTTATTTTTTTAGTTTGTTTTGCTTTACAATACTGTATTCGTTTTGCTATACATTGACATGAATCAGCCACGAGTATACATGAACTCCCAATCCCGACCCCCACCTCCCTCCTCCCGCCCCACACCCTCTCTCTGGATTATCCCCGTACATCAGTCCCACGCATCCTGCATCCTCTCCTTGCAGTTAATCTTTAATGTATGTAAATCTTCTTTACCTACCTCTCTTTAACATTGCATATCTATTCCTTTTTCTTTCTTTCTTTCCTTTCCTATCAACATATTTGTTAGTTTTGTTTTCATTGCTTTATTTCCCAACTGTCACCTTGCTTTACTTTTGTTTTCCAGTTGGTGCTCTAGTTAGTTTTGTTCTGGTAGACATAATTTTTGGTTCACTTTGTTCACTGGGTCAGTCTAGTGTACTTTATTTTTTGTTGGACTGTTTTGATTTTGCTTATGGGTGTATATGTGTATATTCAGTCACACTTTTTATTGTTGTTATAAACTTCTGCCTCTATGTTGGGCCTTTGCAGTTCTCTGTATTTTCCTTTTTTCCCCTCATTTTGTCTATCTTCTTCATTTTTTTCTTTTTTATAATTTTAACTTTTAATTTTTTTAACCTATTATATTTTTGTACATTTATTCTTTGTTTGCTTTCTGCTGCTTTTTCCACTTGCAGTTAATCTTTAATGTATGTAAATCTTCATCTACCTCTATTTAACATTGCACATCTATTCTTTATTTCTTTTCTTTCTTTCCTTTCCTCTCAACATATTTGTTAGTTTTGTTTTCATTGCTTTATTCCCCAGTTGGCACCTTGCTTTAGTTTTCTTTTCCAGTTTGTGCTTTAGTTAGTTTTGTTCTTAACTGCTACTAAGTCACTTCAGTCGTGTCTGACTCTGTGTGACCCCATAGACAGCAGCCCACCAGGCTCCCTCATCCCTGGGATTCTCCAGGCAAGAACACTGGAGTGGGTTGCCATTTCCTTCTCCAATGCATGAAAGTGAAAAGTGAAAGTGAAGCTGCTCAGTCGTGTCTGACTCCTCGCGACCCCATAGACTGCAGCCCACCAGGCTCCTCCATCCATGGGATTTTCCAGGCAAGAGTACTGGAGTGGGGTGCCATTGCCTTCTCCAGTTCATAACTGGTAAATATAATTTTTTATTTCCTTTGTTTGCTGGGTCAATTTATTGTACTTTATTTTTGTTGGACTGTTTTGACTTTGCTCATGGGTGTGTATGTATATGTGTATATTCCATTATTTTAATTATTATTTGCCTGATTTTGTAATTTCCATTTGTCTGGGGTTCATCTTTAGTTTCTAATTTTTAGATATTTGCTTCAATCTTAATGCCATAATAAACCACTTATGGGATCTTCGTTCCTGACCAGAGATCAAGCCCTGAGTCTTTGGAGTGGGAGTACTGACTCTAAGAACCTAGACTACCAGAGAACTAATCCTATGTAGTATCAAATAGTGAGAACTCACACAAAAGAAACCACTGGAATGCAAGACCCAGTGTCACTCAACCACCAATTGTACCCTGTGCAGGATGCTTTATCTAAACAACAAACAAAACAAAAATACAAACCCAATCACCAGCGGGCAGGATTACCACCTCATTCAGCCTTGCCCATGAGAGGAAAAACAGGCAAACAAACAAACAAAAACGGCACAAATCACACCCTTTAAGAAGTTTACACAAACCACTGAACCAACATTAGGAGGGCAGAAACCAAAAGAAAGAAAGAATTCAATCTTGAAGCCTGGGAAATGGAGACTTCAAACACAATAAGTTAAAAAATAATAATAATAATGAAAAGGCCGAGAAATACTACACAAATGAAGGAACAAACTAGAAACATAGAAGTCCAAATAAATGAAGAGGAAATAATAAACTACCTGAAAAATAATTCAGAATAATGATAGTAAACATGATCAAAAACCTTCAAAGCAAAATGGAAAAAATGCACAAATCAATTAACAAAGACCTAGAAGAATTGAGAATAAATGTACAGAGACAAGCAACACAATTACTGAAATTTAAACTACTCTAGAAAGAATCAACAAAAGAATGTCTGAAGCAGAAGAACTCATCAGTGAGCTGGAAGATAAAATGGTAGAAATAACTTCTGAAGAGCAGAATAAAATAAAAGAATGAAAAGAACTGAAGATAGTCTCAGAGGCCTCTGGGACAATGTCAAATGCAACAACATTTACATTATAGGGGTCCCAGAGGAAGAAGAGGAAAAGAAAGGATATGAGAAAAATTTTTGAAGAGATTATAGTTGAAAATCTCCCCAACATGGAAAAAGAAATGGTCAATCAACTCCAAGAGGCATAAAGAGTCCCATACAGGATAAACCCAAGGAGAAACATGCCAAAACACATACTAATCCCACTAGCAAAGACTAAACACAAAGAAAGAATATTAAAAGCAGCAAGGGAGAAGCAACAAGTAACATACAAGGGAAACCTCATATGCTTAACAGCTGATCTTTCACAGAAACTGCAGGCCAAAATGGAATGGCAGAATATATTTAAAGTACAAAAAGGGAAAAATCTACAACCATGATTACTGTACCTGGCAAGGATCTCATTCTAAATTGGTGAAGAAATAAAAAGCTTTTCAGATAAGCAAAAGTTAAGAGAACTCAGTACCACCAAACCAGCTTTACAACAAATGTTAAAGAGACTTACATAGTCAAGAAATACAATATAAGAAATAAGATCTACAAAATCAACCCCAAACAATTAAGAAAATGGCAACAGGAACATATATATCAATAATTACTTTAAATGTAAATGGATTAAATGCTTCAACCAAAAGACACAGAATGGCTGGATGGATACAAAAACAAGACCCATCTATATGTTGTCTACAAGAAACCCACTTGAAACCTAAAGTCACATATAACTGAAAGTGAGAGGATGGAAAAATATATTCCATGCTAATGGGAAGCAAAAGAAAGCTGGAGTAGGAATCCTCATATCAGACAAAATATACCTTAAAATAAAGGAGATTACAAGAGATAAGGAAGGATACTACACAATGATCAGGGAATCAATCCAAGAGGAAGACATAATAACTGTAAATATCTATGCACAACATTGAAAGATTGAGGGAGGGAGGAGATGGGGACGATGGAGGATGAGATGGTTGGATGGCATCACTGACTCAATGGACATGAATTTGGGTAAACTCCAGGAGTTGGTGATGATGGGGAGGCCTGGCATGCTGCAGTCCATGGGGTCACAAAGAGTCAGACACGACTGAGCAACTGAACTGAACTGATGCACAACATAGGTGCACCTCAATATATAAGAGAAACACTGACAGACATAAAAGGAGAAATGAAAGTAACACAATAATAGTAGAAGACTTTAACATCCCACTCTCATCAATGGACAGATCATCAAAACAGAAAATAATAAGAAAGCACAAGTCTTAAATAATACATTAGATGAGATGGATTTCATTGATACCTTCAGGACATTCCATCCAAATGCAGAATAATACCCCTGCTTCTCAAGTGCACATGAAACATTCTCCAGGATTGACCACATCTTGGGTCACAAATCAAACCTCAGTAAATTTAAGAAAATTGAAATCACATCAAGCATCTTCTCCAACCAGAATCCTCTGAGACTAGATATCAATTAAAAGAAAAAAACTGTAACAAACACAAACAAATGGAGATTAAACAACATGTTTCTAAATAACCAACAGGTTACTGAAGAAATGAAAAGGGAAATAAAAAAATTTCTAGAAACAAATGACAATGAAAACATGACCACTCAAAAACCTATGGGATGCAGAAAAAGCAATTCTAAGAGGGAAGTTTATAGCAATACAATCCTGCCTCAAGAAACAAGAAAAATATCGAATAGACAACCAAATTTTACACCTAAAACAACTGGAAAAAGAACAAAAAGAACCCTCAAAATTAGTAGAAGGAAATAAATCATAAAGGTCCAAGCAGAAATAAATGAGAAAGAAATGAAAGAAATAATAGTAAAGATTAACAAAATTAAACACTGGTTCTTTGAGAAGATAAACAAAATTGACAAACCTTGGGCCAGACTCATCAAGGGAAAAAGAGAGAAGAATCAAATCAGCAAAATTATCAATGGAAAAGGAGAGGTTACAACAGACAATGCAGAAATACAAAGGATCATAAGAGACTATTATGAACAACTATGTGGCAATAAAATGGATAACCTGGAAGAAATGGACAGATTCTTAGAAAAGTTCAAACTTCCAAGACTGAACCAGGAAGAGAGAAATTATGAGCAACCCAATTACAAGCACTGAAATTGAAACTGTGATCAAAAAATCTCCCAAAAACAAAAGTCCAGGACCAGATGGCTTCACAGGAGAACTCTATCAAACATTTATAGAAGAGCTAATGCCTATCCTTCTAAAACTCTTTCAAAAAATTGCAGAGGAAGGAACACTTCCAAACTCATTCTACGAGGTCACCATCTTTCTGATACCAAAACCAGACAAAGACAACACACACAAAAGAAAACTACAGGCCAATATCAATAATGAACATAGGTGCAAAAATACTCAACAAAATTTTGGCAAACAGAATTCAGCAACACATCAAAAAGCTCATATACCATGATCATTTTGGATTTATTCCAGGGATACAAGGATTCTTCAATATATGAAAATCAATCAATGTGATACTCCATATTAACAAATTGAAAGATAAAAACCATATGATAATCTCAGCAAATGCAGACAAAGCCTTTGACAAAATTCAGCACTGATTTATGATGAAAACTCTTCAAAAAATGGGCATAGAAGGAAGCTACCTCAACATAGTAAAGGTCATATGTGATAAACCTACGGCAAATATTATTCTCAATGGTGAAAAACTGAAAGCATTCCCCCTAAGATCATGAACAAGACAAGAGTGTCCACTTTCACCACTATTGTTCAACATAGTTCTGGAAGTCCTAGCTAAAGCAATCAGAGAAGAAAAAGAAATAAAAAGAAGCCAGATCCAAAAACAAGAAGTAAAACTCTCAGTGTTTGCAGATGACATGATACTGTACATAGAAAACTCTAAAAATTAGTATCAGAAAATTACTAGAGCTAATCAGTGAATTTAGCAAGGTTGCAGGATACAAAATTAATACACAGAAATCACTTGCATTTCTATATACTAACAATGAAAAATCAGAAGGAGATATTGAGGAGTCAATCCCATTCACCGTTACAAAAAAAAGAATTAAATATCTAGGAATAAACTTACCTAAGGTGATAAAAAAAGAAAAAACTGTACCCAGAAAACTATAAGACACTGATGAAAGAAATCAAAGATGACAGAAACAGATGGAGAAATACTCCAGTTCCTGAGTAGAATCAATATTGTGAAAATGACTATTCTACCAAATGCAATCTACAGATTCAATGCAATCCCTGTCAAATTACCAATGGCATTTTTCACAGAATTAGAATAAAAGATTTCACAATTCATATGGAAACACAAAAGACCCTGAAAAGCCAAAGTAGTCTTGAGAAAGAATAATGGAGCTGGAGGAATAAACCTTCCTGACTTCAGATTATACTACAAAGCTACAGTCATCAAGACAGTATGGTACTGGCACAAAGATGGAAATATAGATCAATGGAACAAAACAGAAAGCCCAGGGATAAATCCATGCACCTATGGACACCTTATATTTGATAAAGGAGGCAAAAATAATCAATAGAGAAAAAACAATCTCTTTAACAAATGGTGCTGGGAAAACTGGTCAACCACCTGTAAAAGAATGAAACTAGAACAATTTCTAACACCATACACAAAGACAAACTCAAGATGGATTAAAGACCTAAATGTAAGACCAGAAACTACAAAATTCTTAGAAGAAAATATAGGCAGAACACTTGATGACATAAATCAAAGCAAGATCCTCTATGACCCACCTCCTAGAGTAATGGAAATAAAAACAGAAGTAAACAATTGGAACCTGATTAAGCTTAAAAGCTTTTGCACAGCAAAGGAAGCTATAAGCAAGGTGAAAAGATAACCCTCAGAATGAGAGAAAATAATAGCAAAGGAAACAACTGACACAGGAATAATTTCCAAAATATACAAGCAGTTCATACAACTCAGTTCTAAAAAAATAAAAAACCCAATCAAAAAGTGGAAAAAAGACCTGAACAAACATTTCTCCAAAGAAGACATGCAGATGGCTAACAAACACATGAAAAGATGCTCAACATTGGTCATTATTAGAGAAATGCAAAGCAAAACCACAATGAGATATCACCTCACACCAGACAGAATGGCCATCATCAAAAAGTCTACAAACTATAAATGCTGGAGAGGGTGTGGAGAAAAGGGAATGCTCTTGCACTGTTGGTGGGATGTAAATTGATACAGCCACTATGGAAGACGGTATGGAGATTCCTTAAAAAATAAAACCACCATATAACCCAGCAATCCCACTCCTAGGCATATACCCTGAGGAAACCAAAATTGAAAAAGACACATATATGCTATTTTCATTGAAGCACTATTTACAATAGCTAGAACATGGAAGCAACCTAGAAGTCCATCGACAGATAAATGGATAAAGAAGCTATTGTACATATACACAATGGAATATTACTCAGCCATAAAATGGAACTTATTTGAATCAGTTCTGATGAGGTGGATGAACCTAGAACCTATTATACAGAGTGAAGTGAGTCAGAAAGAGAAAGATAAATATCATATTCTATCACACATATATAGAATATAGCAAAATGGTACTGAAGAATTTATTTACAGGGCAGCAACGGAGAAACAGACTTATAGAGAATAGACTTATGGACATGGGGAGAAGGGAGGAGAGGGTGAGATGTATGGAGAGAGTAACATGGAAACTTAAATTACCATATGCAAAATAGATAGCCAATGGGAATTTGCTGTATGGCTCAGGAACTCAAACAGGGGCTCTGTATCAACCTAGAGGGGTGGGATGGGGAGGGAGATGGGAGGGAGGTTCAAAAGGGAGGGGATATGTGTATACCTATGACTGATTCATGTTGAGGTTTGACGAAAAACAACAATATTCTGTAAAGAAATTATCCTTCATTAAAAAAAATAAATTAAGAAAGTATATGTGGTGTATAAAATACATTATAATGATCCATATGAGCTCTGGAAAGATATTCCTTTAAATCAATTGGACAATCAGAGTGTACCTGCAGGACTAGCATCATCTGGCCTGTACTCAAGGTTCCCATTCTCCCAAAGCCAATGCTTAGGGAGCTAGGAAGGCAGTCATCAGCCAGAGGGAGGCCTCTCAGAAGAAGGGACCCAGCCTGTGTGGTGGGATTTGGGGATGAGCCTTCAAGACCCTTTTAGGTAGGAGTGAGTTTGGCAACAGCAAGGAGTGACCCTACAGGTAGACAGAGGTATTAGGACTCTGAATATTAGTAACAAGTTCAGTTCAGTTCAATTGCTCAGTCATGTCCAACCCTTTGCGACCCCATGAACCACAGCAAGCCAGGCCTCCTTGTCCTTCACCAACTCCTGGAGTCCACTCAAACCCATGTCCATTGGGTCAGTGATGCCATTCAACCATCTCATCCTCTGTTGTCCCCTTCTCCTCCTGCCCTCAATCTTTCCCAGCATCAGGGTCTTTTCCAATGAGTCAGCTCTTCGCATCAGGTGGCCAAAGTATTGGAGTTTCAGCTTCAACATCAGTCCTTCCAACGAACACCCAGGACTGATCTTCCCGGTAATCTTGATTCCAGCTTGTGTTTCTTCCAGTCCAGTGTTTCTCATGATGTACTCTGCATATAAGTTAAATAAGATTGGAACCTAATTTACATTAGTGGAAATTATGGTTCCCAGAAGGAAACCACAACCTCATTTCCAATACTGAGTCACAAAACAAATTTGGATGATAATAAGAATGACTTTGGGGCCCAGACCCTCAACAAGCTTAAGGTAAGTTTTAGAAATTTAAATGAAGTTGGACTGCAAGTAACAACTAGTGGCCTCAGTTACAGGACAAGGCAGGGGTCATACTGAACACTCGTTCAAGTCTGATAGTGAAAACTTAGGTGAAAGTGGAATTCTGATTCTCACTGGGGAATGGGAAAGATGGTGTTGAGTGGGGAGTTTTTCATGAAAGGAATTAAAATTAGAAAGAAAGAGAGAAATGGCATTCCATGTGAAATGATGAATAAGTTGAGTTGCTATTGAGGAAGAACAAGTTGTATTATTTGATTTATAATAAAGGGTGAGAAGAGAAATGAGTAGAAGGAACATAGGCCCAAATATTGATAGACAGAGAGTACCACTTTGAGGAACTTGAAAAAGTTGTATTTGAGGAATGAAGAGTAAGTAAAGAGCTGAGGAAAAATCTGTGGATTCAGAATAGGCCTAAATATGACATGTTTTGGATACCATGTTGAGAAATTTAAACTTTATTCTTTAGGCAATGGTTGGCATTAAATACTCAAGAGGGGATTAACTGGACTCAACATTTCTTTTTTCTTTTTTTGGAAGGTAACTTTGGAGATGGTGTGAGGAGTTTGCATTCTAGTATAGGCAAGAAGTAATAAGCTCTCAATCTAATGGTGTAGTAGCATAAATTGTTTGAAGAAACACAGCTTTCAGAAAATATGCATCATTTGGTGAAGATTTGAATATGGAGATAAATCAGAACAGTTAAAATTCAGGAAGAAAAACATCTGTTCCTGAATTCTGCCCCAGAACTTCCCAGATTTCAGATGTACTACCAATTAAGATAGTAGCTCCTGGAAGGGGCTTGGGCATTTCCACGTTGAACAATGGTTTGAGGTGAGGTGAGGTGAAGTCGCTCAGTCGTGTTCGACTCTTTGTGACCCCGTGGACTGTAACCTACTAGGCTTCTCAGTCCATGGGATTCTCCAGGCAAGAATACTGGAGTGGATTGCCATTTCCTTCTCCAGAGGATCTTCCCAACCCAGGGATCGAACCCAGGTCTCCCGCATTGGAGGCAGACACTTTAACCTCTGAGCCACCAGGAAAGCCTGGTCGAACAATGGTTTAGGAACAGTAAGTCCATACATCTTCCAGAGTTTGATAAATCACATAGATAGAAAAGGCACAGGGAGCCATTTCTTGACCTAGATAGAGGTTACATTGCTGTGTTCTACTTGTGTTAATTACTGAAACTTTTACTTACTATTTATACATTTTTCTATATGTATTTTGTTTCAATTAACTTAAAAAATATAAAATGAGTAGAATTTTAAATACCAAAATGAGTTTAAATTAACATTTAATTTAATATAAAAATGTTAACTTATTTGATTCTATTAAAAGGAAAGCTATTGATATGGTTTATATCTTACAAATATTTAGAATTCACTTCCTTTTCTAGTATCATTTGAGCATTTTCAAGCATTAATTTTATATAAAGCCACAATGAAACTATCGATAATCCTTCCAAACAAGAAAATATGAAAAATTTAATATTATTTCATATTATTCTTTCAATAATTCATATTCAATAATTTCATATTATTCTTTCACTGTAATACAAAATGAAATAAGAAATTAATAACAAAAGTAAACATATAATTTTGAATGGTTTTGTTTTTAAAAGTGAAATGTTAACAACTTAAGTATTCAATGCAATAAGTTTCAAAAAGAAAAAAAAAATAAAAAGTAAGCAAAGGGTTGAGAGGAGAAATTTGTGGAATGAGAATGGGCCTAAAGAATGACATGTTTTACATGCCATTTTGAGACACTTAAAGAGAAGATAGTTATCAGTAAATTTGGAAACGAAAAAAAAAAAAAAGGAAGAAAGGCCTAAGTAAATGAAATAGTGCTTTTGTAGTTATCTATTTCTGCATTAACAAAAATGTCTTGACAGGGTTTCATTAAAGCATGTAGGCACCTAAGAACGTACAACACCGAGAATGAACTCTATGGTAAGGTGTAGACTTTGGGTGGTCATGAGACATAAATGTAGGTTCATCACTTGTGAAAAATGTATAAAAGTTTTACTTGGCACTCACAGAATTAAATATCTGGGTGCCATATTAAGCACTTCACTGAGTCAGGCATTCACTCCCCAGAGCACTGGAGGTGAATGCGGGTGCAAGAGGCCCATGTGCCTATAGGTTGGAAAAGAAATGTTTTGACTATTTCATGGAAAGACATAGCAAACAGTGGTGCAGAAGGGCACAAGGGCACTTTGGGGTGGTGATAAAAATGTTCTGTATCCTGATTGTGCTGGTAGTTAGTTGCACAACTGCATACATTTGTCAAAACTCCTCACATGTGCACTTAAAATAGGTAAATCTCATTCAGTATGAATTGTTCCTCAATAAAACTAATTTTTATATGTCTACTTAAAATGAGAGTTTCTATAACAGTGGATTTCTCCTATATGCCAAATAGCTAAATAAATTATATCCTTTTGTCACTGAAACTTAATCAGCCCAAACTGAGAGGTTTTTTTTTGAGAATTTTAGTTGGAAAGATTAAAAAACAAAATAGTGCCTATATAACATGATCCCAATTTTTAAGGGAAAAAAATCAAGCACATATATATGTGTGTATGTGTCTATGTGTATGTATGTATACACACATATATATTTGAAGGAAGGAAGAACAAAAGCAGCATTAACAGTTCTTGCCCAGTGTGACAGTATAAATATTATTATAATTTTTTCATTTGTTTTTCTGTCTTTCCAATTTTATATAATGTACTTGTAGTATTATTTTAAGCAGAAATAAAGGAACACAACTATTATAAAGTAGAGATAAAAGGTACAGACACCAAGGGGGAAATTGGGATCACATATATACACTACAATGTATAAAAGAGATAGCTAACGAGAACCTACTATATAGCACATGGAATTCCTCTCTGTGGTGACAAAAAGTGGATATATGACATATAGCTGATTCACTTTGCTGTATAGAAGCAACTAACACAACACAGCAAAGCAACCACTGCAATAAGATTTTTTTTTTTTTAATTAAAAAAGCTTTTAGAGAATCTCTAGCTTACAAAATGAAAGCAAAATTCTTTAGAATGCCATACAAGTCCCTCCACTCACCAGTCGTAGCCTTTGGTCTCCACTTCACTCCCTCAGAAGCTGTGACCCTTCCCTCTAGACTGGACTCTTTCTCAGACTACCAAGCCTTCGCGTGTGCACTTTGTTCTGTGGAGGAAATGCTTGTTTTCACATCTTATCCATCTCAGGCTTTCTGTTCCCTTTTAAGAACCACCTCAAATGTTCCCTCTGTGCTTCCTAGAGTTTTCTACTTCCAACTATTAGCTACACTGTTACAGCACTACACCATCAGTCCAGTTTAGTTCAGTTCAGTCGCGCAGTCGTGTCCGACTCTTTGCGACCCCATGAATCGCACGCAGCACGCCAGGCCTCCCTGTCCATCACCAACTCCTGGAGTTCACTCAGACTCACTTCCATCGAGTCGGTGATGCCATCCAGCCATCTCATCCTCTGTTGTCCCCTTTTCCTCCTGCCCCCAATCCCTCCCAGCATCAGTCTTTTCCAATGAGTCAACTCTTCACATGAGGTGGCCAAAGCACTGGAGTTTTAGCTTTAGCATCATTCCTTCCCAAGAAATCCCAGGGCTGATCTCCTTTAGAATGGACTGGTTGGATCTCCTTGCAGTCCAAGAGACTCTCAACAGTCTTCTCTAACACCACTGTTCAAAAATATCAATTCTTCAGCACTCAGCTTTCTTCACAGTCCAACTCTCACATCCATACATGACCACAGGAAAAACCATAGCTTTGACTAGACAGACCTTAGTTGGCAAAGTAATGTCTCTGCTTTTCAATATGCTATCTATGTTGATCATAACTTTCCTTCCAAGGAGTAAGCATCTTTTAAGTTCATGGCTGCAATCACCATCTGCAGTGATTTTGGAGCCCAAAAAATAAAGTCTGACACTGTTCCCACTGTTTCCCCATCTATTTGCCATGAAGTGATGGGATCAGATGCCATGATCTTCGTTTTCTGAATGTTGAGCTTTAAGCCAAGTTCTTCACTCTCCTCTTTCACTTTCATCAAGAGGCTTTTGAGTTCCTCTTCACTTTCTGCCATAAGGATGGTGTCATCTGCATATCTGAGGTTATTGATACTTTTCCCGTCAATCTTGATTCCAGCTTGTGCTTCTTCCAGTCCAGCGTTTCTCATGATGTACTCTGCATAGAAGTTAAATAAGCAGGGTGACAATATACAGCCTTGACGTACTCCTTTTCCTATTTGAAACGATAGAGGACTACATAAACCTTTTTCTGTATTAGTTAGAGTAGAACAGGCTGTATCTGATCATTACAAAAAAAAAAAAAAAAAAACCTCTCAAATCTCAACAGTTCAACACAGCAAAATATCTTGCTTCTCCTACATATCATGTCCCAGGGAGCTCGGTTACACAGTTTCTCAGGAACTCAGGCTGGAAGTCCACCGTCTTGTACCAATGGCACAAGTACAAATTACTCACAAGTTACCACAATCCAGAAGTGACACATTTCACAACTGCCCACATTTCTTAACCTATTCAGTGACTGGAAACCTTGAGAAAATAACACAGTGAACTTTACCGTCTCTACCACAATCCCCCATCCTCTATGAGTCCTCAAAAGATAGGGATTATTGGCACTGGTGACTCACTCCAGTACTCTTCCCTGGAAAAGCCCATGGATGGAGGAGCCTGGTGGGCTACAGTCCATGGGGTCACTAAGAGTCGGACATGACTGAGCAACTTCACTTTCACTTTTCACTTTCATGTATTGGAGAAGGAAATGGCAATCCACTCCAGTGTTCTTGCTTAGAGAATCCCAGGGACAGAGGAGCCTGGTGGGCTGTGATCTATAGGGTTGTACAGAGTTGGACACAACTGATGTGACTTAGCATTCTATGTTCAACTTTGTATTTCCTACACAGAATGTAAGGCCTGGCTTTTGGTTGATCAGTAGATGCTTGATAACCCCTTGAGGAATGAATTTATGAACAAAGCAGTGTAGAATCTGGTCAAAAGGTAAAAAGAAAATTTGGAGGAGGGAGTAATTGAATAGGTAAAGAGAAAAAGGTAACAATGATCATAGTAAACCTATGTTTCATCAGGAAATGACTATAGCATGCCAAATAATGACACACCCCTCCTCAGACAAAGATGTCCACTTCCTAATTCTCAGAACCTGCAAATGTGTGTTCTAGAGACCCTCCTATCAAAAAGTAGAGCAGCTGTTCAGCTAAAGAGGTTTAACCAATATAAGCCAACATCTCAGAAAAGCATTACTTCCCACTAGAATCAGCCACTTAACTGTGTTAGGATAGAGAAAGAAGCTTCTGAGAAATTGGGGTGTGAATTGTGACAGAAACCCGAAAAGGAAATGGGAAGGTGAAGAAAGCAAGCCCAAGTAATTTCTTAATTCTGCCTAGGATAAATCATGCACTTAAGTATAATAATACAAAATAATCTTTTCAGAATTTCTATGCTAACTACTACTCTGGTTTATTTTATTCAATATTTAGTTCTGCTCAGAGTGTGGACTATATCTTTCAAAAGGAATGACTTCTTGAGCTCTTTAAGATGTGCAGAGAGGGACTTCCCTGGTGGTCTAATGGCTAAGACCCTACCTTCTCATTGCAGGGGGCTTGGGCTCCATCCCTGGTCAGGGAACTAGATCCTACATGCCACAACTAAGAGTTTGCATGCTGCAACTAAAGATCCTGCATGCAGCAACTAAGAGCTGGTGAAGCCAAATACACGAATAAATCATATATATTAAAAATAAATAAAATAACAGATGTACAGAGAATTTGAGTCTTTCCATCTTGGAAGTGGATTGGGGGTTCCGCCAGGCTTGCTGCTTGAAAATAAGAGAAGTCACCATGTGTGTCTCAGCCCCTTCATGTTCCTTGCATACATGAGTGTAACACTTGTTACACTCTGCCATACATGCATACAGAACCAGGCTCATTTATGGAAGCTAAGATTCTGACTGCACAACTGGTAGGTTTGAAGTCTGGACACAGTTGTTGAATTTCAGAGCCCCAGAAATACTTTCCTTCAGAGTGTGAGATTTTATTTTTTAAATTAGATGAGGTCCAGCTATAGAGAAAAAAATGAGAAATAAAAGACTAGACTACATTTCTAAGCCCACCAGCATCTGCTATCTGGTCTACCACATTATAGATGCCTATTTCTTTGTTGACCTGAACAGGTAAACTCCTACCAACATGAAGCCCTTCCTTCCTAATTCTACTATAATAAGAACATGTCAAAAAAATAGTTTGGTTAATGAAATCTTGAGCACAAATTCTCCTTCTGACAAAATCCACAGATTTATTCCTTCATAGTCTGTTTTGAATCATGGTATAAAAACACTTTGCTCTACAGATTATATCACAAGGAGAAGACCCATATTGCTTCAGTCAACATTGAGGATATGATTATTATTTTTGTTACCTGTAGAGTTGAGAAAATATGTATGTATTTAGTGGGAACAAAATATTTGCTCTTAGCTATAAGCAGTTTACAGCCTAAACTAGGAAAACAAAATATATCAAGCCCAAGATACAATACCACAGGAGTGGCTAAATGTCAGAGGTACAGGTCTAATTATTATTTATTTATTTTTCTGGCTCTGCTGTGGGAAACTTGGGTCTTGAGTCCTCTGAGTCTCAGAATCACAATCTTCAGGAAGGGATTCCAGCCACACCTCTTGTCCTAATCCCTAACTTAGCTCAGGAAACTAATAAGCTACAAAGGAACAGGCCAGGATGTTTTTCTAACCCTCAGCAGGGACTCAGAGGCAAGTGTGTCCCTCTTGACATCCTCCTTGGGATTACACATCTGACAAAGTGTCAGTATATCCCCACGAGAGGTCCATTCTTGTGGGGAATCAAATATGTTCTTTTTAATATGAAAATGATAATACTGTATGTCTGAATCAAAACAGATGTTTGATACTTACAGATGCTGGGGAAGAATTGGGAAGGATATTGTCAACAAAAGAGATCAAACATGCTTTAAGGAGTCATAACAATTGAAAAGTGATTTTCTCTTAGGTAACATTTCTCAGTCAGAAAAAAAAAGTTTAATTCTTGGAAGAATTCAAGAAAGAACCCTAAAAGAACACCTAAAAATCTTCCTAGCAATGATCTTGAAGCCATAAAATAGACTTTGTTTCCCCAAGACTCTAGGAAAAGATTAGAATTTTTACTTCCTTGTTAGTCATTTGAATAAGATTCTCTTTTTACAGTAATGAACCACTGACGTTTGAATGTTGGCACAATGTGACAAAAATGTACCCTGAATATTTGAGAAGAAAAGATGGTTGACGAAGTTACACCTTCCCCTTAATGTAAAACATATGTGCTTTTAAAATAAACTTGTATTTAATTTTTTTAATTTATTTCTACTTTGTCTAGATTTTGTTTTATGAGTCATTTTACTTTTGCAATATTTTTAAACTCTTCTTTTTAAAAACCAATGGTCAACTGATTTAGAATGAAAAAATATGCAACTGAAGATTTCCAACTTTAAACCTCAAATTTATAGATTTTAGTAGATTTTTCGGCAACTCGGTGGGTGTAGCATTATATGATATTCACCCTTCAAATTCCTAATTTTACAAAAGTGTCTTAATTGCACCAGAAAATTGGATGGGGAAAACTGGAAATGGATATAGATAAATAATAATGGGTCATGGATTCAGTCAGTTCAGTTCAGTTCAGTCGCTCAGTCGTGTCCGACTCTTTGCGATCCCATGGACTGCAGCACACTGGCCTCCCTGTCCATCACCACCCAGAGGCTACTCAGACTCATGTCCATTGAGTTGATGATGCCATCCAAGCATCTCACCCTCTGTCATCTGCTTCTCCTCCTTCTTTCAATCTATCCCAGCATCAGGGTCTTTTCCAATGAGTCAGTTCTTCGCATCAGGTGGCCAAAGTATTGGAGTTTCAGCTACAGCATCAGTCCTCCCAGTGAATATTCAGGACTGATTTCCTTTAGGATGGACTGGTTGGATCTCCCTGCAGTCCAAGGGACTCTCAAGAGTCTTCTCCAACACCACAGTTTGAAAGCATCAGTTCTTCGGTGCTCAGCTTTCTTTATAGTCCAACTCTCACATCCATTCATGACTACTGGAAAAACCATAGCTTTGACTAGATGGACTTTGTTGGTAAAGTAATGTCTCTTGCTTTTTAATATGCTGTCTAGGTTGGTCATAGCTTTTCTTCCAAGGAGCAAGCACCTTTTAATTTCATGGCTTTGGAGCCCAAGAAAATAAAATCTGTCACTGTTTCCATTGTTTCCCCAACTATTTGCCATGAAGTGATGGGACTGGATGACGTGATCTGAGTTTTCTGAATGTTGAGTTTTAAGCCAGCTTTTTCACTCTTGTCTTTTACTTTCATTAAGAGGCTCTTTAATTCTTCTTCACTTTTCTGCCATAAGGGTGGTGTCACCTGCATATCTGAGGTTATTGATATTCTTCCTGGCAATCTTGATTCTAGCTTGTGCTTCTTTCAGCCCAGCGTTTTTCATGATGTACTCTGCATATAAGTTAAATAAGCAGAGTGACAATATACAGCCTTGACGTACTCCTTTCCCAATTTGGAACCAGTCTGTTGTTCCATGTCCAGTTCTAACCACTGCTTCTTGACCTGCATACAGATTTCTCAAGAAGGAAGGTCATCGGTTAATAAATAGTAGTAAATAACTAAGGAGAATATGACGATTTATTTTACTACTTTTTCTGTTTTGTATGTGTTTAAAATTTTCCATTGGCTTCCCTGGTAGCTCAGCTGGTAAAGAATCCTGCAATGCAGGAGAAAATGAAAGTGAAAGTAGCTCAGTTGTGTCCGACTCTTTGTGACCCCATGGACTACACAGTCCATGGAATTCTCCAGGCCAGAATACTGGAGTGGGTAGCCTTTCCATTCTCCAGGGGATCTCCCCAAACCAGCAATTGAACCCAGGTCTCCCACATTACAATTGGATTCTTTACCAGCTGAGCCACCAGAGAAGTCCAAGAATACTGGAGTGAGTAGCCTATCCCTTCTCCAGTGGATCTTCCCAACCCAGGGATTGAACCAGGGTCTCCTGCATTGCAGGCAGATTCTTTACCAACTGAGCTATCAAGGAAGCCCAGGAGATACCAGTTCAATTCCTGAGTCAGGAGGATGCCCTGGAGAAGGGAAGGGATACCCACTCCAGTATTCTTGAGCTTTCTTGGTGGCTTTGACTGTAAAGAATCTGGCTGCAATGAGGGAGACCTAGGTTTTGATCCCTGTTTGGAAAGGTCCCCTGGAGGAGGGCAGGGCATGGCAACCCACTCCAGTATTCTTGCCTGGAGAATCCCCACAGACAGAGGAGCTTGGCGGGCTATGTTCCATGGGGTCACAAAAGACTCAGACTCAGCTGAGCAATTGAACACAGCAGCACATATGATAATAATAACATTTTTAAATGAATCAAAATACTGAATATCATGGTGATATGATACCTCCAGTTATCCATTAGCAAAACAAACAAAATAAAAATTGACTTGCAAAAGAAATAAAGAAAGAATGATGTTTTATTATGTGATCCTATATGATATCTCATACACACACACACACACACACATACACAAGCATACCTAAGCATGCACCTCTCCAACATTTATTTTATTCTGTTCAATTCTATTCTATATATATATATATATATGTTCAACTACTCTTACCTATAATCTAGATTTTCTTTCTGACAAATAACTTTAATAAAATCTTAGAAACTATAAAAAATAAGAGTGATATTGAGCTGTGATAAAAGTTGTTTTAGTCAAAGGGAGATTATCCAGAATTGTTTCTTTCCACCTATATTATTAACCTGTAAATTTGCTATATGTCTGTACATGAGCAAGAAATCTAGTTTTGGTCAAATGATTAACCACTATTAAGTCAAAATTGTGTATTTGGGAAGGAGGGATATTAAAAATAATATTCAAGAACAATGATTATTATTACAATCTTTCTAATATATGGGAAATTAGATTGTATTTTGGCCAAAGTTTTGCTTAATTGATTTTATAAAGTTTTTCTTTACTTGTTTTTGTGTTCTATTTAAGAGAGAGAGAGCATATTGTTTTTATCCAAGAGCTCACTGTATAAAAAAGTTGTCCAAGAATACTGGAGTGAGTAGCCTATCCCTTCTCCAGTGGATCTTCCCAACCCAGGGATTGAACCAGGGTCTCCTGCATTGCAGGCAGATTCTTTACCAACTGAGCTATCAAGGAAGCCCAGGAGATACCAGTTCAATTCCTGAGTCAGGAGGATCCCCTGGAGAAGGGAAGGGATACCCACTCCAGTATTCTTGAGCTTTCTTGGTGGCTCTGACCGTAAAGAATCTGCCTGCAATGAGGGAGACCTAGGTTTTGATCCCTGGTTTGGAAAGGTCCCCTGGAGGAGGGCAGGGCATGGCAACCCACTCCAGTATTCTTGCCTGGAGAATCCCAGACAGAGGAGCTTGGCGGGCTATGTTCCATGGGGTCACAAAAGACTCAGACTCAGCTGAGCAATTCAACACAGCAGCACATACGATAATAATAACATTTTTAAATGAATCAAAATACTGAATATTATGGTGATATGATACCTCCAGTTCTCCATTAGCAAAACAAACAAAATAAAAATTGACTTGCAAAAGAAATAAAGAAAGAATGATGTTTTATTATGTGATCCTATATGATATCTCATACACACACACACACACACACACACACATACACAAGCATACCTAAGCATGCACCTCTCCAACATTTATTATTCTGTTCAATTCTATTCTATATATATATATGTTCAACTACTCTTACCTATAATCTAGATTTTCTTTCTGACAAATAACTTTAATAAAATCTTAGAAACTATAAAAAATAAGAGTGATATTGAGCTGTGATAAAAGTTTTAGTCAAAGGGAGACTATCCAGAATTGTTTCTTTCCACCTATATTATTAACCAGTAAATTTGCTATATGTCTGTACATGAGCAAGAAATCTAGTTTTGGTCAAATGATTAACCACTATTAAGTCAAAATTGTGTATTTGGGAAGGGGAGAGATATTAAAAATAATATTCAAGAACAATGATTATTATTACAATCTTTCTAATATATGGGAAATTAGATTATATTTTGGCCAAAGTTTTGCTTAATTGATTTTATAAAGTCTTTCTTTACTTGTTTTTGTGTTCTATTTAAGAGAGAGAGAGCATATTGTTTTTATCCAAGAGCTCACTGTATAAAAAAGTCAACAACTAACTGTCAAGAAATCAAGGCAGCAAAGTAAACACAAACTTCTATTTTTAGTCACTAGGAGCTCATCCAAAATGTAGACAGAAATAAACATGTAATTTAAACATACTGATGTTACAGTCACAAAACAAATTAAATATTCTGGAAGGGATTGTCCATCTCTCAGTGTGTGTGATCATTTTTAGTAGAGCTACAAATACTGTTCTGTATTGGCTGCAGAAAGAGAAACACGTGTTAGTAAAATAATAACAGCTTTTCATTTCTCCTTGTGAGAGAAGACTCTTAAGTGACTTCTCCCTGTTACTTTGGGTAATAAATGAACCCTGGAATGTCAGGGGTAGAATATAGTGCAACATGTTAAGGAAATGTGGATGGGCACTGATGTTCCATCAGATGTACTAAAAATAGCTCCATGCTGGGAATTCCTTTTTTATCAGACAACACGGGGGCCAGTTTCTCATCCTATGAACACCGGTGGACTCTGTGGGAAACAGCCTGCCCTTTTTATTTTTAAACCCAATATTGTGCCTTATCTGTAAATCTGAACAAAAAGTACTGCTAAGTTAAGTGATAGGCAGCCTCTTCTCTACTTGAAATAGAGAATATGGCTGTGATAATTATGATCTAACATACTTTGAAGAAAACCAAACAGTCACACAGGAAAAGTTTATTTATACTCTCCTAGAGAAAGAGGAAATAATTTCAAAACTTAAATATTTTGCATGAGAAACTAGTCACACATCTTATCACAGGTGATATAGTGAGAATCTTCACTATTTCATGCACAGAGAAGATTACAGTCATGACGTAGGGTAAAAGAAAACCACGAGTTTTTTGTGATAAACTAAGATGAAATCTGATAAAACCTGATTTTATCTGACAAAATGTCTAGGGCAGGAAACTGGCTGCCTTATCAATCCTAAATGATAAAATAATGGTTCTCAAGTTGTAGACCATAAAAGCAAAAATATTTTGCATGTAAGATTCCTAGACTTAGTCCCAATGCAAGCCTGTTGTGACTCATAGATTTATCAGTGATGAAATTAGATACACCAGAATTTCTTCCCATTGGTAACATTTGCAGTCATCGAGAAGACTTTCTGACATTTCCACCTCCTAGTGTGATAGCATCCACTTTCCAAATGACAGTACAAAACACAGAAATGTGTATGCTCCCTTATGGGGAAGGGTTTTAATCCTGAATTATAGCTTATAATAATAGTCTAACAGATTTACTAAATTTGGCTTCCAAATTGAAAAATTTATCATTCATTATTATTTAATGAAACTTTCAGAAAATAGTAATACAATTATTCTTCATTGTGGATCAATATTTATTTTAAAAATACTAGAAACTGAAGAATAGTAACAATGACATGTAAGCTTATCATATACTACTATTTATTATGTATTATATTCTGGATTTTTCCTAGAATTCTGGGACTTTTCCTATTAGATTTTCCCTAGGATTTCCTTTAATATTACATACTATATTCTAGGATTTTTCCTCAGTATTTCCTATTATTAACTCAGCAAATCATGGCAAACTAGGTACAATGAGTATTGTCATTTGACAGATACGGAAACTATGGCAACCTGTCCAAGATTATGGGAAGAGTTCTATAACAAAGTTAAGCTTTGGAACCAGAAACTTTGGCTCTAGCATCCATGTGCCTGACAATTGTGCTGGTTTGACTAAGACTTTTTATTTTTTATTTATTTTTTTTTTAATTTTTTATTTTTTTAGTTTGTTTTGCTTTACAATACTGTATTTGTTTTGCTACACATTGACATGGATCAGCCACGAGTGTACATGATCTCCCAATCTCGACCCCCACCTCCCCCCTTTTTAAAAAGGTAATGAACTCTTCATTTTTCGAGCTTGCTGATGAGATCTTTTATTTGCTGTAAAGCAGTCGTTGTCAACTTCCCTGGTAGCTCAGCTCGTAAAGAATCTGTCTGCAATGTTGGGAGACCTGGGTTCAATCCCTGGATTGAAAAGATCCCCTGGAGAAGGGAATTTATTTTTTTAGTTTGTTTTGCTTTACAATACTGTATTTGTTTTGCTACACATTGACATGGATCAGCCACGAGTGTACATGATCTCCCAATCTCGACCCCCACCTCCCCCTTTTTAAAAAGGTAATGAACTCTTCATTTTTCGAGCTTGCTGATGAGATCTTTTATTTGCTGTAAAGCAGTCGTTGTCAACTTCCCTGGTAGCTCAGCTCGTAAAGAATCTGTCTGCAATGTTGGGAGACCTGGGTTCAATCCCTGGGTTGAAAAGATCCCCTGGAGAAGGGAATGGCTAGCCACTCCAGTATTCTGGCCTGGAGAATTCCACGGACTATACAGTCCACGGGTCGCAGAGTCAGACAGGACTGAGCGACTTTCACTTTCATCAGCTGTCAACTGTCTTTTTCAATATATTTCAGCTGAGTGCATATCCTGTGTTCCTACTCTTTTATCTTATGACTATTTGTGTTTTTTAATTGGATGTGATTTTTTAAATTGTATTTTCTGGGTTTTTTTTTTTAGCCATACCACCTGGCTTGCGGGATCTTAGATCCCTGACCCAGGATCAAGCCTGGGGCACTGGCACAGAGAGTGCCAAGTCCTAACCACTGGATTGCCAAAAAATTCCCTAAAAACTTGTATTTTTTAATCCAAAGAAAAAAAGGTTATGGAATGAACCACTGGGATCACAAATTAATATTTGCATTATTTTTGACTTTTTGTAACATGGTTATCTTACTTTCATAATAGAATTTTAAAAGTTGTAAACCCAGAATTTTGTGCTAAAGAATGGGAAGAAAACTCAATTCCTTTCCATTTTCAGTTTCCACAAGTCTACTTTTTATACTACTTACACCTGTGCTAATCAGAATTTTTAAAGGAGTTTTGATTAATTACTTACAATTTGTAAAGGGGACTCCTAAATTTTTCCTATTCCCTTAAAGGATTTCTTGGTGGGGACACACAGGAAAAAATATCGTCTGTGGAAACGTGCCTAGGCTTGCTGATGAGGAGAGAGAGTTCTTACTAAAACTAGTAACTGTGGTTTCTCCAAAAATGTAAGAACCTTTTGTCAATGATCACAGTGGGCAAGTATCTAGTTAGACCACCATGGAAGACAGATGTGGAGGAAAAACTAAAGATTTGACCTTAGCAGTATTTTAGGTACTTCGTAATCATTAAGTTGTGTACAATTCAGTCATCTAAATTAGAGAATAATCCAGTAAAAATTATACATTTTATTGTTGCTTTTTCTGCTTCATATTTGTGTGAGAGAGAGGAGAAAAGAGAGAGGAATATGTTTGTGTTACATTATGAATGTAAAAGTGCTGCAAACAGATAAAATAGTTAAAATAGTTGACCTGTTGAAAAGTTCCCTGTTATTTTTTGGTGTTTGTTATTTAAATTCAGCAGACAAGAGCTTTAGTAAGTCTATGAATAGACAATGTCCCTTAGAGCATCATGTATGTGCTCAGTAGAGGATCTTTCCCCCTGAAGCTAATCTTCAACAACTACAAAAATAAAAAACAAATTTTCATGCATTCAATCCACTGGATAAATTTTAAATATCCCATTCCCCTATTCACCCATGGCTGTCCCAAATTGTTGATATCAATTTTATTATCATGTCACATGAAACAACCTTTTAGGGAGAACAAATAACAAGATCTTTAGATGGACCTGCTCTGTCAGAGTCCTGGGCACCCATTACTGGGGGGTTCTGCATATTTGCTTCTGAGCCTACTACTAGACGTCTGGATCACATAGCAAAATGACGGACGAGCGCACTGTCCACTGTGGCCTCGAACAGGCCCGTTCTATTCCTTGTAGTCGAGTATTCTCTAGGCTTCATTGCACTAGTGGTGGCAATAGTGGTAAAGAGTCCACCTACCAAAAGATGTGAGTTTGATCCCTGGCTTGGGAAGATCCCCTGAAGGAGGAAATAGCAACCTACTCCCGAATTCTTGCCTGGAAAATTCCATGGGCAGAGGAACCTGGCAGGCCAAAGTCGCTGGGGTTGCAGAGTCGGACACGACTGAGCACACACTGTTATTAGAACATTCTCACTCACGCCCGAAGGGATGGCCTGGCATCCAGTCGACATGCATCTCTTCCTGTCCTGCCTTGTCAGGGTTTGCAGTACACAAGTGGTTGCAGCCAGGGTTGCTAATTTCATTCACGTGGACACCTGTCTCGGGCATACCATGGGAGTTGAATGGCTTTTGGAAATTCCAAAATGCACCACTGCTGTTGCTAAAGGAGGAGAGGACTCTTCATCAAGTTAGCAAAAGTTTGATGAAAGGGTGAAAATAGACATGTACAGTTATGGTAGCTTCTTTGGGGCATCCAGAGGCAAACCATAAAAATGAGAAAAGATAAGCCCTGTGGGGGAAGTACATGGGAAACTTACTTTGGGATATTTCACACAGATTTTAAGGGTTCTGACTTTAAGTTTACTTTTCCAAGACTATCATCATTCCCAAGCTCAAAACTAACACCGAGAAGCAGAAATTGGGGATATTTATTTGGGAAATATGTATTAAGCTCTTCTATGTGATAGGCATTGGGGTAAGGAAGATAGAAAGACACTCCTGTCTAGGAAAGTACAGTTTAGTGACTTGCCAGAAAATTAAACTGACTTAAGGAAAGCAAATCAAGGTTCTTGCTAACAGTTATGACAGTAATGTATGACCGAATGTAATAATCAATAAGAGGTATAATTTTAGGTAATTTTTCAAACCCAGCTAGAAGTACACTGGTTAGTACACTAACCCAGGATTGAAATGAAGCCAAAGGCTAAGTAAAGAATCACTAACTTTATTTTCTAACAAGCTAATATTTCAGGGTTATAACTTTCTGGTATTACTCAACATTAATCCTTAAAAGCACACTTTGTCTGGGAGTTAGTACTAGGCATGAATGAAAGGATGTTTATAAAGGGAAAGATGAGAAATCAAAATGCATATTATGCTATATAATCATGTTCAGTTCAGTCATTCAGTCATGTCCAACTTTTTGCAACCCCGTGGACTACAACATGCCAGGCCTCCCTATCCATCACCAACTCCCAGAGTTTACTCAAACTCATGCCCATTGAGTCGGTGATGCCATCCATCCATCTCATCCTCTGTCGTCCCCTTCTCCTCTTGCCTTCAATCTTTCCCAGCATCAGAGTCTTTTAAATGAGTCAGCTCTTCGCATCAGGTGGCCAAAGTATTGGAGTTCCATCCAGCTTCAACATCAGTCCTTCCAGTGACTATTCAGGACTGATTTCCTTTAGGATGGACTGGTTGGATCTCCCTGCAGTCCAAGGGACTCTCAAGAGTCTTCTTCAACACCACTGTTTGAAAGCATCAGTTCTTCAGTGCTCAGTTTTCTTTATAGTCCAACTCTCACATCCATACATGACCACTGGAAAAACCATAGCCTTGACTAGATGAACCTTTGCTGGCAAAGTAATGTGTCTGCTTTTTAATATGCTGTCTAGGTTGGTCATAACTTTTCTTCCAAGAAGTAAGCATCTTTTTATTTCATGGTTGCAGTCACCATCTCCAGTGATTTGGGAACCCAAAAAAATAAAGTCTGCCACTGTTTCCACTGTTTCTCCATCTATTTGCCATGAAGTGATGGGACCAGATATAGAATCATGTACATAAAAACAGTTTACAAATGTATAAATGAATGTATGTGAGAAATCATGAAGATGTTAGTGTAAGCCTCTAACAAGATAATAGTAGACAGATTCTTAGTTAATATAATTACATTGATTCCTCCAATAGCTCATGGCAATAGTATCTTTTATTTTAAAAAGTATTATTTATGAATACATAGTTTCTGATGTTCAGTTTAAAATTACTTTAAAAAATAACCATGTTTTACAACAAGACAGGCTTATCTACACAAGGTTGAAATTCCACACATTGATAAAGTACAAGCCTGATTTCTGAAGTGAGTCAGTGTTTGGGAAGAAGTCTCCTCACTGTCACACTGCCTGCGGGTGAGCATGGGGTGTGTGGAGAGGAGAGCAAGGCTACCCAAAGTACAGGTCACACACACTCCTTTCTGGGCCCAGCCACAAGTGACCTATTTGGGACACTCAGATCCAGTGTGGCAGCACTCCAATCCAGTCAGCCTGCTGCCTCTATCCTTGCTGCCCTGCCTCCCCACCCGAATAGGAAGTGCCAGTAAAGTGCTATTAAAGCCTTCTGGAAGTGGGTTGAGCTGGTGTCAGCCAAGCAACAGCTGTCAGCAGGTTGGTAGTATACCTGATTGGAATTTACATAGATCATATTGAAACTTCCCATGAGCATCCACAGCCGAGGGTCAGTTGTGCCCTGCAGCATGTAGAAGGCCCCTGGGAATGATCCCCAGTGTGTGTTGGTGTGCCAGCTCTCACCATGTGGTCTCCAAGTGGCTTGTGGTCTGGTTTGCACACAGCACATGGAGACTGAAGATTTGGGGGCTAGAAACAGCTTAGGATCACAAGGCAGGACCAGAGCAAGGGTTGCCCATGGTAAGATCTCTGCATACATCCCTCAAGTTAACATTCACCCAGATAAGAGACATCAGTCCCTCTTCTCAAACCACAGTTTCCATTGGCAGCTGATTTGGTAACATTTGTCCCACACTTAGTATTTTACATTAAAATTGCTTAGCCCCATATAAAGGACTACTGAACAGAAAAAAAAAATTTCAAAATGATATAACTGATAAGGGGTTATATCCAATGTATGTGTAAACAGTTCATACAACTCAACAGCAAAACATAAATAATCTGATTTTAAAATGGGCAGAAAGCCTGAATAGACATTTTTTCAAAGAAGACATTCAGCAGGCCAAAAGGCTTATGAAAAGATCCCCAACATTGTGAATCATCAGAGATACCAAAACCACAATGAGATGTCACCTCACACCTGTCATAATGGCTGCCATCAAAAAGACCATAAATAGAGGCTTCTCTGGTGGCTCAGTGGTAAAGAATCCACCTGACAATGCAGTAGACACGGGTTCAGTCCCTGATTTGAGAAGATCCCACATGCCGTGGAGCAGTTAAGCCAGTATGCCACAATTATTGAGCCTGTGCTCTAGAATCCAAGAGCCACAACTACTGAAGCCCCCGCAAGCCCTAGAGTCCATCATCTGCAACAAGAAAAGCCCGTACTGCAACTAGAGAGTAGCCCCTGCTCACCACACCTAGAAAAATAGCCCACGCAGCAACAAAGACCAGCATAGCCAAAATAAATAAATAAATAAAAACTGTTTTTAAAGACTACAAATCACAAATGTTAGTGAGGTTGTGGAGAAAAAAGAATCCTTGTACACTCTTGGGAATCTAAATTAGTACAGCCATTGTGAAAAGAAAAAAATAAAACAGTATAGAGTTTTTTCAAAAAGCTAAAAATAGAAGTACCATATGACCCAGCAATTCCACTGTTGGATACATAGCCAAAAAATAAAAACACTAATTTGAAAAGATACATGCACCCCAGTGTTCACAGAAGCATTATTTACAATAGCCAAGATATGGAAGCAACCCAAGTGTTCATTAACAGATGAATGGATAAGGAAGATGTAGTGTACATATACGATGGAATACTCCTCAGCCACAGAGAAGAACGAAATTCTGCCTTTTGTAACAACATGGATAGACTTTGAGAGTTGGACAAAGAAAAACAAACATTGCGTGATGTCACTTGTAGGTGAAATCTAAAAATATACAACAAAATGAATATATAGCAAAGCAGAAACAGACTGATAGGTATGGGAAACAAACTAGTGATTACCAGTCAGGAGAGGGAAGTAAGGAGGCGCAGCCTAGGGGTATGGGATTAAAAGATGCAAACTACTATGTACAAAATAGATGAGCAACAAGGTTATGTTGTACAATACAGAGAATTATAGACATTACTTTGTATTAACTTTTAGTGGACTGTAATTTTAAAAAATATTGAATCACTGTGCTGTACACTTGAAATTAATATAAGGTTGTTAAGTCAACTATACTTCAATAAAAATTAAATTTATAAAAAAGGATCTTTGATCAACAGGAAGATTCAGATATCATACTATGAGCTGAAGGAGAAAGCAGTCAGCCAGTCTCCTGAGGCTACACTGCAAGATCTCAATCCTAGGACTCTTTTATGTGGCCCCAAATGAAATTGAAAGGCCTCTGAGAACGCAAATTACTTCTGCAGATCCACTACAATAACATCTCTCATTTAATTAGCCTTTATCTTAGTGCTAGTTAGAATAGCAACTAATAATAATAGTAATAATTATAATATTATTATATTATTATTAATAATATATTATTATAAGAGTATAATTATAATATTAATGTATTAATATTATTGATTATTATTAATATAATACTAGTGTTTACTAATAATAGTAAACAGTTATCTAGTGTTTTTTATGTGCCTGGCCCTTTATAAGAGTTCTCATTTAATCCTCACAGAAACATAATAAGGTATGGTTTCTCATTTACCCATTCTACAGATAAGAAAACTGAGACATTGAGAGGCCAACTAATTTGGCCATACGTGGTAAATGTTGTGCCAGTATAGGTTCTCTTAACCATATGATTTTCTGATTCTTACATATATTATAATTCTTAATGTGTTTGCTTATCTGCTTTATTTTCTCAATGCAGATCAGCTGAGGAACTAGGACAGATGTGCTGGGAGACAGATGGAGGTAGGTTTTCAGAGACAAGATGGAGAAGTCATACTGAAACAAAAGAGGCAGAAAAAAGAAAAGCCAGAACTATATCACCATACCGGGCTTCCCTGGTGGCTCAGAGGGTAAAGCGTCTGCTTGCATTGCCGCCAGACGTGAGTTCGATCCCTGGCTTAGGAAGATCCCCTGGAGAAGGTAATGGCACCCCACTCCAGTACTCTTGTCTGGAAAATCCAATGGACAGAGAAGCCTGGTAGGCTACAGTCCATGAGGTCACAAAGAGTCGGAGACGACTGAGCGACTTCACTTTCACTCACTTTGATATCACCACACATTACCATATACATGCTTGTTTTCTAAAATGACGCCATATTTGCAAGGTAAGTTTGTTTTATACTAAGTCAAGTCAGCCTGTCAGAGAAAGATAAATATCATAAGATGTTGCTTAGTCAGGCACCACTGAGCGACTTCACTTTTGCTTTTCACTTTCTTTTATTTTTTGAAAAATATATTTTTTTTAATTTTTATTTTTACTTTATTTTACTTTACAATACTGGATTGGTTTTACCATCCATTGACATGAATCCGCCCAGGTACTCATGTACACTCGCTTTTCACTTTCATGGATTGGGTAAGGAAATGGCAACCCACTCCAGTATTCTTGCCTGGAGAATCCCAGAGACAGAGGAGCCTAGTGGGCTGCCATCGTCTATGGGGTCGCACAGAGTCGGACACGACTGAAGCGACTTAGCAGCAGCAGCAGCAGCAGCATATGCATAATCTAAAAAAAAAAGATAATACAAATGAACTTATATATAAAACAGACCCACAGACACAGAAAACAAATTTATTATTACCAGTGGGCAAATGGAGGGGGATAAATTAGGCATTTGGAATTAACATATACATACTACTGTATACAAAATAGATAACCAAGAAGGACCTACTATATACCATAGGGAACTGTATTTGAAATTTTGTAATAACCTATAAGAGAAAAGATGAGATGGTTGGATGGCATCATGACTCAATGGACATGAGTTTGAGCTAATTCCAGGAGATAGTGAAAGACAGGGGATCCTGGCATGTTGCAGTCTGTGGGGTCACAAAGAGTCAGACATAACTTAGTGACTGAACAACAGCAACAGAAGAGAAAAGAATCTGAAAAAAATAAATTTTATGTATGTATAATTGGATCACTTTGCTGTACATCTGAAACTAACACTACATTATAAGTCAGTTCAGTTCAGTTCAGTCGCTCAGTCATGTCCGACTCTTTGCAACACCATGAATTGCAGCACGCCAGACCTCCCTGTCCATCACCAACTCCTGGAGTTCACTCAAACTCATGTCCATGGAGTCGGTGATGCCATCCAGCCATCTCATCCTCTGTCGTCCCCTTCTCCTCCTGCCCCCAATCCCTCCCAGAATCAGAGTCTTTTCCAATAAGTCAACTCTTCGCATGAGCTGGCCAAAGTACTGGAGTTTCAGCTTTAGTATCATTCCTTCCAGAGTACACCAGGACTGATCTCCTTTAGAATGGACTATACTTCAATTAAAAACAAAGCAAAGAAGGAAGCGAAAGAAAAAAACAAGCTTGTTTTAATGATATATCTAGAAGGTAGAAGGCAGGGATTTGACTAAAATAGTTTAGATAAATTTTTATCCTAAGGGATAATGAAGAAAAAAGATAACTGAACAGGTAAGAAATGTAGTATTTCCTTGTGAAAACAGAATAAATACTTTATAATCAGTATTATCTTTTTATATGTAAATTTCCCTAATAGAGCAGCTTCCGGGAGAAAAGCAGCTTTCTCATTAGTCCTGAAGACTTTTTACCACTCCATCACTAAACTAGGAATAAAATAAACTCAGAAGCAAAGCTTTTTCTTGTTTGTACTTGGTCCTGAGTGTTTCCGCTGCCTCTCCATACTTCCCCCCATTTAGCAACTCAGAATCTTGCATACCTGGGTGAACAAAATGAATGAGAAAACTTTGTTTTCACAGTGTTGTATTTGGAGATCAGCATTCTTTGAATGTACTTGCCAACATTGGAAAATGTCTCTTGAACTGTCTAAGCAGTGTAGCCTCCTTAAAACTTTTCAGTAGAGCTTTATTTACTGGGCAAGATACGTCAGGTCCTGTTGTGTAACACCCTAAAAAGACCTTTTCCCAAAAGTCCCCTTCTCCACGTCATAGCCCTCATCATTGTCTCTAGGGCATGTATCATAGCAGCATCAGCAAGAAGGTTATGATCTGGCTCTTCCCAAAATCCCACAGGAAAAATACAACATCTTTTTGTTCTGACAAAATACAAAAATGCACCTCTCTGAAGTGTCCCTAGACACCCTTTTCCTCCACTCCTTCATAATTAAACTCTTTGTCATCTCAGCTTCTGTGGCATTTTATTTAAATTCTTCTATAGTGTAATATTGCCACTGTGTGCTAAAAGTTGCTTCAATATGTGTCCAGCTCTTTGAGACCCTATGGACCATAGCCCACCAGGCTCCTCTGTCCATGGGATTCTCCAGGCAAGAAAACTGGAGTAGGTTGCCATGTCCTCCTCCAGGGGATCTTCTCAACCCAGGGATCGAACCTACGTCTCTAGTGTCTCCTGCGTTGGCAGGCAAGTTCTTACAACTAGTGCCACCTGGAAAGCCCATAAATCATGGTAATTTTACTTTATAAATATTTATTAAGGATCTACTCTGAGCTAGACAATTGATATACAATGAATGTGGATGAGATAGATAAAAAACAAGTACTTATAAAGTACTTTGATCTAGTGAGAGAATCAGACAAATAATGGACAATACAACACAGTGAGAAATGTACTATAAAAGAATAAGAACAGGGAGTGATAGCCCTAGTCTTTCGAATTGAGGATCCAGGAAAGGAACAAGTAAAGATGTGACTGAAAATGTTTGAGATCTGACTATGAACTCTTGCTTATCTACCTTCTACACCCAATGGAGACAGACAAGGAGGATAACATTCTTTACTGCTACTGCTCTTGCTGCTGCTAAGTTGCTTCAGCCGTGTCTGACTCTGTGCAATCCCAGAGACGGCAGCCTATCAGGCTCCCCCGTCCCTGGGATTCTCCAGGCAAGAACACTGGAGTGGGTTGCCATTTCCTTTTCCAATGCATGAAAGTGAAAAGTGAAAGTGAAGTCGCTCAGCCGTGTCTGACTCTTAACGACCCCACGGACTGCAGCCCACCAGGCTACTGAGGACTAAAAATAATGCACAGACTCCTTTGTAACATGATTCTGGTTAGCAGAATACTGAAATGCCTTGCTACACTTTCAAGAAGACTGCAAGGTTAAATTATTTCCAAGAAATTACAAAGAATTTTTAACATTCTTTTTTAACCACTTTCCTTTCATCATAGAGCTATTTCAAATCCTGAAAGATGATGCTGTGAAAGTGCTGCACTCAATATGCCAGCAAATTTGGAAAACTCAGCAGTGGCCACAGGACTGGAAAAGGTCAGTTTTCATTCCAATCCCAAAGAAAGGCAATGCCAAAGGATGCTCAAACTACTGCACAATTGCACTCATCTCACATGCTAGTAAAGTAATGCTCAAAATTCTCCAAGCCAGGATAAAGTAATGCTCAAAATTCTCCAGTCTCAGCAATACATGAACTGTGAACTTCTGATGTTCAAGCTGGTTTTAGAAAAGGCAGAGGAACCAGAGATCAAATTGCCAACATCCGCTGGATCATGGAAAAAGCAAGAGAGTTCCAGAAAAACATATATTTTTGCTTTATTGACTATGTCAAAGCCTTTGACTGTATGGATCACAAGAAACTGTGGAAAATTCTGAAAGAGATGGGAATACCAGACCACCTGAACTGCCTCTTGAGAAACCTACATGCAGGTCAGGAAGCAACAGTTAGAACTGGACATGGAACAACAGACTGGTTCCAAATAGGAAAAGGAGTACGTCAAGGCTGTATACTGTCACCCTGCTTATTTAACTTCTATGCAGAGTACGTCATGAGAAATGCTGGGCTGGAAGAAGCACAAGCTGGAATCAAGATTGCTGGGAGAAATATCAGTCACCTCAGATATGCAGATGACACCACCCTTATGGCAGAAAGTGAAGAGGAACTAAAAAGCCTCTTGATAAAAGTGAAAGAGGAGAGTGGAAAAGTTGGCTTAAAGCTCAACATTCAGAAAATGAAGATCATGGCATCCAGTCCCATCACTTCATGGGAAATAGATGGGGAAACAGTGGAAACAGTGTCAGACTTTGTTTTGGGGGGATCCAAAATCACTGCAGATAGTGACTGCAGCCATTAAATTAAAAGAAACTTACTCCTTGGACAGAAAGTTATGACCAATCTAGATAGCATATAGAAAAGCAGAGACATTACTTTGCCAACAAAGGTCCATCTAGTCAAGGCTATCGTTTTTCCAGTGGTCATGTATGGATGTGAGAATTGGACTGTGAAGAAAGCTGAGCACCAAAGAATTGATGCTTTTGAAGTGTGGTGTTGAAGACTCTTGAGAGTCCCTTGGACTGCAAGCAGATCCAACCAGTCCATTCTGAAGGAGATCAATTCTGGGTGTTCATGGGAAGGACTGATGCTAAAGCTGAAACTCCAGTACTTTGGCCACCTCATGCGAAGAGTTGACTCTTTGGAAAAGACCCTGATGCTGGGAGGGACTGGGGCAGGAGGAGAAGGGGATGACAGAGGACAAGATGACTGGATGGCATCACCGACTCAATGGACATGAATTTGAGTGAACTCTGGGAGTTGGTGATGGACAGGGAGGCCTGGAGTGCTGCGATTCATGGGGTTGCAGAGTCGGACACGACTGAGCAACTGAACTGCACTGAACTTTCATCATATTGACATTTACACAGAAAAGAAAACTATTGGCCCCTTAGCACAAATCAAGGCAGTGGAACCAAACTATTGTGATCACTGCATAGTTGACCTCCATCATTCATAGAGGGGCAAATGAAGTCAGTTAACTTAAGAATATTCTCAATGAAGCAGTAAAATAATTATTTTAATTAAATCTCAGCATCTGTATTCATGTCTTTAAGATGTCCATAGAATGAAGTGCAAAGTATTAAACAAAAAAGCAATTCTGCAGCCTACAGAAGTGTGAGGGTCTCAGAGAAAAGCCCTGGTGTGATTGTGAGCTGCAAGTTGAATGAGCTACTTTTTTCATGGAACACCATTTTCACCTGAAAAACATTTTAACAGACAAACCATGGTTATTCAGATTTGGGTATTTGGCAGGCATTTTCTCAGCATGAACGAAGTAAGTCTGTTACTTCAAAAAATAAATGACAGTATTTGTTTACCGTAACTGAATTCACTCCAGTTTCCCAGGTGGCTCAGTGGTAGAGAATCCGAGTGCCAATGCAGGAGCTGCAGGAGACACAGATTCGAACCCTAGGTCAGGAAGATTCCCTGGAGAAGGAGATAGCAACCTCCTCTAGTATTCCTTCCAGGATAATCCATGGACAGAGGAGCCTGGTGGGCTACAGTCCATGGGGTGTCACAGAGAGTCAGACATAATTGAGCATGCATACATGCAACTAAATTCAAACTTTCAAGCAGAAAATAGAATTTTAGAAGATCGTATCTATAACCTTGAGTTAGACAGCATTATAATACTTAAAAATTTTCTCATGAAATGATAAGGATATTAACAAATATGACTTTTTAAATGTTTTAATGAAATTTTCCAACATTTGGCAAATCTTTAAACCAGACTAATAAATGATGTTACAAAATCATGTATGGGAAAGATTCATTCAAAGAGCAAGATGATCTAATGAATTTAATAGAAAGAAGAAGAAAAGTTTGTTGATATGGGTTCAGGTTTCATACTGTACCCAAACTTTAAGAGAGAAAGTTTTGAGTTAAAGAATATCCACAATTATAAAAAAAAAAAAAACTATTAAAATACCCTTTCCTTTTCTAATACAAATCTGCAGAAGGCCTGATTTTCTTTATATATTTCAACCAAAACAGATATGAGAATTCAGTCATCTTCATTAAACCAGTAGTGAAAAAGATATACACAAATATTAAATAATGTCAATTATTAAAAAATAAATATTTAAAAAAATCATTCTCAGTTTTAATTCCTAATGTAACATACACCATGGATATAACCCACACATATAAAAGTTCTTTGGGGTCCCCAATATTTTGAGAGTGCAAAGGGGTCTTGAGATATAAAAGTTTGAGAACTGAGGCTAAATAGTCAATATGATAGTCAATATGATGTCATTACATGAGTTTAATAATACCAGGAAAGTGATATTAAACCACTGTCTCATATTTACATAATATCTTATCGTTGACAAGAGCTCTCACATCACATCATTTGAGCTAGATAGGTCAGGAAGCTGAGAGTCAGAGGTTAATTAGCTTAAAAAGATAACATTGCTAGTAAAGTATGAGAACTGAGACTCGTTGTGACTCCTCGGTCAACGCTCCTTCCACTATATCCATTTATCTCTGGTTTAGATTACACATACTTTTCAGAACTCTCATGAGCTCAAAATCCTTACTGCTCAATGCTTTGCACTTTTATTTTCTTCCTTTCCTTGTTCTTACATTTGCTTAAATGTCTTGGCTTTGCCAACTTCAGTGGGCAACCCAATTACCCTTAGATAATGTGTAATATGGACACATACTCGAAATCAAACTACACTTTACTCCTATCAGTCTACTTTAAAAAAAAAAAAATCCAGTGCTATCTTTTATACAAACAACCAGAGCAGAAATTGTTTATAGTCCTTCTGGAAAACAAAAGGATCCATACTTCCTACGTAGGCTTCATAAATAAATAACAGAGCTGGGTTGGTCTCAGTTCCCACCCTACAGCTTCCAGATAAATTCCTCCTGGTAACCTAAACAGGCTCTTTCTCTACCCCGTCTGGAGGTCATTGATTGTTAGGTTTATGGCTTCTATTCCTTGTAAACCTCTTAAATCCAGGTTATACTGATCACACAGAATGCCCAGGCTCCTACCTTCAGAGTGGAGTTTAACACCAACTTGATGTGATATGATTCCATGAGAACTTTTCATAGTTTTTATTTTATTTGCTGCAATTGAAATTTCAGGCATAATATTAACTAATTATTCTCTTTCACACCATCCTTCATTTTTCTCAAGTGTCCTAGTTTGCTTTTATTGTCTCCATGTGAAGTGATTTAGCTATTTCTGGTATTTCTTCTCAGTATGGTTTCTGTGATTATTCTGATAATCCTTCAATATTCTTGTTTTAAAAGTAGTTTCCTTTCTTCAGTACCTCTATAATACTTTGTAACTCCCTATCACTCCAAGTATAGAGGAAGCATGCAAGAAACACTTACTCAATAAACAAATTCATGAAGGCATGAATGAAGACACTGCTTGATTATTTAATTTGCCTTGATCATCTTTCAGTTCAGTTCAGTCGCTCAGTCGTGTCTGACTCTTTGCGACCCCATGAATTGCAGCATGCCAGGCCTCCCTGTCCATCACCAACTCCCGGAGTTCACTCAGACTCACATCCATCGAGTCAGTGATGCCATCCAGCCATCTCACCCTCTGTCGTCCCCTTCTCCTCCTGCCCCCAATCCCTCCCAGCACCAGAGTCTTTTCCACTGAGTCAACTCTTCGCATGAGGTGGCCAAAGGACTGGAGTTTCAGCTTTAGCATCATTCCTTCCAAATTGGATCAATATTATTCAAAATTCCACAAATACCCATATGTGGAGATATGATGGAAATATCTTAAGTTAATACACTTTATTACAATATCACCTTAAAAATCATAAAACATCTAGGAATAAATCTAATAAAAAATGTGTAATATCCCCACATTGAAAACTATAGAAATCAAAGGTTTACGTAAATAATGGGATGTACCATGTTCATCCTTGCTTCTTGGAAGGAAAGTTATGACAAACCTGCTGCTGCTGCTGCTAAGTCACTTCAGTCGTGTCCTACTCTGTGCGACCCCATAGACAGCAGCCAAACAGAAAAGACATCACTTTGCTGACAAAGCCCATATAGTCCAAGCTATGGTTTTTCCAGTAGTCATGTATGGATGTGAGAGTTGGACCATAAAAAAGGCTGAGTGCAAAAGAATTGATGCTTTTGAATTGTGGTGCTGGAGAAGACTTTTGAGAGTCCCTTGGACTGAAAGGAAATTTAGCCAGTCAATCCTAAAGTAAATCAGCCCTGAATATTCATTTGAAGGACTGATACTGAAGCTGAAACTCCAATACTTTGGCCAGCTGATGTGAAGAGCCGATTCACTCGAGAAGACTCTGATACTGGGAAAGATTAAAAGCAAAAGGAGAAGGGCGTGGCAAAGGATGAGATAGTTAAAGTCATTGGCTCGATGGACATGAATTTGAGCAAACTCAGAGATATAGTGGAAGACAGAGGAGCCTGGAGTGCCACAGTTATGGGGCTGCAAAGAGTCAGACACAGCTTAGTCACAACAACAGCAACAACCATGATCATGAGTTGAAAGGCTCCATATGTTTAAAATATTTGTTCTATCTGTATTGATCTTTATATTCATTGTAATTCAAACCAAAATCCTAGCAGATATTTTATGGAAGTTGATAAGACAATTCTAAAATGTGTTTGAAAATGTGAAGAACTGTGACTAGCCCTTGGCAAAGAAGGTTACTTCAAGAAGTCAAGCCTTATTATAAAGGATTATTATAGTATTTAAGACGGTGTGACATTGGCTCAAGGATATACAACCAGTGAAAAAGTAGAGCGCATGGAGAACTGACCCATAATGAGTACTGTAACCTAGGTTAGGCCAGAGGTGGCAATGCAGTGCAGTGGGGAAAGATGGGCTTTATAAATGAATGGCTTGGGGTCAGCTGAAAATCTGTATGGATAAAGGTCAATCACGACTACATCCCCCAAACTCACAGAACACACAGAAATTAGTTTTAAATGTTAAGGAGTTCTAAATGTGAAAAGTAAACAACGAAACTGTTGAAAGAAAATAATCAGAATCTTCCTGACCTGAAGGCTAGGCAAAAACTACCAAAATAAGGAACAAAATGCACTAGCCATGAAAGAAAAAAAATTACAACTTAAACTTCTCCATGATGATTAAGAACTTACATTTGTCAAACCAAGATGAACACCTGAAAAGGCAGGACATAGATGGCATAAGATTTTTGCTAGTCACGTATTCAATAAACAACTGACTTCTAGAATAAGAACTCCTTCAACTCAATAAGAAAATGACAGATAGTAAAGCTTTAAAATAGTCAAAAGTCTTAGACATTTTACCAGTGAGAATATCCAATTGGCTAATAAGCATATAAGAGACATTTAGCTTCAGTGACCATTCAGGAAATGCTAATTAAACTATCAGTTCAGTTCAGTCACTCAGTCGTGTCCAACTCTTTGCGACCCTATGAACCACAGCATGCCAGGCCTCCATGTCCATCACCAACTCCTGGAGTTCACTATAGTGATATATCATTTACATACCCACCAGAATGGCTAAAATGAAAGACAATACTATAATTACTGAGATCATGAAGTGGCTGGAACCTTGGTATACTGCTGCTGGGGATGGAAATTAGTTCAACCAATTTGGAAAACTGTCAGGATCTACTAAATCTGAACACACTCATGTCCAGAGATCAATCATTTACTCTTAAGTATACAACCCAGAGAAATGCTGTTATAGGCTGAATTATGTCCCCCCAAATTCACAGACTGAAGTCCCAATCACCAATGTTGCTAGAGAGAGGGCTTTAAGTAAGCAGTTAATGTTAAATGCTTCATAAGAGTGAGACCATGATCCAATAGGACTGGGATCCTTATATGAATGGCCTTGTGAGGACATAACAAGGAAGCTGTTGTCCACAAGTCAAGGAGCGAGGCCTCTGGAGAAACCAAACCTACTGACACCTTGATCTCAGACTTCCAATCTCCAGAACTGTGATAAAATAAACTTCTGTTGTTTAAGCCACCCTTCCTATGCTATTTTGTTACAGGAGCTCTAGCAGACTAATACAAATACATTCAGATGTTCACAAAAAAGAAAAACATGTACAAAAATATTCCCAGCAATACTGTGAAAAATAATCAAAACCTAGAAACAGCCCAGCGGAGAAGGCAATGGCCCCCCACTCTAGTACTCTTGCCTGGAAAATCCCATGGACAGAGGAGCCTGGTGGGCTGCAGTCTATGGGGTCGCGACTGAGCAACTTCACTTTCACTGTTTACTTTCCTGAGTTGGAGAAGGAAATGGCAACCCACTCCAGTGTTCTTGCCTGGAGAATCCCAGGGACGAGGGAGCCTGGTGGGCAGCCGTCTATGGGGTTGCACAGAGTCGGACATGACTGAAGCGACTTAGCAGCAGCAGCAGCAGCAGCAGAAACAGCCCAGATGTCCATCAAGTGTAGATTTTTTAAATTGTGGTTATGTATATGGCAGTGTAGAGAAGGCAATGGCAGCCCACTCCAGTACTCTTGCCTGGAAAATCCCATGAACGGAGGAGCCTGGTGGCTGCAGTCCATGGGGTCGCTAAGAGTCAGACACGTCTGAGTGACTTGACTTTCACTTTTCACTTTCATGAATTGAAGAAGGAAATGGCAACCCACTCCAGTGTTCTTGCCTGGAGAATCCCAGGGACAGAGGAGCCTGGTGGGCTGCCGTCTATGGGGTCGCACAGAGTCAGGCACGACTGAAACAACTTAGCAGCAGCAGCATATGGCAGTATATAATTAGGCAGTGAAAACCAATAGATCCAGCTGGACAGTAACATATGGGAATCACATAAAGTTGACTAAAAGACAGTAATGGAAAAGAATACATATTGAGTGATTCTATTCATAAAAGTTATGACAAATCAGTCAAAACAAATCTGTGGGGTTAAAAATCAGGAGAGTGGTTAATTGTGGAGACAGTAACAGGAAGTGAGTGCCAAGGGGCTTTCTGAGATGCTATTATTCTGATTCTCAATCTCTATAAATACTACCTATGTGGATACGTCTCTTTATGAAAAGTCACTGAACTGTGCCATTATTTATTCAGTGTTTGTTTTTTTTTTAATGTATGTTATGCTTCAATATGGAGAAGGAAATGGCAACCCACTCCAGTATTCTTGCCTGGAGAATCCCAGGGACAGAGGAGCCTAGTGGGCTGCCATCTGTGGGGTCGCACAGTTGGACACGACTGAAGCGACTTAGCAGCAGCAGTAGCAGCATGCTTCAATAACAACTAGAAAGTGGTAGGTCTGGGATTCTAACTCTGGCTGCCTGACTCCAAATCTCTTAATATTCCATTACATTGTTCAATTTTTATTCTGATCATGTCAAGTGGTCTTAGGTATCTGAATACATGTCCCCATAATCTATAATGACTTCCCCAGTGGTTCAGTGGTAAAGAATCTACCTGCAATGGAGGAGCCGCAGGAGACTAGGTTAAAATCATTGGGTCAAGAAGATTCCCTGGAGAAGGGCATGGCAATCCACTCCAGTATTCTTGCCTGGAGAATCCCCATGGACAGAGGAGCCTGGCTGGCTACAGTCCATAGGCTCACAAAGAGTCGGACAGGACTGAAGCAACTTAGCATGCATGCATACTGACAACTTATATCATTAAAGATCTAGAATTCTTCCTCTGACTAAATTGCTCCCTGTAATAAGGATCTCTTCCCTGAAGCCCATCTTTATGTTTTTCTTTCAGAACGTTTTTGTTCTCAGTAATTCAGAGAGCAAGTAGATTCCATTTTCATTGTTTTTTCCCATGAAGCTCAGAAGCAGAAAGGGTTTTGTCCCTCACGAAATGCTCTGTGTGCTTACACTGCCTTGAAGTTTCCATGCTGGGTCATCCTGGGAATGACACAAAGCACATGCCTCAAAAGTTCTCAGAAACTCTTTAACCATCAGTTCATCATACATGCTCAGATTCTAATGTACGGCAAGAGGTCTTGAATAGATTTCCCCCTATTCCTTTTAGCTCATAACTTTCTATTTAAATCCCCCAAGTATTTATCCTTTCACTTAACAATTTTCCTTTTGATCTGATTTTTTTTTCCCATGATGAAGCCATCCAAGACAAGTTTCTCAAATGTGGCACCAACTACAGGAAAGTCCCCTATCCACAGATTTCCTATTTATTAACTTAAAGTCAATTAAACCAAATGCTCAATTCCATATCTGTAGTGTATTTTCATTGATTATAAACTGTTCCACTTTCTAAATGTACATTAACTGATAATTAAAAATAATTTTATTTTGCCTTGGAGGAAATATAGTCAAAAAAGGAAGAAATATAACAAAAATTCTTGGTAAGGAAAATCACATATTTGTATCTTTTTCCCCTTTATCTTCTATTGTTATCCCACTTTACCAGTTCTCTGTTTGAAAGAAAATTTTCAAACCTCAGAATCTGCTGAGGCAGTTTTTCTGCCTCTTTGCCACCCTCCTACTGCTTTATTGCCAATAGTTACACTTGCCCTTCTGCTACCTTCCCAGAAAAAACATTCCTTTTCCCACATCCTTTCTCAATTTCTCCACATTCAACATCCTGCTCCTCTCTCTACATACTGCTGCCAGAAGTTCACTGGCCCTGCTGATCAATAAAGGAAAGTGAAACCTCCCTCTCTCTCCCTTTCTCTCCAACCCCCGCTTCCCATTTACCTATATGAAGTGAAGTGAAGTCGCTCAGTCGTGTCCGACTCTTTGCGACCCTGTGGACTGTACCCTACCAGGCTCCTTCCTCTATGGGATTCTCCAGGCAAGAGTACTGGAGTGGGTTGCCATTTCCTTCTCCAGGATTTACATATATATATATATATATATATATATACACACACACACACATACACACACATATATTATATAATTTGTTTATTAATTGAAGGATAATTGCTTTATAGAATTTTGTTGTTTTCTGTCAAACCTCAACATGAATCAGCCATAGGTATACATATATCCCCTCCCTTTTGAAAGTCTTTCCCATCTCCCTCCCCATCCCACCCCTCTAGGTTGATACAGAGCCCCGGTTTGAGTTTCCTGAACCATACAGCAAATTCCCGTTGGCTATCTATTTCACATATGGTAATGTAAGCTTCCATGTTACTCTCTCCATGCATCTCACCCTCTCCTCCCTTTCCCCACATGCATAAGTCTATTCTCTATGTCTGTTTCTCCAGTGCTGCCCTGCAAATAAATTCTTCAGGACCATTTTTCTGTATTCTGTATACATGCATTTGAATGCGATATTTATCTTTCTCTTTGTGACTTGCTTCACTCTGTATAATAGGTTCTAGGTTCATCTCCCTCATTAGAACTAACTCAAATGCATTCCTTTTTATGTCTGAGTAATATTCCACTGTGTATATGTACCACAACTTCCTTATCCATTCATCTGCTGATGGACATCTAGGTTGCTTCCTTGTTATAGCTATTGTAAATAGTGCTGCAATGAACAATGGGATACATGTGTTTCTTTCAATTTTGGTTTCCTCAGGGTATATGCCTAGGAGTGGGATTGCTGGGTCATATGGTGGTTTTATTCCTAGGTCTTTAAGGAATCTCCATACCGTCTTCCATAGTGGCTGTATCAATTTACATTCCCACCAACAGTGCAAGAGTGTTCCCTTTCCTCCACACCCTCTCCAGCACTTATTGTTTGTAGACTTTTTGGTAATGGCCATTCTGACTGATGTGAGCTGATATCTCATTGTGGTTTTGATTTGCATTTCTCTAATAATGAGTGATATTGAGCACCTTTTCAGGTGTTTGTTAGCCATCTGTATGTCTTCTCTGCAGAAATGTCTGTTTAGCTTTTTGACTGGGTTGGTTGTTTGTTTTTTTGGTACTGAGTTGTCTGAGCTGCTTGCATATTTTGGAAATTATCCTTTGTCAGTTGTTTCATTTGCTATTATTTTATCCCATTCTGAGGGTTGTCTTTCCACTTCGCTTATAGCTTCCTTTGCTGTGCAAAAGCTTTTAAGTTTAATCAGGTCCCACTTGTTTACTTTTGCTTTTATTTCCATTACTCTAGGAGATGGGTCATAGAGGATCTTGCTTTGATTTAGTCATCGAGTGTACTGCCTGTGTTTTCTTCTAAGAGTTTAATAGTTTCTGGTCTTACATTTAGATCTTTAATCCATTTTGAGTTTATCTTTGTAGGTGGTGTTGCTGCTAAATCACTTCAGTCGTGTCCGACTCTGTGCGACCTCATAGACAGCAGCCCATCAGGCTCCCCCGTCCCCGGGATTCTCCAGGCAAGAATACAGGAGTGGGCTGCCATTTCCTTCTCCAATGCATGCAAGTGAAAAGTGAAAGTGAAGTCGCTCAGTTGTGCCCGACTCTTAGTGACCCCATGGACTGCAGCCCACCAGGCTCCTTCATCCATGGGATTTTCCAAGCAAGAATACTGGAGTGGGGGGCCATTGCATTCTCTGGTGGGTGGTGTTAGGAAGTGTATAAAATCAATTGCATGGGAATTTAGAAAGACCCTAACATAAGACTTTTTCTGAATTTAAGCCAAATTATTATAGAAACATCTTTTTATTTTTGACTTCAGGTGCATAGAAGAAAGGGATTTTTGTGCAGGAAAAGTAAATTCATTGCAATATTTTCAGAAAAGAAAAATAAAATGTAGCTGCACCAGGCATTGCACAAGTCTTAGGTAGAATGGCTTACTGTTGGTCATCTATGGGTCTTTTATATGTCTAGTTTCTTCTACAAGACTTTCTAACTCAATGTTCCAAAATTTAGCTTCTAAACCACTCTTTTTGTTTTGCACTTCATTCTTTATCCTATTTCTCAGGACTCTCTTTGCTATAAATGTTATAGCCTAAATTACTATTTTGTTTCCTCTTAGCGTTTATATCAGCTCATAGTCATTTCCTCAGTGAATCATCAAATATTTTCAAAAATCTACCATGTACCAGGAACTGTTCTAGGTTTAGAGCTACAGATTTGGACAAAACAGTTAAGAAAGAGTTATACTACTAAATATATAGCATAATATCAGAAAGTGATAAAGCTGAAAACAAATAATTGGCATAAGGGAATAGAAAGTTAAGGGGTAGAGAAACTCTCTTAGAAAATGTTGTAGGGAAGTGCTGTCAAAGGAAAAGACATGGGAAGGGAGACTTTAGTGATATTGGGGATCAAGAGAATCAAAAATCTTGGGGTAGCAAATTTCAGTATGGAGGGTTAGAGGGTGGTTAGCAAGAGGAGAAGGCAATGGCACCCCACTCCAATACTCTTGCTTGGAAAATTCCATGGACGGAGGAGCCTGATAGGCTCCAGTCCATGAGATCGCTAAGAGTCGGACACAACTGAGTGGCTTCACTTTCACTTTTCACTTTCATGCATTGGAGAAGGAAATGGCAACCCACGAATCCCAGGGACAGAGGAGGCTGGTAGGAGGCCATCTATGGGGTCGCACAGAGTTGGGCACAACTAAAGCGACTTAGCAGCAGCAGCAGTAGAAACAGGAAGGCCCCAAAAGATAACTTATAAAACAGATAACTAATGAGAACTTACTATACAACACAGGGGAAGAAAAAGAAGGTACAATCTATTTACAGGACATATATTAAATTAACTTTAAAAGTACATTCCAATATACAGTAAGTACAGACAAATAATGTTTGATTCCACTTACAAAGGGTATCTAGAATAGTAAATTCATAGTCAGAAAGTACATTTGTAGATCCCAAGGGACAAGGTCAGGGTGAGGGGGGAATGGGGGAATGGGGACTTACTGTTTAATGGAGACAGAGTTTCAGTTTAGGAAAGTGAAAAATTCAGGAGATAGATGATGGTGAGAGTTGAACAATATGAATGTATTTAGTGCCACTGAACTGAACAGTTAAATAGGGTTAAATTGGATGTTTTCTATTTTGTGATTTTTATTACAATAAAAAAAATTTTTTAATTAAAAAACAAAAGATTAAGGCCCAAAAGAAAGATTAAGTTCAGCTTGTTCAAGGATGGCAAGGAGGTCAGTGTGGTCAGTGGAGCTGGGCGGGAGGGTAAAAGAGAGGGTTGGAAGCTTACCAGCACAGATCATTTAGGTCCCTTTAAGCAGTAGCAAGGAGTTAGGAATTTATTTGGCTTTATCTTCCAAATTATATTTGGAAATATATTTGGACTTCATTTAGTTACTGGAAGACACTGGAAAGTCTTCAGGAGGGGAACAACAATTTGAACTGACTTGGGTCTATATTTTGGTCTCCCTGGCTGGGTGTGGGAAATTGACTGCAGGGGCAGAGAGAGAACAGGAAGACTCTGCAGATCAGCCCTGTCTCTCCTGGTCACACAGCCACGGATGTTTCCCAGATGTGGCTCCAACACTCACTCTCTGGCCACCGGAAATCACAGCCTCCTGGGTCACCTCTCCTGCCTGACTCAACCCAAGACTGCCAGCGTCCTCTGCTCCATCAGGACACTCCTCAGCCAGTCCCTGATACTCGAGGGCAATTCACAGCCAATTTATACTTTCAGGAATACAGTCTAGAGCTGCCCCTTTTACCCCAAAAAATACCACCCAGGCACTGGAATATACTAAAATTTTTGCTTATTTCTTACATTTGACAGTCTTTGTTTTTCAGTGAGCTGAGAATTTAAAGCTGGCCAAAGTTTAAACCACCCAAGCTTAGTGAGCATGCATATAAAAACAATTTTGTTCTAGTATCACTTTTAGAAAAAAGTTTAAATAAAGCAAATGCTCTGTCCTAAACGTCTACATCAAACAACCTCAACAGTTACACAAGCTCCATAGAAAATGGAGCCATCAGTTCCTGAAAAGTCTTGGAATGGTGCCTTATCCATAGTTTGAAATGATAGAAACATTCCAATCAATTTTGCACGGGTCAAAGAAAGTCGTGTTTCTGCAAACATGTTCCAACATCATGTCCCTTATTTATTTACAGTGCCAGATATGAGCAGGCTTCTGGTGCTGGGGAATGCAGCCGACCTGGAAACATTTCTAGCTGTTCAGTTACACTTTGAAGTTGTTAAAATTTTCCAGAGTAAATATCTCAAATTTCTGATAACACGAGGTACATTATGTACAGCAAACACACTAGGTTAAAACAGAGTCAAGCTCCTGGAAACAAGGTGGCAGTGTTCAGTCCTAAAAACTACTCCCATTATCCCTGCTGGATACGGAGTGGGGGACGGGGACGCTTTGAAATCAGGATAAGGTTCCTCATGACTTTCCTTGTGAACAGGGGCCTTAGATCAGCCTGCAATGGACATGAGAGAGATTCACGTTGGCCCAGTGGGATAAATAATGAAACACAATGCATAATTGTCAGTAAGTTCTTAGAACCTTCTCAGACCCAAGCCAGCATGCAGAATGCATTCCCCCCAGGCTCCACAGGGTCACGAGGGAGGTAACCAAGTGCTGGGATGAGTAAATAGACACGATTGTACAGAACTCCTGTCATTATAACAACCCTCTGGAAAAACGGGAATTCCATTTTGCACAGCTGCCTTCCTGACTCTGTTGGAAAAGAATAAATGGTCTGTGCAAACGGCAATCCTGAGCAGGCCAATTTAGCTCCTCATTCTACAGTCCAACCACAGAACTGGCTGCAGAATTAACTTTGAAAATCAATACTCTTTATTCTCATTTATCTGAACATGTATATTTCAGGCATAAGAAAAATGCTTCATGAAATGCAATATTTACAAAAGAGAAGTAATGTCAGTGAAGGTCCAATTATGTTACAGTTATAGAACTAGCAGGACCCTAGTAGCAGGGGATGGAAACGGAGCTCTGGTTCTTATGAGACAGGTGTCAAACTCTACAACTTTAGGGACCAGTGAGGTGTGCTTCACAATACTGAAGGCTTAGGTAACTCTAAGGATGTCCCAAATGGTGGAGGGGTGAGTCCAGACTGTTTCCTGTTACACCTGCTCAACTACAAGGGCAATCAGGGGCTGACAAAAAAAAAAAAAAAATACTGTCATTTCCCAAGTGCCTAACTTTTTTCAGGATCGGTTCACAATTTTGTTCCTCTTATGTCAGTTGACACAGCACAAGCCCCAGAGGCAGAAGTCGTGAGTATGGCCCTGACTTCCCAATGACTAGCTAAGTCTGTGAGCAAAGGCCTCAGCTAATGGCCTTATTTAAGGTCTTTCTCCTGGCCAACCCCATCCCTTAACATGAGCTCTTTTTATATCCCTCATAACACTTACTACAACTTTTCATTATTTTTCTTTTTAACTTTTGATTTATTTTTGGCTGTGCTGAGTCTTCATTGCTTTGCAGGCTTTTCTCTAGTTGAGGCAAGCAGGGGCTACTGTCCAGTTGCTGTGCACAGGCTTCTCATGGTGGTGGCTTCTCTTGTGGAGCACAGGCTCCAGGGCACACGGGGCTTCAGTAATTGGGGCTCCCAGGCTCTGGGGCACAGGCTCAATAGTTGTGGTGCACAGGCTTAGTTTCTCCTCGAAATGTGGGATCTTTGCAGTTCAGGGATCGAACCCATGTCTCCTGCATTGGCAGGCAGATTCTTTACCACTAAGCCATCTATTTTTATGTTCTTACTTATTTACTGACTCTACCACAACTACGCAAATTCATAAGGGCGGAAAACAAGTCTGTCACATTCTACTTTCTACCTCCCAGGACTTTGCTCCTGTCTGGGAGCAAAGTCAAAATAAACATTTAATAAATGTTGAAGAAATCAGTCTTTGAATTAATTTTTCTCAACTGTGAATTAGGGGGAATACTATCACCTTCCTAAGACCCTTTTAATATCAAATGAGATTATACATTAAAGCTTTTTATGAGTAAATGCATAATTAAAATGAGCTGTTGTTACTGTTTACTCCACCTAAAGCCTTTTGGTTCCAGAGAGAAGAGTACTCTTGCCTGGGAAATCCCATGGACAGAGAAGCCTGGCAGGCCACAGTCCATGGGGTCCCAAAGAGTCATCCACAACTTAATGACTAAACAATAGCAACAAAGATACCATTTAGAAGACAATCTTTCGTCTAGTTCAAATACAATTCTTCATTACCTGAGGGGATGAACTTAAACTGCTTATGGTACACTGTTTTTGTCTCATATTTATAAGAAAATACATTTGAACTCCATTTTTGTTGGGAGTAAGATGTTAAACTTTAATTTAGAATCTCTTTAGAAAGGAAAGACATTAAAAATATAAACCAGGATTTTCAAGCCACAGTTGCTAGTGGAGGGACTATTTAGAGAATTTCCTAAGAGTCTTGAATAAGGCATGTCATCCAAAAAAAATCTTTGCTGTCCCTTTGGGAATTCCAACTATTTAGGGTTACATAATATTACTCCAATGCATATGTAGCTTACTGCTAGTCAACTGCACAAATGTCATCATTTCAACTAGACATTCTCAGAAACAAGCATAAATATCAGAGATAGAAAAATAATTTTATTGCTGTAAAAACCCCCAGCCAGATCCCTGCTTATCTATGTTGAAAGACAAGTTGCGTAGAAGTTCCAGTTTATATTTTTAGGAGACTATGAGAAAAGCATCCAAAAAGACATCGATGGGACAGTTCTCCCATGTTTTTATTTAAAATTGGCATTTCTTTGCTCCAGAATTTAGCCATTTTGTGCTTTCTAAATAATATTTTGAGAAATGCATAATAAGATTAGTCATATTTTGTCATTAAAATCAAGTTTAGATCAGTTCCATTCATTCAACAGACACATTGATTAAGTACTTTGTGTTGTTGTTGAGTTACTGAGCCATGTCCAACTCTTTCGTGACCCCCATTGTCTGTAACCCACCAGGCTCCTCTGTCCATGAGATTTCCCAGGCAAGAATATTAGAGTGGGTTTCCATTTCCTTATCCAGAGGATCATCCTGATCCAGGGATTAAACCTCCATCTCCTACATTTCAGGCTGGTTCTTTACCACTGAGCCACCTGGGAAGCCTGATTTAGCACTTATTGCATGTTAATTTAAGCATTGCTGTGGACATAGCATAACACGAAGAAGCTCAATGTCCCAGGGAAAAAGCTGGCTACATGATGTGGACATGCAATATTAGAAGCAGGAAATGGCAACCCACTCCAGTATTCTTGCCTGGAAAATTCCATGGACAGAGGAGCCTGACGAGCTACAACCCATGCGGTCACAGACAGGCAGACATGATTGAGTAGGACAGAATGCTTTAAGGGGCCAGAGGGGGAGTGATTCTTCAGTACTACTCAACTAAGCAGGTTAGTTCCGTTCACTTCAATTCAGTCTCTCAGTGGTGTCCAACGCTTTGCAACCCCATGAACCGCAGCATGCCAGGCTTCCCTGTCTATCACCAACTCGCGGAGTCTACCCAAACCCATGTCCATCGAGTCAGTGATGCCATCCAGCCATCTCATCCTCTGTCTCCCCTTCTCCTGCTACCTAAACTTTCCCAGCATCAGGGTATTTTCCAATGAGTCAGCTCTTCGCATCAAGTGGCCAGAGTATTGGAGTTTCAGCTTCAACATCAATCCTTCCAATGAACACCCAGGACTGACCTCCTTTAGAATGGACCAGTTGGATCTTCTTGCAGTCCAAGGGACTCTCAAGAGTCTTCTCCAACACCACAGTTCAAAAGCATCAATTCTTCAGCACTCAGCTTTCTTCACAGTCCAACTCTCACATCCATACATGACCACAGGAAAAACCATAGCCTTGACTAGACAGACCTTTGTTGGTAAAGTAATGTCTCTGCTTTTTAATATGCTGTCCAGGTTGGTCATAACTTACCTTCCAAGGAGTAAGTGTCTTTTAATTTCACGGCTGCAATCACCATCTGCAGTGATTTTGGAGCCCCCAAAAATAAAGTCAGCCAGCCATTGTTTCTACTGTTTCCCCATCTATTTGCCATGAAGTGATGGGACCAGATGCTATCATCTAAGTTTTCTGAATGTTGAGCTTTAAGCTAACTTTTTCACTCTCCTCTTTCACTTTCCTCAAGAGGCTCTTTAATTCTTCTTCACTTTCTGCCATAAGGGTGGTGTCATCTGCATATCTAAGGTGATTGATATTTCTCCCGGCAATCTTGATTCCAGCTTGTGTTTCTTCCAGTCCAGCGTTTCTCATGATGTACTCTGCATAGAAGTTAAATAAGCAGGGTGACAATATACAGCCTTGACGTACTCCTTTTCCTATTTGGAACCAGTCTGTTGTTCCATGTCCAGTTCTAACTGTTGCTTCCTGACCTGCATATAGGTTTCTCAAGAGGCAGGTCAGGTGGTCTGGTATTCCCATCTCTTTCAGAATTTTCCACAGTTGATTGTGATCCACACAGTCAAAGACTTTGGCATAGTCAATAAAGCAGAAATAGATGTTTTTCTGGAACTCTTTTGCTTTTTCCATGATCCATCGGATGTTGGCAATTTGATCTCTGGTTCCTCTGCCTTTTCTGAACCCAGCTTGAACATCAGGAAGTTCATGATTCACGTATTGCTGAAGCCTGGCTTGGAGAATTTTGAGCATTACTTTACTAGCATGTGACATGAGTGCAATTGTGCAGTAGTTTGAGCATTCTTTGGCATTGCCTTTCTTTGGGATTGGACTGAAAACTGACCTTTTCCAGTCCTGTGGCCAGTGCCGAGTTTTCCAAATTTGCTGGCATATTGAGTGCAGCACTTTCACAGTGTCATCTTTCAGGATTTGAAACAGCTCAACTGGAATTCCATCACCTCCACTAGCTTTGTTCGTGGTGATGCTACCTAAGACCCACTTGACTTCACATTCCAGGATGTCTGGCTCAATGAAACTAAGCAGGTCAAGGAGTAATTAATTCCTGTGTCAAGTGCATCACCCTTGCATCCTTTAGAGTGAATTCTTACCAAGCCTAGACAGTCATTACAATCAAGCAATCCCATTACTTTCTCTAGCAAAGCCTTTCTTGATTACATTTTAAGAATCAACTTTTAATATGTACATCTTTGCATTTCCCCTTCTCATGTCTTTCTTACCTGTATAATGATTCCAGGCACAATATTTTCAACATTTGCCTACCAATAATCTGAATAGAATAACCTTTCTCCAAAGGGTCTAACCAGAATTCATCTGAGGAGGAAATTTTTAATTTTCCTTCACTCTTTTGATAGTTACTTAGGTTTATGGAACCTGTAGGACAAATCCAAAGGTTTCTGGAGATCTGGGCAATAACAGAATTACATTTGTTAAGTCTCTTATCATTTTTTTGTCTTCTTCTTTCCATATTTAACTGTTTTCTTCTTCTGATATAAGCTTTATTACTTTGTCAACTCCAAAACTATAAAGTTCTCAGGCATTTCTTAATTTCCTCAATAAATGATTAATTTAAATGAAACATGAAAAGTGTCCTTTTAACATAATGTTCATTCTTATCCCTAATGCCAAAAATTAGATCAAAATAATCTGACTCTTTCTGCTTTGCATAGCTGTAGTTACTGAGATGAAACTGAGAAGAAGTAGCCAGTGATCTGGGCTGTGAAATTCTGGGCAGTCTAGAGAAGACTCTAGGAGGACTTGAGGAAAAAATAGTATGTACACCTTTTTTGTGTCTGTGGACATAGGCATGTTTTCAAAGGACAGATTTACAGCTCTCATCTGACTCTCAGAAAGCTATAAGACAGATGAAGAAAGGTTAAGAATTATCTGACCAAAGTAATGATATTCACATAATTAAGGGCACTTAATCATTTATATACTGACAAGCTTGTCCATCTCTCACCAAGTTCTCCTTTCTCTTTAAATCCTTATTTATTCTCTCTCTGATTTTAGCCTTTTATCTCTTGATATTCATGAGAGCCAGTCCAGAAGTCAAAAAGTTAGGAACTCACCAGGCACAGAGAAATTAACAACATGGTATGACTTAAAAGTCTGATGGAGGATGATAGAAAAGACAATTATGAGGGGAGCTGGATTGTCCATGCTCTTATCATCTTCCTCAGTCCTTAGTAATTCAACGTTTCCCTGGGGGCTCAAAGGTAAAGAATCTGCCTAACAACACAGAAGATGAAGAGACACAGGTTAAATCCCTGAGTTGAAAAGATCCCCTGGAGAAGGGAATGGCTACCCACTCCAGTATTCTTGTCTGGAGAAGTCCATGGACACAGGAGCTTGGTGGACTACAGTCCATGGGGTGGCAAAGAGTTGGACACACTGAACAACTAACACTGTTAGTAATTCAAGATACATGTGGAGGACCACAACTCTCTCCTTCTAACCTCCATACTCCCTTCCACTTCCCCAACAACTCGCTTTGCCATCTGAATATTGTGTTTTAGCTGCAGACAACAGGAAACAGGACACCATCTTGAAAATCCACATCCTACACCACATCTCACTCAAAGTGCTCAGAGCAGATGGGATAAGGAAGTAAGAAGATGGCAGTATTAATATTTGGAAAGCACACTTGAACACAAAGCTTTATATTTACATGAAGCCCTTCCTTCACAACTCTCACCTTAGGATGACTCGTTGCTCCAAACTGTTGTAGAACGTCTTTAGTACTGGTCTAGTCTCGTTGGTTGGAAAAGGCAATGGCAACCCACTCTAATATTCTTGCCTGGGAAATCCCAGGGATGGAAGAGCCTGGTAGGCTATCCACATCCTACACCACATCTCACTCAAAGTGCTCAGAGCAGATGGGATAAGGAAGTAAGAAGATGGCAGTATTAATATTTGGAAAGCACACTTGAACACAAAGCTTTATATTTACATGAAGCCCTTCCTTCACAACTCTCACCTTAGGATGACTCGTTGCTCCAAACTGTTGTAGAACGTCTTTAGTACTGGTCTAGTCTCGTTGGTTGGAAAAGGCAATGGCAACCCACTCTAATATTCTTGCCTGGGAAATCCCAGGGATGGAAGAGCCTGGTAGGCTACAGTCCATGGGGTTGTGAAGAGTCAGACACAACTGAGCGACTTCACTTTCACTTTTCACTTTCATGCACTGGAGAAGGAAATGGCAACATACTCCGTTATTCTTGCCTGGAGAATCCCAGGGACGGGAGCCTGGTGGGCTGCCGTCTATGGGGTCACACAGAGTCAGACACGACTGATGTGACTTAGCAGCAGCAGCAATCTCGTTGGTACAATGAAAATGTTCTCAGTGTTGGTTGCAGTTTATCCCAGTAAGACCTATGTTGGACTTCAATCTACAGTACAATATTAAATTTGTGCTGTTTTATATGTTGTTTGTTTGTTTGTTTTGACCATGCCATGCGGCTTATGGGGTCTTAGTTCCCCAACCAAGGATTGAACCCAGGTCCTCATTGGTGAGAACGCGAAGTCCTTACCACTGGACTACCAAGGAACTCTCAAATTTGTGCTGTTTTAAACCACTGAATTTGTAGCAGTTTGTTATGGCAGCAACAGAAAGTGAGAGGCAGTCCTAGATCTGCCATTATATCACCTATAGTAGTTGAAGAAGTCTTTACACCACAATGCCTTCAACTCTAAGTGGAGATAACATAGACTTCTTCAGGAATAAATATATCCCTTTGTTAGTTCTGATGATTTTTATTAATTATTTGCTACTTTTTATATTTAAAACTGCCATTAATGGTAATGTCAGTAGTTATACTGTCTTTTGTTTAAACTCAGCCACTACTTGAATTCTACTACTTGGCTTTTTTTGTTGTCATTCCAACAGGCAGTTGAATAAATATTTACTGAGGGTCTGTCTTTGAAAGGCATTTTCATTAGTTATAGATGAAAGTTTACCTGTACTTCAAGATTTTTTAGAATAGTTTTTCAGATCCCAAATAGGTGAAACTTAAGCCATTTTCTTGAATTTTTCAAAGTTTTGCTGACTTGACTAGGCATGTTGAGGTCTGTTGCATGTTTATTGGTTCATCCAAATCTTTATTTAAAATGTACATATGCACTATGAATAATATTAACTTATTTTATAACATTGATAAGTTCCAAAAAATAATAAACATACAACAGGATTTTGAAGTAAGCTTAATAAAATTTATCATGACCACTATTGAATATTGGTGTGATGTTTGTGCTAAGTTGCTTCAGTCATGTCTAATTCTGTGCGGCCCAATGGACTGTAGCCAGCCAGGCTCCTCTGTCCATGGGATTCTCCAGGCAAAAATACTGGAGAAGGTTGCCATTTCCTTCTCCAGAGGATCTTCCTGACCCAGGGATCAAACCCCTGTCTCTTACATCTCCTGCTTTGGTAGGTGGGTTCTTTACCACTAGTGCCACGTGGGAACAAATGATATATTAAAATAAGGGTAAGTAGATGAGGCCATAGATAGGGACAGGGTTAGTTTCATGTTGATTGTTGTACGATGGGTGTATTGGAGCTTATTATAATATTTTATCTGATTATGTATCAATGTGAAATTCTTCACAATATGAAATTTTAAAAATAGGCACATTTTTAGAAAAGGCTCCCAGATGACTCAGTGGTAAAAGGCTTGCCTGCCAGTGGAGGAGACATGGGTTCAATCCCTGGTCAAGAAGATCCTCTGGAGGAGGCACACTCCAGTATTCTTGCCTGGAAGTCTCATGGACAGAGGAGACTGGGGGGTTACATTCCATGGAGTCGCAAAGAGTTGGACATGATTGAGCACACACATGCACATTAAAAAGGGTGGCCATATTTTTTTACTTAATGCCAATTCAAAGGAAAGTTAGAAACTACTTTCTTTTTATGAATTGATTCTTAATGTCATCCTCTTCTTTTCATTTTCCCTATTTCAGACATCCTAGTTCAGACAATCTTCGTGTGGTCTCTGGTCTCTTGAAATCAATTCCTACCTAACTCCTCATACTTGGACATCTCCCCAAATCCATCCCTTTTACCATTGTCATGATATTCTTTATGCTATTCTAACATCCATGAACTAGTCAACGTCATTGTAATGTAAATTCCTCTGTCATTTTTTTTAAAGAGTTTCTTATCCTTTGGCTCAAACTCTCTTTTTCATTTCTCTCTAATTCACTAGATTTTAGAAAGTCCAGTCTTTCAATTTTTCTGAAGATGTCATGTTGCTTCTTGTCATACATAAACAATCTTCTTCCTGTGGTCCAATTTTTCCAATCTTTTAATATTGATTCATTTCCCTAAATAACCATTTTGTTTTTGGATGCTCAAATAAATGGATTATAAAAGACACATGTAAACCTCTCATAACTTTAAAAATACATAAAAGGTCACTTAAAATATATTTGATCTTAAAAATACGCATATAATTATACATATTTTCCCCCTTAATAAGTTCATGGTATTTACTAAATTGTATCAACTTGTTAGTGTCGATTACAGAGGCCCTGGTCATTTGAATATTCAAAATGAAAGTACCTAATAGAATTTTTTCTTCCTCTAATCTAGGTTTTAGCATTAGATCATTAAATCTAAACGAAACTTGCTATTCTATCATTTTTAGGTAAAGGTAACGTTTTACCTTTTGCCAGGTTCAAAGTCTCTCTAAAGGTAAACAACCAAATGGCAAAGACAATGAAAAATATAAGATGGATAACCTTCTTTGTTTTTCTTACTGTTTGGAATCCAGCACCTTTCAGAGATTATTTTTCCTGCTGTGGACTAAGGCTGCCTAGAGAGTGGTGAGCAGGCAGGCTCCCTAAGCATTTCCTCTGGGGCCATTGTCCCCTGTACAATGATCTCCATAAAGCCCTGCTTGGGTTAACCTCAAAGGAATGCTGTTTGCCTGAGGCCAAGACCTCTACAGCACATCCATGAGAGTCAGCAGTGTAGCAGGGTACATTATCAATCTACAGAGCCATACAAGGGCCCCTTCATAGGTTAAAAAACATCTTAAGTCCAAGGCATCATGAGATTAGGGGTAAAAATGGATTTCAACTTTAAAATGCAAGCACATTATCTAATATAGGGTTTCTGTTCTCAATTTAAAAAAATTTTTTGCTTTGCCCAGAATATTTCTACTCAAAGAACACTAAATATTATAGTACCTCAATTTCTATCAGATTACATTAGCTTTTGACAAATGGACCTTACCACTTTTTTTGCTTTTCTTGAGGTCTTAGCTACTCAAACAGACTAAACTCTAGCCAAATGTGTGGACAGCCTTGGCAATGATGTGTGAATTGTCCACTCTGAAAGCCTCTGTGTAGTCCTGGGGTGACTTCAACATGCAATTTAATGACCTCTCCCTTCTTAGCCCCCTTTCTGTTTGTAAACTCTTCCTTTAGCATCCTTGACACTAACCTCCTTGTTCTCCCACCTCTTCAACTTCAGAATCCTTTTTCAGTCCACCTATTCATGTTGACTTTTAAAAACTATAGTCTTTTTTTTTTTAATTGGAACGTAATTGATTTACAATATTATGTTAGTTTCTGTGGTATAACAAAGCAAATCAGCTATATGTATACACATACCCCCTCTCTCTTGGACCTCCCTCCCACTCACTCACCCCATCCCACCCTTCTAGGTCATCACAGAGCACCAAGCCAAGATCCCTGTACTATACAGCAGCTTCCCTTTAGCTATCTAGTTGACACATGCTCGTGTATTTATGTCAAACCTAGTCTCCCAGTTCATCCCACCCCCACCTTCTCCACCCTGCGTCCACATGTCCTTTCTTCTATGTCTGTGTCTCTGTCCCTGCCCTGCAAATAGGTTCATCTGTACCATTTTTCTAGATTCCACATACATACGTTAGTCTTGACACATGCACAGCAAACTCTCCCTCTGTTCACTTAAAATTACTTTTCTGTACTTTCAGCCACCAACACCTCATTTTCACCCAAACAGCTTTTTCCTAGTTTCATTCCCTGCAATGTTCTGTCTAGTCACCTCTGAGATACTCTCTCAGCCTCAACTCCTTTCTCAAAAAAAAAAAAAAAAAAAAAAACCTTTCTGATAAGGATGTGCAGCTTCAAAAATCCTCCTCGTTCACTGCTGGTGAAAATGCAAAATGGTACAGCCTCTTCTAAGACAGTTTGGCATGAAAATCAGTAGATCAAATATTGTCAAACTTACCTTCATAGTGAAAATGTTAGTCGCTCAGTCATGTTCAACTGTTTGAGATCCCATGGACTATAGCCCACCAGGCTTCTCTGGACATGGAATTCTCCAAGCAAGAACACTGGAGTGGGTTGCCATTTCCTTCTCCAATGCAGGAAAGTGAAAAGTGAGAGTGAAGTCACTCAGTCGTGTCCTACTCTTTGCGACCCCATGGACTGCAGCCTACCAGGCTCCTCCATCCGAGGGATTTTCCAGGCAAGAGTACTGGAGACTTCTTCTTCTAGTATGTCCTTAGTCTCTCCCTCTCTCAACTAGTTCCCCTCTTGGCATAAATATGCTTAACTGTTTTCCCATCTTAAAAGAATCTCTCCTTGACCCCTATCACTCTTCCATTGATTGGCAAGCTATAAACATCACTTGGTTGTAGTGGTCAGGACATTCAAAATGTAAGTGAAAAAAAAAAAAACCCTCAAATTGAACTGGCTTAGACAAAAACTGGGGTTTACGTACTCCCACAACACAAGGAGGTGGCGAACCATCAAAGAAAGAGAAGGGGAGAGATTCAGCCAAGACTCAGGCAGAATCAGAGACTCAGTTGTCATCTGGACTCTCTATCTTGGCTCTAAATCTCTCTGCATTTGGCAGAGAAATTTACTTTTTTGTTTTACTGTTTTGAAGAAACAATTTTACTTTCTTCACCTATTAGGGCATCAGGTCTCTGAATTTTATCAAATACAGCTTCTATCATCAGGGAGCGTCTAACCTCTGTTGTCTGAATTTCACATTAAAATCCCTAGAAATGGCACCAGTTGACTTAGTTGGGTACCAGGATTCAACATGGACAAATCACCATGGCAAAGGTAATGTCCAAGCAGTCAAGAGCCTGCCTCTAGGTCAATCCCCTGAGGTCACGGAAGAGCTCATATGCTATTGCGGCAGTCCTATGGAAGCCACAGTTAGGGTGGCAATTCCAAAAAGGATGAGAGAAATGCCAGCAGAGAGAATCACAGAAATCCACCAGAAGAACTTACCCTGAGATATACCTTCCTTCCCACTCAACTGAAATTCTTCTGATGAAACATTATATCTATATACTCTTATTGTTTAGTCAATCAGTCGTGTTGGATTCTTTTGCCACCCCATTGACTATAGCCTGTCAGGCTTCTCTGTTGATGGGATTTCCCAGGCAAGAATACTGGAGTGGGTTGCCATTTCCTTCCCCAGGGGATTTTCCTGACCTAGGGATCAAACCCACATCTCTTGGATCTCCTGCATTGGCAGGTGGATTCTTTACCATTGAGCCACCTGGGGAAGCCCATATGTATATATTATCTATATATACTATCTATAGATAGTATAGATAATATAGATATATCTACCTATATAGACTGAGTGACTAACAACACTTTATATATATATAAAGTGTTGTTAGTCACTCAGTCGTGCCCGACTCTTTGTAACCCCATGGACTGCAGCCCACCAGGCTCTTCCATCTTCAGTCCATGAGATTTTCCAGGTAAGCTACTGGAGTGGGTTGCCATTTCCTTCTCCAAGGGATCTTCCCAACCCAGGGATCAGAACCTGGGTTTCCTGCACTGCAGGCAGATTCTTTACCGACTGAGCTACAAGGGAAGCCCACTGTATATATGGCACCCCACTCTAGTCCTCTTGCCTGGAAAATCCCATGGGCGGAGGAGCCTGGTAGGCTGTAGTCCATGGGGTCGCTGAGTCGGACATGACTGAGTGACTTCACTTTCACTTTTCACTTTCATGCATCGGAGAAGGAAATGGCAACCCACTCCAGTGTTCTTGCCTGGAGAATCCCAGGGACTGGGGAGCCTGGTGGGCTGCCATCTCTGGGGTCGTACAGAGTCGGACACGACTGAAGTGACTTAGTATATATATATATCATTGTGTGTTTAATTGCTCATTCATGTCTGACTGTTTGCTACCCTTTGGACTGTAGCCTGCCAGACTCCTCTGTCCATGGGATTCTCCAGACAAGAATACTGGAGTGGGGTGCCATTTCCTTTTCCAGGGGATCTTCCCAACAAAGGGCTCAACCTATGTCTCCTAGATCTCCTGAATTGCAGGGAGATTCTTTACTCACTGACTCATCAGGGAAGCCCCATATACATCTATTTATCTATATCTGCATCTATTAAGACATCTTTTAATATATTTATATATAAGCCCATATCTATATGTATGGGAAGCATACCTATATATCACATATCTAACTGCAGGCTTTCCAGGTAGTGCAGTAGTAAAGAATCCACCCTCCAGTGCAGGAAATGCTGCCCGAGTCTGGAGGAAACAGCCAGCCATTCCAAGATTCTTGCCTGCAGAATCCCATGAACAGAAGACCCTGGTGGGCTACTGTCCATGGGTCACAAAGAGTTGGACATGACTAAGTGACTGAGCATGCACACATATCCTAACTTATACCATGTATTACTTATATATCTTTATTACCTCTATATTCTAGTCACAATGGAAAACTTTTCTTCCCTTAGCATATAACAACTATTAGTTACCTTTTATCACTATTGACAGCTCTTTCCCTCTCCTGAAAGCCACTCCTCTGTGGTTTGTGTGAGGCAGTCTGTTCCCAGGAAACTCATCTTTGGCAATTCCCCCACTCTGTACATTACAGACTTCCTTTCCTCTGCTAGATCCTCTTTCCCCAGTAATCCCTGGGATATACAAGCTCTCTGGCTTATTGTAATACCTTCATATGATTTGCTCTGGGTAGGTACTTATTTCCCTAGTAGGATGACTGTTATAGAAATTGGGTCCAAATCCATGTAGTCAGAGAGTAGTTCCCTATAGTTTTTAACATTAATACTGAAATTTCTGAGCTCAGTGCACATTACGGTCTGGACCCCACTCACTCTTTCCCTCTTTCATTCCTGCCCTTTCTCTTGTCACAGATCATACTTTTTACACCTTTGTCTTCTCTAGGAACAGAACTTCTCTGCTTCTACTTCTTTTATTTATTTTTTTACAGATTTTATTCTAACTCCCAACTTTCCTTCAAAATTTAATTCAACAGGAATGGATTATTCAACACATAGTTTTCAGGGCAACAGGAAAGACTATTACTTGGGGTTGAAAATTAATTTACAACTTTAGCTTTCAACAGTTACTGTGGTCAATCCCAGATGAATCTAGAAAGATTTGTAAACATTTGAAAACAAAGGAAAATGAGAAAATTGAGAGTTTGTCAGTGAAGAATTACATTTCTAAACAGATTAAGTTTAAAACTACTTTTTAAAACTTAAAAAGACAATATGTAAATATTCAATCAATTAATAGAGTTTTGGTTAGTTCAAACAAGAAAATATTTAAAAGGCAAATGACAAACTAGAGAAATACATAAAACAGATCTTCTCTTATTATTCACAATATATAAGAAGCTTTTGAAAATTAAAACACAATGACCTAGGGGGAAAAATTCAAAAGACATAAAAAAACATAGATTTTCTAATTTGAAAATGAAAATAAATAGACCAAAATTTAATAGCAGTTACTACTAAGTGGTTAAGATGAGGTGATTTTTTAGTTCTTATTTTATTCTTTTCTTTACATATTTTTCAATAATTAAATTATATGTTACTGACAAAAATGTAAACTATGCATAAAGTTGTTCTAACAGCAGTATTAAAAATGGTGAAAAATTGGAAACAACCAATGCCCAAGAAGAGTCAAGAACCAAGTTTTCTCAAAAAGATATCCATTTCATGCTGAAGTGGATTCTAACTTCTCAGTGTGGCTAAGAAAATATTTCCACTAGCATTAATTTCATCTCACCACCTATTTAACTGTAGTTTTCTTAGTAGTAAAATGTAAAGATGTGACTACTACAAGTCCTGAGTTTGAACAACAACAAAAAAAACACACAGTGTCAATATACTTCCAACAAAGATATCTAGTACATGTACACAGGGGCACAAGTATTCTAAACTTTCATTTCAATCCATAATCCATTAGATAGTCTTGATAAGCTCCCACATTACAGAGAAAATAGAAGCCAGGTGTGAAATGCATCAGATGAACTCATGATCTGTCACTTGGTTGATTAAGCTCCTTAAAAACCACTAGTATTGAAAAGGCATGGAGAATTGCAGAAGCAGATTTTGAGTGCCTACCAAGCACTGCCCTGTGCAAAGATCCCCAAGCTCCAATAGAACATAGACTTCAGGGAGCTATCTGAGTGTCCAAAGGCAAGTTAAGTTTTATTGTTAGGGCAGAGACTTGTAGCCAAATTTCTTTTAACTCTTCAAACCCAAGTATGTGATTCCCACAACAGCATTGACTCTAACTTTAAAAATTCTATGAACCTAAAAGAAATCTAGTTTAACCAAAGGCAAATCTCTCTTCTGCTTTTCTCAAAGATTTTTTTTTAACACATTAGAGACTTTTAGGAGAACTGGATTAGTTGAGCCCTGAAAGTAATATTGAATGTGCCTTGCAATATATCACTAAGTAGTCTAGTTAAGATTTAGATAGTTTTAGGACAAAAGCAGTTAAATATTCTCTTACCAGCAGTACTCATTCCTTTCTAATTGCTATTAAGAACGTTAGAAGTTCATCAAATGTCTTTGGTAGCAATATGTTCAGAAAATGTTACAGAGCTGAAAATGAAGTTAATTGATCTTAAAATTTTTGAGGTGGTCATTCAATAGGAAATAAAATCATTAAATTAAATTTAATCCATCCCTATTCTTAATGAATGTGAAAACAGTATAAAATCTATGACTTTATGATCAGTGTTATTATTACTATACATGTGGTTGTTACATCAAAAACATCAAATCCCCAGTTTAAATACATGTTTTACACACATTAAACCCTCAGAGTTGTATGTAAGCAACATTAAAACTTAAATGAAATTTTTTTTATTAATTTAGAAAAGCTTATTTAGTTATGTTAAGGCTTCTTAAAGAATAGTCTTAGACTGTATTCTCCATTCCGTAACCACACAGGACTCATTTGGAAACACGCTTAAGTTAAATGCTTGCTTTAAAGAATCTTTTCTCACCCTTGCAAGTGTGGAAATAAATCATGTGTATAAACTTGAGACTGCCTGGTGTGATTTTTATGGAAACAACAATGGCAGTTCAACATGGAGCAGAGGGTGGGGGTGCTGATGGTTATAAATACATCACTAATAACGTCAGTGTATTTCCCTTGTCTTCCCCACAACGATCCCTGGGGAAATAAAAACTCTGCTACATGCTAACTCGAATTCCTGTCATTGTACTCTACACATCAGTCTCTGTAGTCTCAGGCTTGGGGCCTGTGGCTGAGGTTATCATCCTGTGTGTCACACACAGCCACTGACATGGAAATGAAATCAGAGAAGGGATTGTTCTCTTTTCTTATATAGGAGAGGCAAATGACTCATGAGCTCAGCAATAAATCACAGTGAACCAAGGCAACTGAACAGTAGGGCAAATCTTAGCTGGAAAAACTAGAGGTTTCCAGAGGAAACGATATTAAATATAAACCCTTTCCTATGTGTTGATAACTATATTTGCTGCAAGTTCCTAAACCATTGAAAGTGATGACACAACCAGCTTTACACCATGCCAAGTAGAACATTTCCTTCCTTCTCCCCTCTGCACTGCACTCCCCTCCCCCTGCCTACCATTTAAGAAAAAAAAAAAAAAAAAGCTGAGGACAGCAAACTCTTCCTGGGAGGATAGCCTTGAACTTTAGTCTGGCTTATCCTGGGAGCTTTCTGCCCTTTTCTTTAGATAACACCTGTTCTAGAGAGAAACAGGTGTGCAGTTTCTCTGCAGGGCTTCTGAATTTGGTTTCTCTGACATTTCTACATGTCTATGATAGTTCACATACTTGTGGCTTTGGAGAGAGTCTTATTTTGTAATTATTAGTGCTTCAGACGTGAGTCAGGATGTGTGGCACCATAAATCTCAGGAGATGACTAAGGATGCCAAGATCTAGTAGAGCATGACCGTCTTACTCTGATACTTCCAACAGCTGTGTCATATCTGAGTCTGTTTCTGATGCCTGCTTTGTCTCTTCAGATTGTGTGTCCCTTGGCTTTTGGCATGCCTTGTAGCAGTTAGCTGAATGCTGGACGTCATGTATCAGATAATAGGAACTGAGTCAATAAAGGCCTTTTTGTGAGGCTTTCTATTAATCTGCTTAGAAGTTAGACTGTATTAGTATTGCTGTAGTTGTGGGATTCACAGACTTCAGATTCCTATGGTATCCTTGATTTTAGTTCCCGCTTATTGAGAAACCTATATGCAGGTCAGGAAGCAACAGTTAAAAATGGACATGGAACAACAGACTGGTTCCAAATAGAAAAAGGAGTACATCAAGGCTGTATATTGTCACTCTGCTTATTTAACTTATTTGCAGAGTACATCATGAGAAATGCTGGGCTGGAAGAAACACAAGCTAGAATCAAGATTGCCAGGAGAAATATCAATAACCTCAGATATGCAGATGACACCACCCTTATGGCAGAAAGTGAAGAGGAACTAAAAAGCCTCTTGATGAAAGTGAAAGAGGAGAGTGGAAAAGTTGGCTTAAAGCTCAACGTTCAGAAAATTTAGATTATGGCATATGGTCCCATCACTTCATGGGAAATAGATGGGGAAACAGTGGAAACAGTGTCAGACTTTATTTTGGGGGGCTCCAAAATCACTGCAAATGGTGACTACAGCCATGAAATGAAAAGACACTTACTCCTTAGAAGGAAAGTTATGACCAACCTAGACAACACATTAAAAACCAGAGACATTACTTTGCCAACAAAGGTCCATCTAGTTAAGACTATGGTTTTTCCAGTGGTCATGTATGGATGTGAGAGTTGGACTTTGAAGAAAGCTGAGCACCGAAGAATTGATGTTTTTGAACTGTGGTGTTGGAAAAGACTCTTGAGAGTCCCTTGGACTGCAAGCAGATCCAACCAGTCCATTCTAAGGAGATCAGTCCTGGGTGTTCATTGAAAGGACTGATGCTGAAGCTGAAACGCCAATACTTTGACCAGCTCATCCAAAGAGCTGACTCATTGGGAAAGACCCTGATGCTAAGAGGGATTGGGGGCAGGAGGAGAAGGGGACGACAGAGGATGAGATGGTTGGATGGCATCACCAACTCGATGCACATGAGTTTGGGTGAACTCTGGGAGATGGTATGGACAGGGAGGCCTGGTGTGCTGCGATTCATGGGGTCGCAAAGAGTCGGACAAGACTGAGAGACTGAACTGAACTGAACTGATTGACTTGGTGTTCCCAAAGTACTCTTCAGAGAGTCTGAGCTTTGCATCTTTCAACTCTCACCCACTGTTTTCACATGGAGCCCTATATATGTGACGTCTCTTCCTGCTTCCCTGGAATAGTTATAGTTATTGGCTATAACTCTTTGGATTTGCCTTTCTTTGCAGGTTTTGGCAGAGAAGACAATGGCAACCCACTCCAGTACTCTTGCCTGGAAAAGCCCATGGACAGAGGAACCTGGTAGGTTGCAGTCCATGGGGTCACGAAGAGTCGGACATGATTGAGCGACTTCACTTTCACTTTTCACTTTCATGCATTGGAGAAGAAAATGGCAACCCACCCCAGTGTTCTTGCCTGGAGAATCCCAGAGACAGGGGAGCCTGGTGGGCTGCTGTCTATGGGGTTGCACAGAGTCGGACACGACCGAAGAGACTTAGCAGCAGCAGATTTTGGTGTGAGTTTGCCTAGTGATTTCAGTTCTCTACTGGGTCCTAGAATTGTTACTGATTTTCCATTTGTTAGGCTTCTTCTTATCATAGGATTGGAGTCATGACCTCTAAGCACTTTATAAATGTCAGAGCTGAAAACAGGAGTCCACATTCTGTCTCGGGAATCAGCAAGTAGGTGCATTTGTTTAATCTATTTAATCAAAAAGAGTCCAAATGATTGTACCAAGATCTTTCTAGGGGCTTTTGCTTTTAGTTTTTATCAACATCAGGAAGAATCTATATATATCCAAAATTAAAAATTAAATCAGTTATACAAAACATAAGATATACACACACACCAAAAAAGCCATCAACCTCTGAGATGGAAGATATCAACACAGAGCAACACTATCATAGTCCCCAGCTCTAATCCAGTAGCCTTCTAAACCAAAGGACAGTGGGTTCACAGTAACTCTAAAGGATTCACTCAGTAGCTCAGTATCTGCAACTTTCCAAGATCTCACACATGGAAATTTTCTCACCAACCTCAAATTTTCTCAACTCAGCCCTCAGTTTACCAATTCCATTTATTCACCCAAGGGAGCTCGAGCATAAGTCACACAGCCCAGGAGTTAGGTCAGCTTCCTCTTACTTTGTGGGGTTGGCTTCCACCGAACTTGCAAGTGCCTATCCTCTAATTAAGTGGATGATTTGCTCTTCACTAAAATATGCCTTGGCGCCTTTATTCATACTGCTTCCACTGCCTGGAAATACCACTCCTTCCACTCTGCCTTTTGAAATTCCATTCATCTTTTAATTAATGATAAAAACTTCATCAGTCTATCAACTGTATGTGAGTTTCTATTTTTGATCTACACAATCCTTTATTTCTACCTTTGTTATACATTTACCATACTCTCTGCCTTTTATCTAAATTTAGGTTCACTTACTTTAACTCCTCTGATAAGTGAGCTCAAACTTCTTGAAGATGTACTCTATACACGGTGCCTTATACATTGTAAAAAAATTATCCATCTAATGCATGAAAGGATGAGATTAAATTTATGCTGGAAGCAGTGAGTTCTTAAAACCTACTGAATGATAAGCTCAGAGAGAATGGATCCTATTGATAACCAGGCCCCTACCTTAGATCAACTCAACATCCAGGGCCAAGAATTCTCTAACGGTCTTCGAATAATACTCCCTGTAGAGCATTTCTGTTCTCACCAGAACTCATTAGACATCTTTCTGCCCAGTCATACCCTGGCAAGTATTTTGAAAACTTACTCCATAAGATTGGTATTTTAGTCTCCAAACTACCTGGGAGTTTGAAATTTTGCAGATTTCACTTTACAATCTGTCCTCCAGACTAAGTGTGAAGTAAGACATATTGTTCCATGATCTTCACTGTTTAGATTCTAAGTGGTTTTTTAGCTGGAGTTTGACCATCTCCAATGTTAGGGCTTCACTTTCTTGAGTTTGCAGAAATTTTCTGTGTCTCTCCCAAATTTGTTTTGATATAAAACAAGAGAATTTATTATATAAATCTAAAGATGTGTTGATGGATATCTTTTTAGAAAATTTTTTCTTAAAATTTTCTAGAGAGCTTTGAGAAAAATCTATTTTCTTATTCAAAATTCTGGCATCTTAATTCAGGGTGATGGATGTACTTTTTGATCACTGAAATCAAGTAACAAATAATGAAACTTAAAAATCCATGGAAGAGATATTAAGATAATGAAGGAAAAAGGCCAAAAATAATTAGAGTTTATAAATCAGGAATGATAAAGGCTGAGAGAATGATGAGATTAAAATGTACACAACAATTAAGATATTGAATAAGGCAAAAAATAAAAACAAAAACATGACTGAGTGACTAAATTTTAGAATAAAGCTAGGGAACAGTTTGTAAAGTTTGATTAAAATCAAAAGTGGTACTATTTTTAAAATAAACTGGTAAAGTTATATCAATACACCTTCATGAAAAATTAAATAAGCTAAAGAAAAGTTTCAGTAAATGAATAGATGTTTCAAGGATTAGAAACAGAAAAATGAAATCCTTGAGTATGTAAGAAATCTCTGTTGCTATGGAAATTACTCTGAACAATAAGACCTCTTTAATGCCACAAGTTTTAACAGTCAAGGCTCTACCTAAATATTTAATATGATGAGATATGTATAATCTAATTAAAGTTTGTCTATATATTAAAGGTAATTTAGGTAAATCAGTCTCAATTATCATATCCACACAGCAAAATATTGCTTTACAGGACAGGGTGTTACACATTTTCAGGCAGTTAAATCAAAGAATAGCTTTTACAAAAGAAAGGGGACTATTTTAGCTAGAGTGTAATAGCCACAATATGTAGCAGTTGGAGAAGTCAGAAACTGATTTCTATTTTAGACTGTTTGCCTTAAATGGTAGGCTAACAATTTCCAGCAAAAAAGAACATTTATACTAGCAATAACAAGTTATAATATATTAGGTACATTTTTGCAAAAGTGTAATTGTTAGGGAAATTAAAGTGGAGGAAGTCTTGTTCAGGCTTCAGAAGAGGAGAGCAGATCTCTGACCTGCTTCTGACCTGCCTGGATACTGATGTGGGGTGGACCCACTGCCCAGGATACTTTCCCAATTAGGACTCTGGCTTGCTATTAACAAGGAACTTCCCAGTGCTGTCCAAGTTTGGATGTAGGTCAGACCAACTTGGTGATGTATATACTGTTACTTCCCTCTATTGTTTCTATTTCTTTTATTTTAATAACTATATATTATAATTAAATCAAATGATCTATTAAAAATGAAATTGTTTATATGTTTATAATGAGTGGTTTCTTTTGTTAATGAATTTTTTTAACTTTAAATCTTTCAGCAAAACAGCAATACTCCCTAATGTTATAACATTAAGCAATACTCCTTAATGTTATTCATATAATTAGTATAAAATAGAAATAATCTAATTTGTTAGGAAAAGAGTTTTTATAATTTGGAAAACAAATATTTCCTTAAATAGCAATGTTTCTGAGTACACCTCAATTCTCCATTTCCTTTTCTCAATGACATCAGTTAATAGGAAAAAAACACTGGTGGTTTTCTTTTTACCTGCGTGTTAGATTCTGGATGAACATGGTCATTACTAAGACTGGATACATTATTAATTCCTCATATTACAATGTCAATTGAGCTTTATTTGCTGTAAACATTACTGAAAGCAATTCACATTTCACCCTTATTAATTGGTGCAACATGGTCTAAGCAAAGAAAAGGAGAAATACTAGGAAAAGCCTGCTTGGCCTATCTTGAGACATGGATAATCTAATGGCTACCAAGTAGGCACTGGACTCAGATTTCTTGGGTTTTTGAAATCAGCTTTATCTCTGTCCAGCCTTGGGCAAGTTATTTAACTTCCTTTATCTCTGTCCAGCCTTGGGCAAGTTATTTAACTTCCTTTTCCCTGAAATTCCTCATCTGGAATTAGCCATCTCTCAGAGATGTTGTGAGGATTAAATGAACTAATACAGAACAACAGAAATAGGGCTTGGTTTATTACAAACACTTCATAAATGTATGGTATCACACAGGTTTTTTCTGTTAATATTTTCACACAGTAATGAAGCCCTTTATACAATAATCTTCAAATTGTGTCAAAGTGCATCATAAGATTGGCATAGACTTTTATTCTTTTATCTCTTTTCATGGATTTTCTTGAAACCACAACTTAATACTGAACTGACATTATAACTTTATACTCAAGACAATATTGCATATAATTATGTTGGTATTCCCAGCAAGGTTTTTTGCTTTATATGAGCATTAGTTCACCAAACATTGTCTGAGCATTTACCACGTGCCAAATGGATTCCAGGGTGTACAACAATAACTGCCCCTAATGCACAAACTTAGAAGCCTTCCAATAACTCTCATTCTTTTTGGAAAAATTTACACCATGTTTCTTGTGATGCACTGAATGTGGCCCCTCATCCCTAAAACTCATGTTGAAGTCCTAATCCTCAATGAGATATTTGGATGGAGCCTTTGGTAGGTAATTGGGTTCAGAAAAGGTCATGAAGGTGGAGCCCCCGTGATGGTATTAGTGCCCTTATAAGATAAGGAAGAGGGCTTCCTTGGTAACTCAGTGGGAAAAGAATCCACCTGCCAATGTAGAAGACATGTTCCATCCCTGGTCTGAGAAGATCCCGTATGCCACAGAGCAACTAAGCCCATGCATCAGAACTACTGAGTCTGTGCTCCAGATCCTGGGAGTCCAAGCTACTGAAACCAACATGATCTAGAACCTGTGCTCTGTAGCAAGAGAAGCCACCACAATGAGAAGCTTGTGTACCACAACTAGAGAAAGCCTATGTGGACCAGTGAAGATCCAGCACAGCCAAAATAAATAAATAAAATACTTTTTAAAAAACAAAGAAGAGGAAGATACACCAGAACTAAGTTTCTCTCTCTCTCTCTTCACCATGTGAGGATTTAGTTAAAAAAAAAAAAAAGAAAAAAAATCCCTGTAAGCCAAAAAACCTGAACTCAACCATGCTGGCATCCTGACCTCAGACTTCCAGTCTCCAGCGCTCCAAGAAATAAATGTCGTGTTGGAGTCACCTGGCCTATATTGCTTTGTTATATTTTGTAATAGCAGCCTGAGCTGACTAAGAAGACACTTCTGTTCCAGCTTTCTTACTCCAATTCTGGTGATCTGTGCACCCTCATTTAACCTGCTTAAGAGGAACAACCTAACCTATAAAACAGAAATGAGGTTGCTGTGAGGAAAATGGACTAGCACAAGTGAAAGAATCTTGTGAACAACTGTTATTTATTTGGTATAACATTAAAAGAATTTTGACATTTTTTTAAATTAAGTTTAGTCGCTCAGTCGTGTCTGAGTCTTTGCAACTCCATGTACTGTAGCCTACTATGCTCCTCTGTCCATAGGATTTTCCAGGCAAGAGAGCTGGAGTGGGTTGCCATTTCCTTCTCCAGAGGATCTTCCCAACACAGGGAGTGAACCCAGGTCTCCCACACTGTAGGCAGATGCTTTACTGTCTGAGCCACCAGGGAAGTCCCTATTTTTAAATTAAGCAGCAACCAATCAAAGTAATGGAGTGTAATACTCTTTGTGAATACTGGTCATTTCTAGATATTTATTTTCCTCAGAGAAAACAGGCAAATCTACCATACGACCTCCTCTCTCCTAAGAAATATTTCTTCCAGAAATAATTATGAATGTCTATAGGGATTTCTTGTTGTGGTCTCGTTGCTAAATCATGTCCAACTCTTTTGCAACCCCAAGGACTGTAGCCTGTCAGGCTCCTCTGTCCTTGGGATTTCTCAGGCAAGAATACTGGAGTGGGCTGCCATTTCCTTCTCCAGGGGATCTTCCCAACCCAGAGATGGAACTTGCATCTCCTGTACTGCAGGTGGATTCTTTACCTCTGAGCCATCAGTGAAGCCTCTACAGGGGCTTAAAAACAAACAACATAGAGTTCTCTGTTACCATCATCCTGAGCCTCTTAAATGTCTTCTTTCCTTTGTCTTCTCTAACTCCTCTTCCTCCTTTTTGGCCATTCTTTTGCAATCTTTTTGTGGAATGGCTTCTACACTCACTCCCATACCATCCTGGATGAGAACATCCAAACTAAATGACAAGTCCCAAACATTTAACTGCATTTAAGATGTGAGCTCCAGACTCACACCTCCAATTTTCAACCATATGTCACACCTAACTATCTCCCAGGCATCTTAAATTAAACTAGTCCTAAACTGAACTCATCTTTCCCCCAAAATTCCTGGGCTTCCCCTCTTAATGAATAATACCAAAATGCACCCATCCAGAGTGAGGCTTCCAGACTCCTCGTTTCCTTCAACTCACATACAGAGACCACACCTTGTATGTTCGGAGTCATACAAAACCTTTCTCAAATTCAGTCCATCCCCTCTTCAAATATTTGCAGCTAAAGTGTCTTCATCTTGCTCATGGACTATGACAATTTTAGTACACATGCTTTCCATGCATTTTTCCTTACCCCCTCCCCACACACACACAAGCAATCCATCCTCTATTTGACTTGGAATGAGATTCTCTAGTAAACTGATCTGTCCATGATTCCAGTTGTAGGGTTCACCTGCTCCCCAGGTCTAAAAGGTAAACCACAGTCTTCTTAAGTCAGTGTATGGGAGCCTTCTTAGGTTGGTATATGGGAAGAAAAGCTATGACAAACCTAGAAGAGCATATGAAAAAGCAGAGACATTACTTTGCCAACAAGGGTCCATATAGTCAAAGCTATGGTTTTTCCAGTGGTCATGTATGGATGTGAGAGTTGACTCATAAAGAAGGCTGAGCGCTGAAGAACTGATGCTTTTGAACTGTGGTATTGTAGAAGACTCTTGAGAGTCCCTTGGACTGCAAGGAGATCCAACCAGTCAATCCTTAAGGGATTCAATCCTGAATATTCATTGGAAGGACTAATGCTAGAGCTGAAGCTCCAGCACTTTGGCCGCCTGATGGGAAGAGCTGACTCATTAGGAAAGACCCTGATGCTGGGAAAGATTGAAGGCAGGAGGAGAAGGGGACGACAAAGGATGAGATGGTTGGACGGCGTCACTGACATGAGTTTGAGGACACTTCAGGAGATGGGAAGGACAGGGATGCCTGGCCTACTGCTGTCCATGAGGCTGCAAAAAGTTGGACACAACTGAGCGAAGCCTCCATCATCCTCTAAAGCTGTCTTCTCACTCTTATTGCACTGAATGCTCCTCCTCTGTTCTCTATTCCAGTCACACTGACATTGAAACTTCTCGGGTACCTTGGGAAATTTTATATCGAGAATTTTATCAAGCTTTTCCATTTTTCTGAAATTTCCTTTCTTTTCTGCCTAGAGGACATCTGCTCATCTTTCACAGCTCAGCTTCCTTATGATCATCCTTATTAAATAATTCTTAAACTCTTTTCTGTTAGAATCAACCATTCTCACACCTATAATTAATCTCTTTTATGGTGACAATAACATCTGACTCCACGCTATATGTTCAATCCCTGGTGCCTAGCATAGTGCCTAGAACCTAGGGGTTAAATCAGTAACTATTTGCTTATTTATTGCAGAAGTAAGTTAATGATCAGATAGCTGTAGTAATGGTGAATATCAACATGATATGTATCCCATAAGAACACAAGTCTGCACATAATTTTAAGTCCAACCTGCTACCATAATTCAAAAGAATCCCTAATGAAGGGAATCACATATGTTTGCTGAGTACTCACATTGTGCAAATCCTTTATCATCATCATCTCATTTAATTTGCACAGAAATTCTTTAAGATAAACATTTATGGATCACCTACAATGTAAAAGGCATTTCTTTTCATTCATGACCTCACTTAATCCTCTCAACAAAGTTATGGAAAAGGTATTATTTTTACAAATATACAAACGATAATATTAAAGCCGAGAGAGATTAGAAAATTTGCTAAAGACCATAGAAGTTAAAATCCAAAATTCAGTATTCCAACCTACGTTTCTGCCTACGAGAAAAAATGTCCCACAAAATTCAATTTTGAAGTTCTTGCCACAATATTCACAGGTGTTTTGAAATGGACACAGGATTTTCTAGCATCTTAAGATCACCACAGAAACAAATATTCCCATAAAAGGACATTTGAGAAAATTTAAAACAGCCCTGTCATCAACACTTCTTAAGTATATATAATGCCACACAAGGGAAATTTGCATGCTTTAATACTTGGCAAAACATCAAAGTTTTCTTCTTTAATATGATGTATCCTTTAGTTGGTCATGACAGATTTATTACAACTGTATGTTTTCCAGAAGTCATTATGCCTCCTGATTTATTCATTTATTTTAATCTTGGAGAGATTTGAATTGAACTCTAAATTTGTGTTACTAAAACATTAACATTGAGTTCCACCGTAAAAGGGATTGAAAGAAAAACTGCTTTGGCTAACACCAAATATTGAAACAATTCACTTAGCATTTTTGGTTTTGATTGTATTTATTATTTTTTTCAATAAGTATATCAGTTGAAGCCAAGAACGGACCTTGACATACACTGTCAATATGAGCATGATCAAAACATTTGGAGAGTGTGGGACTAGAGTCAGAGAGACTTAGTCTCAGGTTCTCCATCCATTGTTTACTTGCTCTATGTCCATCAGTTCAGTTCAGTCACTCAGTCGTGTCCAACTCTTTGTGACCCCATGAATTGCAGCACGCCAGGCTTCCTTGTCCATCACCATCTCCCGGAGTTCACTCAGACTCACATCCATCGAGTCAGTGATGCCATCCAGCCATCTCATCCTCTGTCGTCCCCTTTTCCTCCTGCCCCCAATCCCTCCCAGCATCAGAGTCTTTTCCAATGAGTCAACTCTTCCCATGAGGTGGCCAGAGTCCTGGAGCTTCAGCTTTAGCATCATTCCTTCCAAAGTAATCCCAGGGCCAATGTCCTTCAGAATGAACTGCTTGGATCTCCTTGCAGTCCAAGAGACTCTCAAGAGTCTTCTCCAACACCACAGTTCAAAAGCATCAATTCTTCGGCGCTCAGCCTTCTTCACAGTCCAACTCTCACATCCATATATGACCACAGGAAAAACCATAGCCTTGACTAGATGGACCTTTGTTGGCAAAGTAATGTCTCTGCTTTTCAATATGCTATCTAGGTTGGTCGTAACTTTTCTTCCAAGGAGTAAGTGTCTTTGAATTTCATGGCTGCAGTCACCATCTGCAGTGATTTTGGAGACCCCAAAAATAAAGTCTGACACTGTTTCCACTGTTTCCCCATCTATTTCCCATGAAATGATGGGACTGGATGCCATCATCTAAGTTTTCTGAATGTTGAGCTTTAAGCCAACTTTTTCACTCTCCTCTTTCACTTTTATCAAGAGGCTTTTTAGTTCCTCTTCATTTTCTGCCATAAAGGTGGTGTCATCTGCATATCTGAGGTGATTGATATTTCTCCCAGCAATCTTGATTCCAGCTTGTGTTTCTTCCAGTCCAGTGTTTCTCATGAGGTACTCTGCATAGAAGTTAAATAAGCAGGGTGACAATATACAGTCTTGACGTACTCCTTTTCCTATTTGGAACCAGTTTGTTGTTCCGTGTCTAGTTCTAACTGTTGCTTCCTGACCTGCATACAGATTTCTCAAGAGGCAGGTCAGGTGGCCTGGTATTCCCATCTCTCTCAGAATTTTCCACAGTTTATTGTGATCCACACAGTAATAGGCTTTGGCATAGTTAACAAAGCAGAAATAGATGTTTTTCTGGAACTCTCTTGCTTTTTCCATGATCCAGCAGATGTTGGCAATTTAATCTCTGGTTCCTCTCCCTTTTCTAAAACCAGCTTGAACATCAGGAAGTTCATGGTTCACATATTGCTGAAGCCTGGCTTGGAGAATTTTGAGCATTACTTTACTAGCTTGTGAGATGAGTACAATTGTGCAGTAGTTTGAGCATTCTTTAGCATTGCCTTTCTTTGGGATTGGACTGAAAACTGACCTTTTCCAGTCCTGTGGCCACTGCTGAGTTTTCCAAATTTGCTGGCATATTGAGTGCAGCACTTTCACAGTGTCATCTTTTAGGATTTGAAACAGCTCCACTGGAATTCCATCACCTCCACTAGCTTTGTTCGTAGTGATGCTTTCTAAGGCCCGCTTGACTTCACATTCCAGGATGTCTGGCTCTAGATTAGTGATCACACCATCATGATTATCTGGGTCTTGAAGATCTTTTTTGTACAGTTCTTCCGTGTATTCTTGCCACCTCTTCTTAACATCTTCTGCTTCTGTGTCCATAGGCATCTTGAATGGCTCATCTTGAATGTCAAGAAATATTTACTTCATAGAGTTTTAAAAAATAAGGTTCTACCAAAGTCAGACACATAGAAAAATTATGCAACTGATATGCCATTGAGCTGTCATCACTCAGTAAGTGAAAACTATTATTACTATTATTGCTTTAAATGATAAAACTTGTTAAATAAGCAATAGAGACTAACATTTCTCATATCTTTTTCACATGTCGCTATGCAGGTATGTTCTGATAAATTTGATCCAAGGAGAGACACTGAAAGATTGGGAAATAGATGAAATTGTCTATGATGTCCACTTTACTTCATAGATTTTGAGTATTTTCAATCCTCAGAATTCTAGGTTCATCTGTTTATGTCTGTACTGTCTTTAGCCTTCCTTTCTGAGACAGTGTCAAAATTTTAGGACTTCTGTCTCCACCCTTGGGTCTATTTCTTCCTGGTTCTAAACTGAGTCTCTCCTCACATTTTTCCAATAATCTAATTGTCGAGATAATTATGTCTGTGCTATATAACTGGATTCTGATATTATTTTGTCTTATTTTTATATTTAAGAAACAGAATTGAGTCTTTCAGAAGTCTGTGAGCTAACACTTCTTATTAAAAAGAACTTTCATTGTATGATCTGAGCTACCCTAGCCAATGCATTGGAGAAGGCCAGGCACCCCACTCCAGTGCTCTTGCCTGGAAAATCCCATGGACGGAGGAGCCTGGTGGGTTGCAGTCCATGGGGTCGCTAAGAGTGGGACATGACTGAGCGACTTCACTTTCACTTTTTACTTTCATGTATTGGAGAAGGAAATGGCAACCCACTCCAGTGTTCTTGCCTGGAGAATCCCAGGATGGTGGGAGCCTGGTGGGCTGCTGTCAGTGGGGTTGCATAGAGTTGGACACGACTGAAGCGACTTAGCCGCAGCAGCAGCCAATGCATTTAGCCAGAGATAATTATTATTAGATGAAAGGATATTTAACTTCTATCCAATAATAACATGGAAACAACTTCACTTCAAGTAGACATAACTAATCATCTTATACTTTCCAAATAGAGAAGCCCCATGTGGTCCCTTCCTGTCATTTTTTCCTTCATGCTTAGGAGAGGAGAGGACGGAGAAGATACTGAGAAAGTACTACAGATTCCTAAAGATCAGAAACTTGGAAGTGCAAACAAATATCATCCATTTAAATAACCCAGACAGTCCAACAAGGAAAATAAGTAGCTCATAGCAGCTAAGAGGAGCAATCTGAAAGGAGTTTTATGCTAACGTGCTCTAAGACTTGGCAGCTAAATCCTAATCATGACAAAGAATTGCCTCAGACATGTTTCAGGGTGAGTTAATAAACAAACATGCTGATGGACAGTAAAAACTATGATCATGGCTAATTCTTATTACTAAGCTAGGATTTAGTGATCAGGTTGTAAGTACTACATACATACTTACTTTTTAAATATTTGCTTTATAAGATGGTATTCTGCACTGCCTGCTGTCCCCAGCCCCCAGTCAGGGCAGCTCAGTGTCAAAGCAAAAATAAAACTATCTTAAGAAAATCCTCTCCCAAATACCAAAGTAACTTGAACATTCATTTCTAAAGAGCAAATCAGTGTCTCACGCTAGAAGTTTCCTGAAATCCTTGTAAAGCAAATCCTTTTCTGGTAATAGATATGTTGCTCTTGTTTACCAAACTCTCTTCCCTTTACCCACGTCAAGATCACTAGTCAGTTAACATGGTCATGTAAGCCAGTTGAAGTGTACTCAAAACCTGGGCTTCCCTGGTGGCTCAGAGGTTAAAGCATCTCCCTGCAATGTGGGAGATCTGGGTTCTAATCCCTGGGTTGGGAAGATCCCCTGGAGAAGGAAATGGCAACCCATTCTAGTATTCCTTTTTTTTTTTTTTTTTTTAGTCTGATTATATTTTAATACGCAACCAAAATACAAAACACCACAGTAAACTGACAGCAATAAAATATGGTATTTCATTTGTACTACACTAAGACATTGAAATACCAAAGAAAATGAAAGGAAAAAAAAAACAGAACAAAATGAAATAATGCAAGAGACTGGTTAAAGACTAAGCCTATATGAAGATGACAGACTGAATAGGCAATTTCTTTGTAACATCATATTTCCAAAGAATAAAAATGTAACATTTATTCCGGTTTAGGAAATATATCCATATAAACACTTATAGATAAGACTGATGAAATCCTGTCCATATAATAGAGGAAAATCTATTTTACTCCACTCCAGTATTCTTGCCTGGAGAATCCCGTGGACAGAGAAGCCTGGTGGGCTACAGTCCACCAGGTCGCAAAGAGTCGGACATGACTGAGCGACTTCACTCACTCACTCACTCAAAGCACCTTGGTCTTCTATGAATCCAATAAGTACTTAGCTGTAAATAGGAAGATTTTCCTGAATGTAACTATATACCTTCTTAATGAGAAAACAAACATTAATATATAATGTACTTTCATGGTTACTATAATTTGAACTTCAGTTTACATTTGATTTTAAGCAATCTATTTTCTATTAGCATGTCAATTATGAATGTCTGTTACACACCCATATAGATATGCATATGAGTATACATGTTATAAATATTTATATATGGCTATGTACAAGAAACCCACTTTACAAAAAGGAATTGCTTTTCTTTGAATCTAAATCAGAATCACTTCTATTTTATAAACAATTGTCTATGGCAGGTTTCTGCAATGTTAGTACATTTCTTAAACATTCCCTCCATGTGACAGCTGTTTTCCTTCTCATATCTATAAATTGAGACCACACATAATGAAATTGAGCTGCCATGAATTCAATGGTTTTTTAAAGTGCTTTCTCATTCTTTGCATACAATTATATATTTTTGAAATCAAAATTAATGTGGGTATTCGTTCAATAAGTATTTACTAACTGTATTACTTGGGCTTCCCTGGTGGCTCAGGGGTAAAGAATCTGCCTCCCAAGGCAGATGTGAGTTCGATTCCTGGGTTGGGAAGGTCCCCTGGAGAAGGGAATGGCAACCCACTCCAGTATTCTTGCCTGGGAAATTCCACATACAGAGGAGGCTGGTGGGCTATAGACCATGGGGTTGCAAAAAGTTGGACATGACCTAGTGACTAAAACAACAGCAACAGCAAATTGTATTTCTTAACTATTTCTAGGTAACAAATTACATCAAAGTCTAGAGCTCAAAATATCAGACATTTCTTATAGCAAATAGTCCCAGAGACCAAGAATCCAGGAGTGGTACCACTGGACAGTTCTGGCCCAAGGATCTTACCAGCATGTAGTCAGGCTATTGCTTGGGAACTTAGTCATCTGAAGCTCAACTCAGTCTGTGAGATCCACTCCCAAGTTCTGGTTCGTGGCTGCTCATAGACCTTATCTCTTCATTAGTTATTGGCCAGAGACCTCAGTTTCTATGTAGGAAGAGCATCTCTACATGAATGCTTATAACATGACAATTGGCTTTCCTCAGATCAAGTAAGGAGAGAGGTAAGAGTGTGTGTGTGTGTGTGTGTGTGTGTGTGTAACACACAGAGAATCAGAAACAGAGAAGAGAGAGAGCAGAGAAAATGTAGGGTCTTTTACAACCTAAGCTTGGAAGTCACATATTATGACTTCTGTCATATTCTGTTGATAACACAGATCAACACATTAATCTTGGCACAGTGTCAAGAAGGACTGCACACAAATCTGATACCATCAGGAAGAGATCATGGTGACCATTGTGGTGACTAGCTGTCACAGTAACTAACTGTGGGCTAAGTAAAATATATTCTAAAAAACACACACATCTAAAACCCCAAACTGAGAGTCCTTCATAAGTTTTCTATACTCATTACAACCCCAACATAAATATTACAAATAATTTGTTATCTACAGTTTTAGGTTTTTGTTTACATATATGGATGTATGTGCATGTGTGCTTGCACACGTGTGTCTATAATTCATAAAAGTATTCTGGAACCATACATTCTGTACTGAAGCAGACTCTTCCATGCAGTAATCTATGTGAACATCTTTCCACATAGGTCTGCTTTATTCAGTCATCAATGACTAAATTCCTTGTAGCTCAGTTGCTAAAGAATCCGCCTGCAATGCGGGAGACCTGGGTTCAATCCCTGGGTTGGGAAGATTCCCCAGGAGAAAGGAAAGGCTACCCACTCCAGTATTCTGGCCTGGAGAATTCCATGGACCCCGAATAGTCCATGGTTCTGTGTAGTCCATGGGGTCGCAAAGGGTCAGACACAACTGAGTGACTTTTAATTAATTCCACATAGGTCTACTTTATTCAATCATCAATGACTAAATAGTATTTTCTATTATGGATGTAATAAAATTATGTTGTAACCAATTTTTTAATGGTTATATGTTGATCGCTTCTAAGTTCTCTCCACTGCAGTTTGCTTCAAAAAATTTGTATCACATTAATCACAATAGAATTTACATACATTTGAAAAGGAAAATAAGAAAATTCAAATAATATTTCAAAAGAAAAAAAGCCTAGCATTCCATGAAGTCATTTTTTAAGTTAAGTTTTAGAGACATTAGCTGTATATTTCTGTTCCAACCTGTGATATACACCTAAGCATATTTGTTCAAAACCTACTCAGTTTGCATGCATGAACATGACCCCTGATTTCAGGGGACCTACGATCTTTGGTGGTGGTAGTGATGGTGGTGATGATGACTTGGTGATGATGGTGATGGTGATGAAAGGGTAACAGGCAGGAAGGTCAGGGGCGCCAAACGGAGGAAACAGCCTGCAAGTGTCAGACATTTTATCTCTATTAAGCGGCAGGAGGAAACAAACTAGCGATATTTTTTTCCTTCTCTATACAAATATAAAAGGAGGTTTCTCTTAAAATTCTTTGTTGCCAGAATGACATCTGATTTCACCTGAAGTTAACCAATGCCTTTTTCTTATGGAAATGTTTGTCTTAAGTTATGCTAATGTACTATGCATCCACCCCAAACTCTGTCTTCAAGCTGGTTCCGCCTTTTGGGCTCAGAACCGACTGGATAAACCAGTATGTTATACTCCTATATTGTTCCTCTAATCTATGTAAATGAAACTTTTTGTACGGTGATCTGCCCTTCTTCAAGATTCAAGTTAATCATTTTATGGCCCAAGATAAACCATTTGGAACCAAGGTTATCCCAAAATACATCTTATGGGTGAGGGGCCTGGTGCCATTCTAAATTAACAGACTGCTGGTGACTATATAACATCCAGCTGACGGCTAGCAGGGGGGTACTCTTTCTACCCCCTTCTGATGCCTATGTCAGAAGCTTTCTCTATCTTCTTTATACTTTAATAAAACTTTATTGCACAAAAGCTCTGAGCGATCAAACCTCGTCTTTGGCCCCAGATTGAATTCTTCTTCTCCGGAGGCCAAGAATCCCGGCGTCATAATTCAACAACAACCTTTCAGTGGCGGTGAACACCTGGTGGTGTTGGTGATGGTGGTAGTCACGATGGTGGTAGTTATGGCTTGGTGGTGTTAGTGATGGTGGTGTGATGGTCATTATGGCAGCGGCAGTATTAGAAGTAGAGACCTGTTGGATGCACTGAGGCAGATAAGCTAACAAGAAAACTCAATACAGTGTAATAAGTGCTGTGATAAGAAAGCCCTTAGAAGAACTAATCTACTGCAGCTTTAGGAAATCTTCCTCATAAAATATTTCTTATTAGCAAAGACAGGAAGGATGTAGGTTAGCCAAGCCATCTGAGTCAGCTATCCTTAATTGAAAAACTAGTATCTTTTCCAGTCCTCCTACATCTTAATTTGTACACACAAATTCATTCTTCAGTCCCGTTGACAGAGATAAGCACCTCTTCCCCACCTCCAGAAAAGAGATATGCTGATGGCTACCATCTTTCAAGTTTGTTAATTTATTCACTTATCAATATTCACTGAAAATCTACCATATGTCTGAACACTGATAGGGCAAGAGGAGAGCTGGGGTCTAGTACCTCTCCCACCAATCGTCTACGGCTAGCTAGGCTGTCATATGATACAAACATGTTCTCTTAGTGGTGCATGTATGCTCAGATGCTAAGTCATGTCCAGTTCTTTGCAACCCCACGGACGATAGCCCACCAGGCTCCTCTGTCCATGGGATTTCCCAGGCAAGAATACTAAAATGGGTAGCCATTTCCTTCTCCAGGGGATCGTCCCAACCCAAGGATGGAACCCATGTCTCCTGCATTGGTAGGGGTACAACCCTGCATCATCAAGACAGAGGAAGAAATGTCTATGGATCAGGAAGCTTCTCCAAGATTGTTATTTATAAGCAGTTTGATTATAAGTTGTTGTCAATGTTGTTTGATATGACTTCTTACACAAAATTTTGGAAATTCCTCAATAAAATGAGGAAAGGCAGATTTGGGGGGTGGGGCATGACTTTAAACATAAACTCTAATAAAACTGAGCCACTTCATTGGTGTCCTTACAATATTTGAAGTTTCACTTTATTTTAGTTTCAACTATCCATGTAAATATTTTATATATTATATTAAAAAACAGAAATTTGCTTTATATAATGGCTTTAAGAAAACAGGCTGAAATTATCTTAGTCAACAACCTCGTGACATAGGGCAGCAACGATTTAAATGCTGCTTTTCAAAAACAGCATCTGGAAACTGAATTTCTATTTCTCTTTGGCTTGCAAAAATTGCTATTTTGCTGCTAAATATAGGCCTGTGTATAATACACACTTAGAGTTTGGGGCTCTACCTTATAAGGTAAAAATAGGTGTAGAAATGTCATAAAATAGATAGTGCCCAAATTCCACTGGCATCAATAACAAGACCCAGCTGTGCATGTTAAACTCCTCAAAGACTACACTTTAGGCACTGCAAGGGTTTAGCCAAGTCTCATTATTTCTGCAAACATCTTAGAACTGCTGAAAGTTCTATTTGGCACATAACAGATGTATCAAAACATGCTGGACTTTTCTCAGTAGCTTTCTGTATGTACTTTTGAAAAGTTAGTATGTTATAAACTATCAAAATTTCTGACATGATTTTGGTCTCAGATCTGCATTGATGGATGGTTCATGTCCACCAACATGGACATTCCCCCCACCCCCAAACCATTTCTCCATCACAGTGCTATCGTATCCCAGAGCACAAGCATCCAAAGAGTGAAGAAATCATTTATGCTAATTTTTGGTGCCACGTTACAGATGCTTAATAATATTAAAAATATTAACATATTTTGAAGTAAAAATTAGAACTGACACTATCATGAACCAGTTATTTATAGAGTCCTCTCCAAAAGTAGCTTACTGGAGTATACTTCTCACATGAAAGTACATTTTAAGAACTTACTGAAATAAACAAGGCATTTGAATCTATGCAGCTCTAACTTTGTAAGTGAGGAAAAATCGACTGTCCATATAACTAATTCTCATGCTTTTCAGTTTTCTTGACTGGCTTTCAAGTGGTCATAAAGGCAATGGCTATGTATTTGAAGACCAATGGAACTGTCACCAAGATGGTCAATTTTGTTCGTTCCTGGTCATCATATAATTGATTATCAGAAGAAAGCAATCCAGTGCAACAAACAGTGATGGCATAAACCCAGCTAGCTATCAATCAATCATAATATACATCAATTCTATTAGAAACAAGCCTTCATCCAAAAGACTCCATCATGCAGTGTCCCCACCCTGATATTTACCTCAAACAGAAAATGTATTATTAATAAAAATGATCTCTGATATTTCTAGATGGTCACTCTATCCAAAGTACTATTCTTAAGTGTTTTTTTTTGTTTGTTTTTTGTTTGTTGTTTGTTTGTTGTTTTTTGCCACACTGGCCAGCATGCAGGATCTTTCCCCAGCCAGGGATGGAAACTGGGCCCCTTGCATTGGGAGTGTGGAGTCTTTAACTACTGGACTACCAAGGAAGACCAGACACTATTCTAAATGCTTTACAAACTGTAGAACTTAAATTTTACAATGGAGTCACTCTTCTTACTCCCATTTTACTCAGGAGTTACATGGGGGTAAAATGATTCACTTAAGTGTTCTCAGCTAAATAAATGACCAGGTTTCAGAGTGACTAAGGCCCATGCTCTTATCTGCTTTTCAGACCATCTCTTTTGAAGGGGTTTAAAAGGAAGATTGATATCAAGGAAGTATTGCCAGTGGCTAAGACTCCATGCTGTCAGTGGGGGCAGGCCAAGTTTGATCCCTGGTCAGGGAACTAGATCCCACAGACTGCAATTAAGACTTGGCACAGCCAAGTAAATAAAGTATTGGAAAGTTTACCTGCCATGTACAGATCTATGTTCAGGTCCTTAAGAATTATCTAGGGGCTTCCCTGGTGGCTCAGTGGTAAAGAATCCTGCCTGCAATGCAAGAGACCTGGGTTTGATTTCTGGTTCGAGAAGATCTCCTGGAAAAGGGAATGGCAACCCACTCCGGTATTCTGGCCTGGAGAATTCCATGGACAGAGGAGCCTGGTGGGTTACAGTCCATGGGGTCGCAGAGAGTCGGGCACGATTGAGCGACTAAGCACAACACAGCATACTACTGTAGTACATATTTAGTCAAAGAAATCCACATACTCGTGCAACCACTATTAAAAACAGCACAGAAGTTCCTCAGAAAGCTAAAAGTAGAGCTACCATATGATCCAGCAGTTTCAGTTCTGGGTATATATATTCCAGGTAAGTATTCTTGCCTGGAGAATCCCATGCACAGAGGAGCCTAGTACGCTACAGTCTATGGGGTCACAGAGAATTGGACACAACTGAAGCAACTAAGCAGCCTCAGATAGAAACATCTAATTCATATAAGAAATAAGACAGTTGATATTTATTATTTCAAAATAATGATGGATAGATCTTAGCCAAAACCAATAGCAAATAAGCCACAGAAGAGGAAGTCTTCTAATGTCCTTTTTTTAAAAAATAAAGGCCATCTAAAGAGAGCAGATGGGCTGCCCCAGCGGCTCAGTGGTAAAGAACCCACTTGCAATGCAGAAGGCATGTGTTCAATTCCTAGTTGGGAAGATTCTCCTGGAGAAGGAAATGGCAACCCATTCCAGTATTCTTGCCTGGGAAATCCCATGGACAGAAGACACTGGCAGGCTACAGTCCATGGGGTTGCAAAAGAGTCAGACACAACGGAGTAACTAAAAATAACAACCAAAGAAAACAGAGGCTGTGTTATAAGACTAAGCTGAAGCCAACACACATCACTAAGTATCAAAGAAGAGTCACACATACATGTAGATGAAAGGTACAATGTGTATGACCAGATCTTAGATATTTATCTTACCCTTTTCCCTTATATATTAGTAACTGCTTAGGAAGACAGAATCCTGTATATTTTGGTCTTCTCACTCATATACTCTGAGAATTTCTAATAACCAAAACAATTCCTGGTATTAGGCCCACATTACACTTGCTCAGGCAAAACAAACAATCCCTTCACATGATTATTTCCACTGTCAGTCACTTCCAGAAATCTGTTGTAACAAGCAGCATCCTGACAAGTACAGGAAATGAATCACTCACCTTTTGACCCTCGTCAATATCTGCACCTAAAATTTCAACCTGATACATGTCTGAATACAACAGAAAATGCTTAAGTCATATTGCTTTGGTTCTTCTGCTGACAGCCTGAGCTCTAAGTAAATTTGATACTTAGAGAAATTATTTTAACAACTGGAGATTGGACAATGATTGTTGCTAAAGTACGCATTAGAAATATTTTAAGAAATACTTAGGAAATTCTTCTTAAATAATTTGGTGAAAACATTACCAAGACCATGACATTTTACCTTCATCCCTCTAGCAAATACAGCTTTTCCCTAAAGGTAAGGATCACATTGTTCCTGACTTGATCTTCTCTTGATTTCCAAGAAGCTGTATTATGTCTGGAATTCCAAGGGGAAAGGACCATTTTTTTATCTCAGGCAAAGCCATTTTCATTTATGTATTTCAGATGGAATAACTTAATTATGTGTTTTTAGAGCTACTTTTCAGCCAAACACACTGTTGATGCCTCCAGTGGTAAACTTTTTCCGGAAAAAACATTCCTTTTGAAAACAAATCTCCTTAAAATATCTTGTACTCTAGCTAATTTTATACCAAAAAACACTGTTATGAAAAAAATATATAAAATATTTGGTAACAATACCAGCACAGAACCACCCTGTGGTAAGCAAAAGGGATGAAACATTCCTCAGAATATTTCTTGGTGGTAAAAGAGGACCACCAAAGATCAGGTCACTTGGTTCTTGATATAAGACAGTGGTTAACATTACATTTTTTAAAATATGATGATTTACTATTGTCATGGAAATTAAAATGGAGAAAGTCTTATTCAGGCTTCAGAAGCAAGAAAGCAGGCCTCTGACTTGCTCCTATCTGACCTGGGCTCTGCTTGGATTCCGTGCCTGCCTGCAAGCACAGCAAGTCAGACAACACTTTAGAAAAGAAAGGGAGTGGGTCTTGGAATCTCTTTTAAGCCCCTGAGGACCAGGCCAGCCTCCCAGGGTCTAAGAAGTCTTAATGACTCACAAGAAACAAACTGTAACAGCATTGTAAAAGCATTGCAAAAGTTAAAACAGAGCTGCATTTTTGCACACAAACTGATGATGATGGTATCAGTTTGCAGCCTGGGATTATAAACAGGAGCCCCCCATACTGCCATTTGAAAGCTTACCTGTAGGGTAGATGCACCGCCTGGAACCCTTTCACAACTGAGACTCCGGATTGCTATTAACAAGGGATTTACCAGTGCTGTTCAAGTCTGGATATAGATTATTGGCCCAGTTTGGTGATGTATATACTGTTCTCTCTATTGTTTCTACATCTTTTCTTTTAAATGACTGTATATTGAAACTGTCAATTTCTATAAAAAATTTAAATTGTTTATTTGTGAGTAACAAGAGATTTCTTTTGTTAACAAATTTCCTTTCAACCCAAAATGAAAGTAAAACTTTTGGCAAAACAGTTATAGTCATATATAATACTATAATAAATCTACACATATATGTATACATAATAAAAGTAGTATCTTATTTACTGCCCAAATGATTATAAAATAAAAGATTAATTGCTTGTCTTCTTGCTTGCATATCAAAGGTCAAATATACTTTTTTCTACAAATACTTGACTCCCTTACAAGATATAGATTATTTACTGTGAATATCTAGATAGATGAATGGATGGATGGATGGATGGATAAAAGAAGAAAAGCAACTGTGAAAGTCTAAAGATGTTATAGCTCTTTCTCAGGATAAACTTTTTATTTAAAGCACTGCAGTGATGATAATCATTCACCTACTTTTTCAACTACCTTGAAATGGGAACAATACCATGAAAACATTTCTATGAACTTCCTGATTGTCCATTTCGCCTAAACTCCACAGCTGACCTTTTACCAAATTGTCAAAAAGGGGAAATTTGTCTTAAATTTGTCTTAAGTATACCCACCCTTGCTAACCCTTGACCTGGTTTCTAGACACAGACTTCCCCAATCCTCACATTTCCCCAGATGGGCCTGTTAGTATCCTTCTTGTACAGTTTCAGGCCTGTCCAATTCCTACATAAATCCAGAGCAAGTTCTGAATGCAACAGTACAGTTCTAGAGTCCAATCCTCAACCTACCTCAACTTGAGAATCTCTGAACTTCCTGAGGCTCCCAGATCAAGGATGTGAAGGCTCAGCGCTCACACAGGGATCTTGAATCTCTGACTTAGAGTACTAGGCAATTAAGAACAATCTTTCTTACGAATGAAATAATGCCATTTGCAGCAAAAGGATGGACCTAGAGATTATCCTACTAAGCAAAGTTAGAGAAAAATAACATATGATATCATTTATATGTAGAATCTAACATTTGACACAAATGCACGTATCTATGAAACAAACCAGATTTACAGATGCAGAGAACAGATCTGTGGTTGCCAAGGGGGAAGGGGTGGGGGAGGGAAGGGCTGGGAGTTTGGGATTAGCAGATACAAACTATTATATTAACATACAGGATCAATAAACAGCAAGGTCCTACTATACAGCACAGGGAACTATATTCAATATCCTGTGATAAACCATAATGAAAAAAGGATAATCTTTTTCATGAAGATGAGAAAAAATATGTATTAATCTTATATATACTGTGCGTGTATGTGTATTGCTTGAAGCCAAAGATTTAGCAAGGTAATGAATTAATAGGCCAAGTTCTCAGAGAAACGGTAAAACCGGAGAAGTAAGCCTGTCATTTTGATACTGCTTTTGCCACCCCCAGGCATTGATCAGTTCAGCTGTGGCAAGAGGCAGCTTCTTCCCAGCCTTGCAGAGCTAGAAGGACAAAAGCTGGAGTCCAGGACACACCCTGAGTGGGGGCCCCCATCTCCCCTCTGGGGTTGCACTCAGAGCTGTCGCCTCTGAAGAGTAAGGATGGGAAATAAACAAGCTTTCACATGGCCTGAAACTCAGCTTCAGGTTGTATGCCTGCAGCTCACATACAGGACGCCAGGGGCTCTGACCTTCAGGAAAATTATGTTAGAAGTCCAGCATGTGGTTCCTTCTCATCAGTTTTGGCCCAAGTTGTTCTGATCACCAGTGCCAGGCGGTGATTTCCTGCTTGCCTTCACAAGATTATGTTTCAACATGTGAATTCTGGAGGCACGTGTTCATAGCACATCTTCAGTTCAGTTCAGTTCAGGTCAGTCGCTCAGTCATGTCCGTCTGCTTGCGACCCCATGAATCGCAGCACGCCAGGCCTCCCTGTCCATCACCAACTCCTGGAGTTCACTCAGACTCACGTCCATCGAGTCCGTGATGCCATCCAGCCATCTCATCCTCGGTCGTCCCCTTTTTGGCCCAAGTTGTTCTGATCACCAGTGCCAGGCGGTGATTTCCTGCTTGCCTTCACAAGATTATGTTTCAACATGTGAATTCTGGAGGCACGTGTTCATAGCACATCTTCAGTTCAGTTCAGTTCAGGTCAGTCGCTCAGTCATGTCCGTCTGCTTGCGACCCCATGAATCGCAGCACGCCAGGCCTCCCTGTCCATCACCAACTCCTGGAGTTCACTCAGACTCACGTCCATCGAGTCCGTGATGCCATCCAGCCATCTCATCCTCGGTCGTCCCCTTCTCCTCCTGCCCCCAATCCCTCCCAGCATCAGGGCCTTTTCCAATGAGTCAACTCTTCACGTGAGGTGGCCAAAGTACTGGAGTTTCAGCTTTAGCATCATTCCTTCCAAAGAAATCCCAAGGCCGATCTCTTTCAGAATGGACTGGTTGGATCTCCTTGCAGTCCAAGGGACTCTCAAGAGTCTTCTCCAACACCACACTTCAAAAGCATCAATTCTTTGGCACTCAGCCTTCTTCACAGTCCAACTCTCACACCCATACATGACCACAGGAAAAACCATAGCCTTGCCTAGACGGACCTTAGTCGGCAAAGCAATGTCTCTGCTTTTGAATATACTATCTAGGTTGATCATAATGTTTCTTCCAAGGAGTAAGTGTCTTTTAATTTCATGGCTGCAGTCACCATCTACAGTGATTTTGGAGCCCAAAAAAATAAAGTCTGACACTGTTTCCCCATCTATTTCCTATGAAGTGATGGGACCAGATGCTGTGATCTTCGTTTTCTGAATGTTGAGCTTTAAGCCAAATTTTTCGCTCTCCTCTTTCACTTTCGTCAAGAGGCTGTTTAGCTCCTCTTCACTTTCTGCCCTAAGGGTGATGTCAATTGCATATCTGAGGTGACTGATACTTCTCCCAGCAATCTTGATTCCAGCTTGTGTTTCTTCCAGTCCAGAGTTTCTCATGATGTACTCTGCATAGAAGTTAAATAAGCAGAGTGACAATATACAGCCTTGATGTACTCCTTTTCCTATTTGGAACCAGTCTGTTGTTCCATGTCCAGTTCTAACTGCTGCTTCCTGACCTGCATACAGACTTCTCAAGAGGCAGGTCAAGTGGTCTGGTATTCCCATCTCTCTCAGAATTTTCCACAGTTTCTTGTGATCCACACAGTCAAAGGCTTTGGCATAGTCAATAAAGCAGAAATAGATGTTTTTCTGGAATTCTCTTGCTTTTTCAATGATCCAGCAGATGTTGGCAATTTGATCTCTGGTTCCTCTGCCTTTTCTAAAACCAGCTTGAACATCAGGGAGTTCATGGTTCACGTATTGCTGAAGTCTGGCTTAGAGAATTTTGAGCATTACTTTACTAGCATGTGAGATGACTGCAATTGTGCGATAATTTGAGCATTCTTTGGCATTGCCTTTCTTTGGGATTGGAATGAAAACTGACCTTTTCCAGTCCTGTGGCCACTGCTGAGTTTTCCAAATTTGCTGGCATATTGAGTGCAGCACTTTCACAGTGTCATCTTTTAGGATTTGAAACATCTCAATTGGAATTCCATCACCTCCACTAGCTTCACTGCCATATTATTCACAATAGCCAAAAGGTGAAAGCTACCCAATGTCCATGGACAGAAGAATGGTTATACAAAATGTGTTTTTAAACATACAATGGATTATTTAGGAATATTATTGGGCCTTAAAAGGAGAGGAAGTCCTGTCACCTGCTACAACATAGATATAGCTAAGGATTTATCTACGATAAATAATCCTCAGATAAAGCTGAAGATTATGCTAAGTGAAATGAGCCAGTCACAAAAAGCCAATTACAAGGGTATCTAAAGTTCTCAAATTCATAGAAACATTAGAACGGTTTCTACCAGGGCCTAGGAGGTAAGGGAAAAGGTACAGAGGTTTCAGTTTTGCAAGATGAAAACTGGAGACCTGTGACAATTCCCAGCACAGGTGAACTGTACACTTATAAATGATTAAGATGGTAAATTTCATGTTATGCATTTTTTATCACAATAACAAAATAAGCAATATAGATTTTCAAATGAGGAACCACTTGCCAGATTCCCTATTGCTATATCCTGTCTGCCTCCCTACCTAACTGCTCGGTACCCACTGCCTCTGCAGTGGCCCCTCAAATGACCAGCAGCCCCTGAAGGATGTCTTCTGTGCATTTCCTATGAGAACATGTGGGCAATGTCAATAATATAGCTGATAAGCCACTTCAGAATCCTTGTTTCCATAGGTAGCAATAACTGTTCTCCTAGAAGTCCTGAAATAGAAGAGGCAATTCTTTGTTCATCCACCTCTAAGTCATTGTTATCATGGTTTAGTTGCTAAGTCATGTCTTTGCAACCCCATGGACTATAGCCCACCAGGCTCCTCTGTCCATGGGATTTCCCAGCAAGAATACTGGAGGGGGTTGTTATTTTCTTCTCCAGAGGATCTTCCCAACCCAGGGACTGAACCTGTGTCTCCTACCTTGCAGACAGATTCTTTACCACTGAGCCATTGACCAAAACAGCCTTATGAAATCAGGCACAGTTTTGAAAACCCCTGATAATGCCTCACCTTAACAAAGGGATTTATTTTAGTTTGGACTGAAGATCAAATTTTTCATCTTATATAAGGTAAATGAACTTTCAGGAAATTCAGTTTCCCTTTACATTTGTAGTTCAAACTTTTCTATTCTTTCACTATTAGATCTCAACAGATAGGAAACGTTTTACAGATGTCAGCAGAATTTGATTGAAAATATTTTCATTAAAATTCAGACTTTAATTATTAGCAAAAGTGAAATAAAAATACCTCATTGGTCAAACACAATTTTTTTTAAAAGCCTGCTGTGGAAATTCTTTTTCTTGTTTCCTAGCATACTCTATTTTGTACTGCAAAGAACTCTTTTCTTTAAGAAAATAACAATTCTCCTTTATTCAAGACTGAATTGTTAAATCCCCATGTCTCACTCTCTCCTTTCTTTCTAACTTCCTTTGACTAATATCTTTTTGAACATTCTTTTGGGGATATTAAAAGAATGCTGCTGCTGCTGCTGCTAAGTCGCTTCAGTCATGTCCGACTCTGTGTGACCCCATAGACAGCAGCCCACCATGCTCCCCAATCCCTGAAATTCTCCAGGCAAGAATACTGGAGTGGGTTGCCATTTCCTTCTCCAATGCATGGAAGTGAAAGTGAAGTCGCTCAATCATGTCCAACCCTCAGCGACCCCATGGACTGCAGCCTTCCAGGCTCCTCCATCCATGGGATTTTCCAGGCAAGAGTACTGGAGTGGGATGCCATTGCCTTCTCCTATTAAAACGATGGTAATGAGGAAAGGTGAAAATTAAAGAAAATAGAGGAAAGAATGGTAATGAAGAAAGGTGAAAGTTAAAGAAAATAGAGGAAATGATCTATAAATTAATCATAAATTATATCCTAATGAAATAACAGCCCCCAAAAGGAGTTCCTGGCATATGATGGGATTATTCTAATATCAAGAAATGGGATTGTTTTGTCCATGATTGAATGAACTAAGAATAATTACTGTAAATGCTAAGTGTGCTCTGGCAAACCAAGAGAGCCCAGGTCGGACTACTTGCTTAGAAGGGATTTCTAATACATTTTTAAGTTGTGCCAAGTAGTTCTTGTGAACAGTTTTAAGGATTTTGTAGACCAGCTTATACTCTTTTTTTTTTTCTTTTACTAACACTGGTGTCCAAAAAGTACATCAAAGAAAGAAATATAAAAATCGCTTAAGCCATAAGCAACAGAGCAAATCCTTTAATTAAGTCCTTTAATTAGACTTTAGCCTGAGGTATTTGAACTATGCTGTTTTTCTCAGGAAATAAAAGAAGTGTGGCCTTGCTATTTTCCATATTTCCTCTAAGCAGATAACTAGTTATGTCTTATTTCTAGTTACTAAAAGCCTATCAAGCTTTCATGACGTTAGAAGTATTGTCAAGCAATTATCAATATAGTTTCAAACTTTAGTTTCTGTAAATTATAAGCACACCTCTAATGAATCATGTTTCAATCATAGAAACTGATAACCTGTATAAAATAAGATACTAGGGTAGAAATGATGTCTAAATAAAAAAATTTCATAGGAATAGTATCCAGATCCAAAATATTCAATATTACTACTTTAAAAGAAGAATAAATGCATTTTCAAAAATCGCTGGTAAGTATGGGTCACAGGGAGCATGCATTTGTCAAAAGTCTTCCAGCAGTGAAAACTGTGCACTTGTGGTTGTTTGGTCACTAAGTCATGTCTGACTCTTTGCGACCCCATGGACTGTAGTCTTCCGGGCTCCTCTGTCGGTGGGTTTTCTTGTCAAGAACACTGGAGTGGGTTGCCATTTCCTCCCCTAGGGGATCTTCTTCACCCAGGGATCAAATGCATGTCTCCTGCATTGGCGAGAGGATTCTTTTACCACTGAGCCACCTACGTAAATTATACTTTCACTTTGAAAGCCTTAAAAAGGCATCCTTAGCCATGAGGCCCAAATAGCTACAGTCACTTAATATACGAGAAAAATTCAAACATAGAAAGGCTCAGGCAGTTTGCTGTTAATTTGTACAGTCACTTTAAATCTTCTGTTTGCTCTTATTTCAACCTCTATTTGATCATCAGATCTGTTCCTAGGGGAGATGTGTGGAGAGCAGCTGAACCAACTCTTTCTGTGTTTTTCATACACCGTGTTCCCCAGCATTGATGGTTGAGAGAATGGCAGGTAGATTTCGAAAGGTACATTCATAGCAAGGGGATCACACGAAAGCATTAGCTTTTTCTTGTGATTGTAAGGGATTTCTTTTTTCTTTGTTCTCTTACCAGGGGAAAAGGTTTGTTTTGAGTGAGCTCCCCATTTCTCAAACATCTTTGAGAAATGAATTCTGGAATGCATTCAACCATGTCTTCAAGACTTTCTAGTTAAAGCATTTGAAAGGGATTGTGGGACATTGTTCTTCACCACCCTTTCTCTCTGGTGACTTTAGCCAATCTAGGATTTTGAAGTACTTCCTAGGGCACTTCAAAAAGTGCCTTCATGAAAGCAACTTTGTAAAAGAGTCCATATTTACGAAGTCAAAAAAAGAAATTCCCTTCATAAATGCTAACAGTGGAATTAGTTCAAACCCAAAAGTTTTCAGGAAAGAATATTAAAACTTGATCCAACTTTTTTCTCCTATTTACAACTGAAAAGTGTTTACACAACACTTTAACTACTGGTGAATTTATAAATAATGTTTATCAATAAAGGCTTTTAAGTCATTAGGTGAAAAAAAACCCTTGTATCTGTAGTAGTAATGCCCAAGGCATGAGTAGCAGAGAAAGTACAAAGAAGAAAAATAAGGTCTGGCATAAGATCTCTCCTCACTTTTTTGATTTTCAGGTCACTGAGCACACCCACACACATACACACACGCTCACACACTTATAGGATCAGTTAGCTTATCTGTCAAACTGATGGATTAAAGTGAGACAGCTTTAAAAATCATCTAGTCCTTCCCCTCTGTTTTACAAAAGAGGAAACTGAGACTCAACTTCTTGTGACTTGATTAAGGTCATTCAAGAGGAGCAAGTCAGAAAACTTTCACATCATTACCTTTACCGTTTTCACTCAATTGAAGGTTAAACTTCAATTCAATATTCTGATGTCTAAAATACTGCTTTCCCAAATTAATAAAACAAAAAATATGTGTTGAATCTATGGAGTTAGTCGAAAGTGCCGTCTGTATAACCAGATAGACTCAGATTTGAATCCTAGATGAAATCATAATCCCAACAACTAACCAACCACATGATCTTACATTGATTTCTATAGCTCAATTTCCCTACCTATAAAATCATAAAAAAACAATTCCTAACCCAAAGACCACGATGAGGGAGTATAAGATCCCGTGAATGAGGTGCCTAGTACGTCCTGTAGTACAGTTTCAGTTCAGTTCAGTTGCTCAGTCGTGTCCCACTCTTTGTGAACCCAGGAAGCACAGCAAGCCAGGCCTCCCTGTCCATCACCAACTCCCAGAGTTCACTCAGACTCACGTTCATCGAGTTGGTGATGCCATCCAGCCATCTCATCCTCTCTTGTCCCCTTCTCCTCCTGCCTTCAAACCCTCCCAGCATCAGAGTCTTTTCCAATGAGTCAACTCTTTGCATGAGGTGGCCAAAGTATTGGAGTTTCAGCTTCAGCATCAGTCCTTCCAGTGAACACCCAGGACTGATCTCCTTTAGAATGGACCAGTTGGATTGCAGTCCAAGGGACTCTCAAGAGTCTTCTCCAACACCACACTTCAAAAGCATCAATTCTTCAGCACTCAGCTTTCTTCACAGTCCAACTCTCACATCCATACATGACTACTGGAAAAACCATAGCCTTGACTAGATGGACCTTTGTTGGCAAAGTAATGTCTCTGCTTTTGAATATGCTATCTAGGTTGGTCATAACTTTTCTTCCAAGGAGTAAGCGTCTTTTAATTTCATGGCTGCAATCACCATCTGCAGTGATTTTGGGGCCCCCAGAAATAAAGTCTGACACTGTTTCCACTGNAAAAAAAAAAATCTATATCTGCTTTATTGATTATGCCAAAGCCTTTGACTGTGTGGATCACAATCAACTGTGGAAAATTCTGAAAGAGATGGGAATACCAGACCACCTGACCTTCCTCTTGAGAAACCTATATGCAAGTCAGGAAGCAACAGTTAGAACTGGACATGGAACAACAGACTGGTTCCAAATAGGAAAAGGAGTATGTCAAGGCTGCATATTGTCACTCTGATTATTTAACTTATATGCAGAGTACATCATGAGAAATGCTGGGCTGGAGGAAGCACAGGCTGGAATCAAGATTTCCAGGAGAAATATCAATATCCTCAGATATGCAGATGACACCACCCTTATGGCAGAAAGTGAAAGTGAAAGTGAAGCCACTCAGTCATGTCCTACTCTTCGCGACCCCATGGACTGCCGCCTACCAGGGTCCTCCGTCCATGGGATTTTCCAGGCAAGAGTACTAGAGTGGGGTACCATCGCCTTCTCTTGGCAGAAAGTGAAGAGGAGCTAAAGAGCCTCTTGATGAAAGTGAAAAAGGAGAGTGAAAAAGTTGGCTTAAAGCTCAACATTCAGAAAACGAAGATCATGGCACCTGGTCCCATCACTTCATGGCAAATAGATGGAGGAACAGTGGAAACAGTGTCAGACTTTATTTTTCTGGGCTCCAAAATCACTGCAGATGGTGATTGCAGCCATGAAATTAAAAGACGCTTACTCCTTGGAAGGAAAGTTATGACCAACCTAGATAGCATATTCAAAAGCAGAGACATTACTTTGTCAACAAAGGTCCATCTAGTCAAGGCTATGGTTTTTCCAGTGGTCATGTATGGATGTCAGAGTTGGACTGTGAAGAAAGCTGAGCACTGAAGAACTGATGCTTTTGAACCGTGGTGTTGGAGAAGACTCTTGAGAGTCCCTTGGACTGCAAGGAGATCCAACCAGTCCATTCTGAAGATCAGCCCTGGGTGTTCTTTGGAAGGAGTGATGCTAAAGGTGAAACTCCAGTACTTTGGCCACCTATGCAAAGAGTTGACTCATTGGAAAGGACTCTGATGCTGGGAGGGATTGGGGGCAGGAAAAGAAGGGGACGACAGAGGATGAGATGTCTGGATGGCATCATTGAGTCGATGGATGTGAGTCTTAGTGAACTCTGGGAATTGGTGAAGGACAGGGAGGCCTGGCATGCTGCGATTCATGGGGTCACAAAGAGTTGGACATGACTGAGTGACTGAACTGACAGGGGGGCACTCTTTCTGCCCCCTTCTGATGTCTATGTCAGAAGCTTTGTCTATCTCTTTTATATTTTAATAAAACTTTATTATACAAATGCTCTGAGCAATCAAGCCTTGTCACTGGCCCCAGATTGAATTCTCTTGTGGAGGCCAAGATTCCTGGTGTCTTTCATGGCTCAGGAACAACCTTTCACTATCCTATGTGCAAGTTACAAATGCCTACCTCTGATATTTAATTTATTAAGCAATTACTTGCATATTTTAAATAGTGTATTCTCAAAGTGATATATTAATTTGGAATATACCTTTTCCCCAAACTTATTTTTCATGGGAGTATCTGATTGAAATACTGGACATGCATTTCCTTGCCTTCATTAAAACCAAATTTGAGTTTTTTAAGAAAATTATTTTCATTTTTGTTTAGACTGTTTAATGTTTATGACATAGCATTGTTGGTATTTCTGTCTGCTGTTATCATGGAAATGTTATTCTAAGCCCTCCATTTTTAATTGTATGGCTTTGATGGCTGTTTCACTTATTCATGCATATATATTATAGTAATTATATCTAGTATTGTATATAATGTATATGTTGTAATGTACTATATGTATATGCTTCTTAGGTGATGTGGTGGTAAAGAATCCACGTTCCAATGCAGGAGACACAGGTTCAGTTACTGATTTAGGAAGATCCCTTGGAGAAGGAGACAGCAACCCACTCCAGCATTCCTGCCTGGGAAATCCCATGGACAAAGAAGCCTGGAGGGCTACAGTCCTTGTGGTCACAAAGAATCAGACATGAGTTAGTGAATGACAGGAACAATATGTGTATACATGCAGGCTGTGTGCTCAGTCACTTCAGTTGTGTCCAACTCTTTACAACCCTATGGACTGTAGCCCACCAGGCTCCTCTGTCCATGGTACTCCAGGCAAGAATACTGGAGTGGGCTGCCAGGCCCTCCTCCAGGAGACCTTCTGACCCAGAGGTTGAGCTGCATCTCCTGCACTGCAGGCTGACTCTTTACTGCTGACCCACTGGGGAAGCCTAATGTGTGTATATATATATGCAACTATTTATACATTACATTAATGTAATTTTTGTATAAATTCTCAAAATATGATGTAAAAGTCTTTCTTAAAATTTCATTTCACACTTTCAGGTATAAAATTTTACCACCAAAGAGTAATTATTGAATTCATGCTAATTTTTTAACAGATTTCTATCAAGTAAATTTTTTGAACACTAAGATAGTATTGATAGACTTGTAGGCTAAAATTATTTGCTCAAATAGTACTAATTTTTCTTCAAGATTAAATATTTAAGAAACTATTCTGTAATGTGAAAGAGTTGTTAGGGTTCTAATAAAGTCCATCATTTTATTTATTGAGATAGATTTCTTTTTTGGAATGGTGGACTAAAAATGTTATTGCCTTATACGTAACCATATTTGATAACCATGGTATTCAAAGGTAGAGGTTTTATAAAGCTTTTGAAAAGTGACTCAAGGGGTCAGCCCAATTTCCATTCGTTTTATCTTTCTGTCACTCTGGTGTTAGTTTCATCCTAAGACTGTTCCCCTTTAGCAAAATGGTAGCAGATGGTGCTTTGAGAATAAGGAGAGATGGAAAAAGGGAAAGCAGGAAGGAGGGGGAGGTAGAGAGACAGAGATCAAGCCAGTGCTGTTCTTCTAACCATGTAACAAAAGGATTTCATTTAGTCTAACAGGGCCGATTGATATTACAGGCTAACCCTTGAATCAATCCATGTGACCATAGAAATATCAAGCATAAATTGACTTGTTCCAACTAGAGTGTGCCTCTGAGGTTGGAGAGGATAAATCTCCAAAGTGCATGGCTATTCCATGGTGAGGGATGGATGAAACAGAGGCTGGTGGGTCCACTATTTGTTTCAATGTAGCAGTATTGACTTCTATGGGGATAGTGCATAAAAATATCCCAAAGCACTCTCATATCCATACCCTCACTTGATTTCCAGAAGAACTCTTGTGTAATGAGGTATAAGTAGGATCATTTCCATCTGATGGATGAGGACACTGAATTCAGTGTGGCTAAGTTACCTTGAGCTCATGTTTATTCTTTAACTCCGGGTTCAACACTTTCTAGACACTTGTTCATTTTGTTAAAATAACTAGCTCAAAAGTTGAATGATTCAGTCAAAATATACATTTACTATCATGTTGCCCAAAGAGACTTGCAGTATTGAATTTTAAAACTTTTGCTATCCTATTATTCCAAAATGGTAGCAAGTAACAGTAGAAAATGTTGCCTAGGGATATAAGGAAGGCTCTGAAATCACACCTCCCTTGGTTGACATCTTTGTTTTCAAATAGCCTCTCAGTTAAAGGGTCACAGACAGACAGTCTACTTTCTATATTTGCCTTACAAACTTGCTGCCACCTTTCTACTATTGTGATTGGTAGTTGTAGTTGTAATGTTTGTGTTCTCCCAAGACATCAATATAGGAGAAAGCCTAAATGCCAATATGCCAGGAGAGCTAGAGACCATCTAGAAACTTTCCAGTGTTCAAGGGAAGGGTTCTGTGTGACAGGTTGCCAGTAGTCTCAGAAGAATAGAAAATTCTTCAGTAAAAATTCAAAGAGAAAAATTTCCAAATTGGAAGAAAATCCTTTCTTGGGAGGCTTGCTCACTTTGCCTAATAATATCTTTTCACTATTTAATATAGATGTTGATGGTTATAATAGGAAATGGCTGGACTGAGAAGGAATTGTGAAAATATTACAATTGGAGGCTGTAACATTTAGTAATAATTAACCTCTAAAGCTGGTCTTAATATATTCAATTGTTAGCTTTCACAATGCTATTGAATGCCACCTGATGTCAACAATGTTCCTAAAATTCTGTGGTCATATATACTCTTTTTTTGTTTTCTCAGGATCTTTAAGAACTTATACGTTTATGTGGCATGGACATGGAGATGGTGGTTCTAGAGTTATAACACACCTACAGAGTAGAACATTCACACCATATACATATCTACAGATAGATATGCCTATCATAAGATGGAAAGGAATATTCATACTAGAGAAAGGAAGATGTGAAGTCCCTCAGTCATGTCTGACTCTTTGCAACCCCATGTACTGTAACCTACCAGACTGCTCCGTCCATGGGATTTTCCAGACAAGAGTACTGGAGTGGGTTGCCATTTTAGAGGTTAAGTTCTATAACTACTGGGCAAAGCCCTTTGGCAAATTCTGGGAGTAGGGGAATGTATCATTCCTCTTTAACAAATTAAGCATAGCAAGGGGTCATATATACAAAAAATAATAAAATACATCGGACTTTATTTAATAATAAAGATTATTATATATATATATATATATATATATATATAATAATAATAAAGATAAAAATGCTTAATAATAAGCATTTACATAAATTCCAAATCCAATGAAGGGGTCCCCAGTCTCTGGGACCTAATGCCTGATTATTTTAGGTGGAGCTGATGTAACAATAATAGAAATGAAGCATGCAATAAATGTAATCTTGAATCATCCCCAGACCATCCCCCCAACTCTGGTCTGTGAAAAAACTGTCTTCTGTGAAACTTGTCCCTGGTGCCAAAAAAAGTAAGGAAGAGGGATATACTTGACCAAACAAAAGTCACTAGCAACTGAGTGTAGATAAATGTCAAATATGGGGTGCTGTTAAAAATGTTAGAGAAAATCAGAAGACTGAAGTTCTCAAAAATGTGTTCTAGAGGAGATAGGATTTTGTGTGAGAAATTCATGAAGGAGCAATCCCCAGGCAGGCAATAAGTGGGTTAAGTGTTAGTAAATTTGTGGTAAGATGGATGAGGTTTATTTCAGGAGAAGTGTGTTCAAGTCTAAAAATAGTGGGAAAAAATGGTTAGAGGCCAGCTTGCAATATGCCTTTGAAAAAAGACTGAGCTGCACCAATCCCTTGCTAGACTCACTGCTCAGTGCTCACCAGAAATTCTCTTAGTTCCTAGAGGTCAGAAGAATAGGAACTCATGTCTACTTAGAGTATTTCCAAAGACTTCAGCATCACTCTCCCTATCCTACTCCCAACCACACAAACACACACACACTATTCCCAGGTTACAGCTCCTATTCTTTTCTTGGTTAAGATTTTTTTTTTTCCAGCCACACAGATAATTTGAAATTTCTCCGCTAGTATTTCTAGGCTTCAGGTACAGCATTTTTCTTAGCTGGTAGCTCCCATGAATTTTTGCTGTAGATTAGAACTTTATTATTATTTTTCCTTCCTACTCTACTCTTTTTCATGTTGCCACGCTGTTACTGTAGAATTTAAATCAGTAATGCATTTAGGTAGACAGTTTCTATGGAAAATACAAATCAAGATAGAGTCACAGCACATCTAATTTGCTGTGCACAGTTGGTGTTTGATAAAGGGCTGTAACTGAGAAAGATTCAACTCCTGTTTTATGCTGTCTTATCATGGCGATTATCATGGAGATTAACAGAAGCAAGACAAAACAAAGCCTTCATTTTAGGGGGAAGAAACAAGTAAATATGAGTAATAGTCACTAAAACAGAAATGACATAATGAAATGGTGCTGATATTTTGAAACTGGTTGTGTCTAAATATAAATCAGCATTTTGTTCAACATATGAACTGTTAATTAAAATATCTAAAACCTTAGTTTTTTAAATTATATTTATTAATTGATTGATTGCTTTACAATATTGATTTCTCCATACATCAGCATGAATTAGCCATAGGTGTACGTATGTCCTCTCCCTTTTGAACCTCCTTTTCACCTCCCTCCTCATTCCACACCTCTAGGTTGTCACAAGCTCCGTGAGTTCCCTGAGTCATACAGCAAATTTTCATTGTCTATCTATTTTACATACAGGAGTGTATATGCTTCCATGTACTCTCCCCATTCATTTTACCCTCTCCTTCCTCTCCCCTGCCCTTGTCTGTAAGTCTGTTCTCTATATCTGCATCTCCATTGCTGGCCTGCAAATAGGTTCATCAGTACCATCTTTCTAAATTCCATATATATGTGTTAATATATGATTTTTTTTTTTCTGATTTACTTCACTCTGTATAATAGTCTCAAGGTTCATCCAGTTCATTAGAACTGAGTTGACTACATTTCTTTTTATGGCTGTTTGCTCAGTATTGAAGAAGCTTAAAACACAAAGGCAAGGATGGAGAGAGTAGAAAAATTGGATGATTACTTAGCTATGACAAACCTAGATGATGTATTAAAAAACAGAGACATCGCTTTGCCAACAAGGATCTATCTAGTCAAAGCTATGGTTTTTCCAGTAGTCATGTACAGATGTGAAAGTTGGACCATAAAGGAGGCTGAGTGCTGAAGAACTGAGGCTTTCAAACTGTGGTATTGGAGAAGACTCTTGAGAGTCTCTTGGACATCAAGGAGATCAAACCAGTCAGTCGTAAAGGAAATCAGTCCTTAATATTCATTGGAAGGACTGATGCTAAAGCTGAAGCTCCAATACTTTGGCTACCTGATGTGAAGAGCCAACTCATTGGAAAAGACCATGATGCTGGGAAAGATTGAGGGCAGGAGGAGAAGACCAGGACAGGGGATGAGATGGTTGGATGGCATTATCGACTCAATGGAAATGAATTTGGGCAAGCTCCAGGAGATGGTGATGGACTGGGAAGCCTGGCATGCTACAGTCCATGGAGTCACAAAGAGTCAGACATGACTTAGTGACTGAACTATAGCAACAATTTACATTAAAAAAAAAAAAAAAAAAAAAAACTCTACCCCTTTACTATTCCATGGAGCTGAGAATTTCTTCAAGATGAGTTCTACAAGTCCTAGAGGGACTCCTTTCAAATTGACCATGAGTATATGACGTCCTTGAGAACAGCATTAGAGTGAGGCTGGAGCCATGCTGTCTTTGTTTACCATTACTCCAAAGGTTAAAGAGCATTCTAAAATCCCTCCTTGTCCATACTAACCTTTTTATGAAAAAAATTCAAGATAGTAGCAATTTTCCAAACTCCAAAGAAGGATTAAATACATTAAATTTTCTTTAATATTTCAAAAATTGTTTTGAATGGAGGTTTAGAATAGTCACTGAGAATACAGAAAATGCAGAGATACTTAAAATGAATATATAAAATCACTTGAGATTATACACTTTATTATTAATACTTTTCTAGAAAGTATTCCAGTCTTTTGTTTCATTATCAATAAATGCATACATAATATCCAAGCATTCATTAATTTATTTGCTAGTATGTAATTATTATGGAAGAAAAGTAGGAACAAAGGAAAGAAAGAAGGCTGACTGAAGGGAAAGAAGGAAGAAAGTAAGGCAGGAAAGCAAGAAGGAAGAATATGCTTTGTTTCAAGAGTTTTTCTAAATACTATCAATTGGGTGATAAATAGATCAGACCTAGTCCATACTATTTCAGTGTTGACCCTCTGGTGATGTCCATGTGTATAGTCTTCTCTTGTGTCGTTGGAAGAGGGTGTTTGCTATGACCAGTGTGTTCTCTTGGCAAAACTCTATTAGTCTTTGCCCTGCTTCATTCCATATTCCAAGGCCAAATTTGCCTGTTAATCCAGGTGGTTCTTAACTTCCTACTTTTGCATTCCAGTCCCCTATAATGAAAAGGACATCTTTTTTGGGTGTTAGTTCTAAAAGGTCTTGTAGGTCTTCATAGAACCATTCAACTTCAGCTTCTTCAGCGTTACTGGTTGGGACATAGACTTGGATTACTGTTGTACTGAATGGTTTGCCTTGGAAACGAACAGAGATCATTCTGTCATTTTTGAGACTGAATCCAAGTACTGCATTTCAGACTCTTTTGTTGACCATGATGGCTACTCCATTTCTTCTAAGGGATTCCTGCCCACAGTAGTAGATATAATAGTCATCTGAGTTAAATTCACCCATTCCAGTCCATTTTAGTTCGCTGATTCCTAGATGTCGACGTTCACTCTTGCCATTTCCTGTTTGACCACTTCCAATTTGCCTTGATTCATGGACCTAACATTCCAGGTTCCTATGCAATATTGCTCCTTACAGCATCAGACCTTGCTTCTCCATCTAGTCAAGGCTATGTTTTTCCAGTGGTCATGTATGGATGCGAGATTTGGACTGTGAAGAAAGCTGAGCACTGAAGAACTGATGCTTTTGAACTGTTGTGTTGGAAAAGTCCAGCCAGTCCATTTTGAAGGAGATCAGCCCTGGGTGTTCTTTGGAAGGACTGATGCTAAAGCTGAAACTCCAGTAATTTGGCCACCTCATGTGAAGAGTTGGCTCGGAAAAGACTCTGATGCTGGGAGGGATTGGGGGCAGGAGGAGAAGGGGACGACAGAGGTTGAGGTGGCTGGATAGCATCACCGACTCAATGGACGTGAGTTCAAGTTAATTCTGGGAGTTGGTGATGGACAGGCAAGCCCGGCATGCTGTGATTCATGGGGTCGCAAAGAGTCAGACATGACTGAGTGACTGAACTGAACTGAACTGAGTCCATACTATTACAAAATGTGTCTAGTTTTGATCATTTCTTTTTTTTTGAACAGAATCAGTTCAGTTCAGTTGCTCAGTCGTGTCCAGCTCTTCGTGACCCCATGGACCACAGCATGCCAGGCCTCCCTGTCCATCAATAACTCCCAGAGTTTACTCAAACTCATCTCCATTCAGTTGGCAATGCCATCCAACCATCTCATCCTCTGTTGTCCCCTTCTCCTCCCACCTTCAATCTTTCATAGTATCAGGGTCTTTTCAAATGAGTCAGCTCTTTGCATCAGGTAGCCAAAGTATTGGAGTTTCAGCTTCAATATCAGTCCTTCCAATGAACACTCAGGACTGATCTCCTCTAGGATGGACTTGTTGGATCTCCTTGCAGTCCAAGGGACTCTCAAGAGTCTCCTCCAACACCACAGTTCAAAAGCATCAATTCTTTGGTGTTCAGCTTTCTTTATAGTCCACCTTTCACATTCAACATGACTACTGGAAAAACAATAGCCTTGACTAGACGGACCTTTGTTGGCAAAGTAATGTCTCTACTTTTTAATATGCTATCTAGGTTGGTCATAACTTTCCTTCCAAGGAGCAAGTATCTTTTAATTTCATGGCTGCAATCACCATCTGCAGTGATTGTGGAGCCCCCCTTCCCCCCCAAAAAAGTAAGCTACTGTTTCCACTGTTTTCCCATCTATTTGCCATGAAGTGATGGGACCAGATGCCATGATCTTAGTTTTCTGAATGTTGAGCTTTAAGCCAACTTTTTCACTCTTCTCTTTCACTTTCATCAAGAGGCTCTTTAGTTCTTCACCTTCTGCTATAAGGATGGTGTCATCTGCTTATCTGAGGTTATTGGTATTTCTCCAGGCAATCTTGATTCCAGCTTATGTTTATCCAACCCAGCGTTTCTCATGATGTACTCTGCATAGAAGTTAAATAATCAGGGTGACAATATACAGCCTTGGTGTACTCTTCCTATTAGGAACCAGTCTGTTGTTCCATGTCCAGTTCTAACTGGTGCTTCTTGACCTGCATACAGATATCTCAAGAGGCAGGTCAGGTCGTCTGGTATTCCCATTTCTTTCAGATTTTCCACAGTTTATTGTTATCTACACAGTCAAAGGCTTTGGCATAGTCAATAAAGCAGAAATAGTTTTTTGTTTTTTGTTTTTTTTTCCTGGAACTCTCTTGCTTTTTTGATGATCCAACAGATGTTGGCAATTTGATCTCTGGTTCCTCTGCCTTTTCTAAAACTGGCTAGAACATCTGGAAGTTCACGGTTCATGTATTGCTGAGGACTGGCTTGGAGAATTTTGAGCATTACTTTACTAGTGTGTGAGATGAGTGCAATTGTGCGGTAGTTTGATCATTCTTTGGCATTGCCTTTCTTTGATATTGGAATGAAAACTGACCTTTTCCAGCCCTGTGGCTACTGCTGAGTTTTCCTAATTTCCTGGCATATTGGGTGCAGCACTTTCACAGCATCATCTTTCAGGATTGAAGTAGCTCAACTGGAATTCCATCACCTCCATTAGCTTTATTCATAGTGATACTTCCTAAGGCCCACTTGACTTCACATTCCAGGATGTCTGACTCTAGGTGAGTGATCAACCATCATGATTATCTGGGTCATAAAGATCTTTTTTGTACAATTCTTCTGTGTATTCTTGCCACCTCTTCTTAATATCTTCTGCTTCTGTTAGGTGCCTACCATTTCTGTCCTCTATTGAGTCTATCTTTGCATGAAATGTTCCCTCATTATCTCTTAAGTTTCTTGTGGAGATCTCTAGTCTTTCCCATACTATTGTTTTCCTCTCTTTCTTTGCACTGATGACTGAGGAAGCCTTTCTTATCTCTCCATGCTATTCTTTGGAATTCTGCTTTTAAATGCATGTATCTTTCCTTTTCTCCTTTGCTTTTCACTTCTTTTCTTTTCACAGCTATTTTTAAGACCTTCTCAGACAGACATTTTGATTTATTGAATTTATTTTTTGGGGAGTGGTCTTGATCCCTGTCTCCTGTACAATGTCATGAACCTCTGTCCATAGTTCTTAAGGCACTCTATCAGATTTAGTCCCATGAGTCTATCTCTCACTTCCATCGTATAACTGTAAAGGATTTGATTTAGGTCATATTTGAATGGTCTAGTGGTATTGCCTACTTTTTTCAATTTAAGTCTGAATTTGGCAATAAGGAGTTCATGATCTGAGCTACAGTCATTTCCCGGTCTTCTTTTTACTGACTATATACAGCTTCTCCATCTTTGGCTGCAAAGAATATAATCAATCTAATTTTGGTGTTGGCCATCTGGTGATGTCCAACAGAATAAAATACTTGAATCCATGTCTGTTAATAACTAAATACTATACATGCCATTCTATGAATACCACATTGTATGTATCCATTTCCCTATTTAAAAGGCGGTTTTGCTTCTAAGTTTTGACTTTTAAAAGGTTTATCCTGTTGAAGAAAACTCATAACAACTCTGATTTCCTTAGGACAGATTTCTAGAACAGGGTACTAGGCTAAACTTTCTAAAGGTCCTTGGTTCCAACTTCCAACATGCTTGGGACAGGAGAATTCAGAATATATTCTCAGGGTGCTGTAATTCAGACTTCCATCTGTGTGTTTTGAAGGAGGAAGGGAAAGGCAGATATATCAGTAGTTTACAAGGATAATAAGTATGAGAGTTCTTTGTTTTTCTTAGGACATTGTTGTTTATTAGTGAAACCATCTCTCTGCTTGTACAGTCAGTTGGAAAGGTTGCAGAATCAGAGTAGCATTCAGCTATTTTTCTGCCTCATTCATATAATGAACAAGGAACTAATTAATTCTGACATTTGAAAGGGTCTTTGATGCTACAATTAAATTAAAATAAAAACTCCAAAAATAACTGTGTGTGTGTATAACTTTGGAGAGGATAATTCTGATGTCATTTTACTCAGATTCACAGCTTCCGCTGAAACATCATTTATACTGCATGTGATCTTGCCTTCAAGGTAAGAGGCTTCAATTTAAATACTCAAGGACAGCAGCAACATGATCAAAACACTAGTTGGGATAGGCAGATACTTGATATGATGGGCAACCAGCCATGCTCTATTGCCATCTGGAATTCAAAAAAACTTTTTTATGAACACATTTTTTCAGTTGAAACATAGTTGCCTTATACTATTATGCTAGTTTCACATGTACAGTATAGTGATTCAATATTCCTATAAATAATGCTCCATTCATAGTTACAAAATAATGACGATATTTCCTTGTGCTGTACTATATATTTTTATTGCTTATCTATTTTATACTTAGTAGTTTGTACCTCTTAATCTGCTACCCGTTTTTTGCCTCTCCCTGCTTTCCACTCTGCACTGGTAATCACTATTTTGTTCTCTATATCTGTAAGTCTGTTTCTGTTTTGCCATATGCATTTATTTTTTTATAGATTTCACATATAAATGATAACAGTATTTGTCTTTTTCTGACATTTCACTAAGCATAATACCTTCCAGTCCATCCATGTTGTTGTTCGTAGCAAATTTTCATCTTTTTCATGGCTAAGTAGTATCCCATAGTATATATGTACCATAGCTTCTTTATCCATTCATCTATTGATGGATTAGGTTCCTTTCAGATCTTAGCTATTATGATTGTGCAGTTATAAATACTGAAGTGAATGCATCTTTTTGAATTAATGCTTTTATTTTCTTTGGAAATATACCCAGAAGTGGAAATGCTTATCATTGTGGTAGTTCTAGTTTTAGATTTTTTTGAAGAAAAACTATTCTCAACAGTGACTATACCACTTTACATTTCAACCAACAGTACACCATGATTCCCTTTTATCCACATCCTCGCCAACATTAGTTATTCATAGGCTTTTTGATAATAGCCATTCTGACAGGTATTATTGTGGTTTTGATTTGCATTTTTCTCATATCAGCAATGTGGAGCATCTTTTCATGTGTCGGCAATCTGTTTGTCTTTGGGAGAAAATCTTCTCAGGCTTTTCAGTTTTTAAATTGGGTTGTTAGTTTTTTTTATATTGAGTTGGTATAAGCTATTATATATTTTGTATATTAATCCTTGTTGGCCATATTATTTGCAAATATTTTCTTCCATTCAGTAACTTGTCTTTTTGTTTTAATCATTGTTTCCTTTGCTATATAAAAGATTTAAGTTTAATTAGGTCCCATTTGTTTGTTGTTGCTGTTATTTCTTTTGTCTTAGGAGACTGATGCCCTGCCATCCCCACCCACCCTCAATTGCTTATGATTATGTCAAAGAGTCTTCTGCCTTTGTTCTCTTCTAGGAGTTTTATGATTTCAGGGCTCCCGTTTAGGTATTTACTCCATTTTGAGTTTATTTTGTATACAGTGTAAGGAAATGTTCTAATTTCATTGTTTTACAAATAGTTGCCCAGTTTTCCCAGCAAGTTTTCTTGCCTGTTTTTTTTGCATATGAATCTTCCAAATTCATTCTATGAGGCTACCATTACCCCTGAACAAAACCAGGAAAAGACACTACAAGAAATTGCAAGCCAGTATCTCTGATGAATATAGGTGCAAAAACAAATCCCTCAATGAAATATTAGCAAACATAATCCAATATATGAAAAGGACCGTATACCATGATCAACTGAGATTTGTTTCAGGGATGCAGAGATGGTTCAATATTCTCAAATCAGTCAATGTGATAAACCACATTAGCAAATGGAGGGATAAAAGTCACATACTTATCTCAGTAGACACACAAAAAAACATTTGAAAACATAACATCCATTCATGATAAGAACTCCCCTTAATGTGGATATAGAATGAACATAACTCAACATAGTAAAGGGCATTTATGGCAAGTCCATAGTCAACATAAAAGCTGAACACCTTCGGAAGAAGACAAGGATGCCTACTCTGGTGACTTCTTTTTAACATAGTATTGGAAGTCCTAGTCACAACAATCAGTCAACAAAAAGAAATTAAAAAAAAAAAAAAAAAAAACCCAAACTTCCAAATAGAAAGAGAAGTAAAAATGTATTTTCAAATGATGTGATACTATACATAGAAAACTCTAATGTCTCCATCAAAAAAAAAAAAACTGTTAGAACTAGTAAATGAATAAAGTTGTAGGATTGTATTGTGGTTTTATTAAAGTAGTCTCAAATGGTACTTCACGACTAAGTAAATGAATTGAATATTTGAGTGTATATTAAACTAAGATCATACTACTTTTACTCAACCTATCCATAATGCTTGTATGTGTAAAACAAATTCTCTCCAAGAGGATTATTACTACAGTTAATTTCTAAGTAAGGAGCATTCCAACTTCAGTGTGGTGATTAGAAAGGCTTCTTTGAAGAAGAACTGAAATATTGTCTGAAACCTAAGGCATGAGAAAGAGCTACACATGTGAAATGTGGGAGAAAAAATACCCTAGGCTAAGATCAAGCCAAGTGCAAGACCTTAACCTGAAAAAGCAATTGCTGTGTTTGCAGAACCAAAAGAAGGCAGGCTGGTCCATCAGTCTCTGGCAAAATCTGGTGAGGACCCTGAGTGCAAGACTTACACTTTGTGTACACTGTCTTTCCTTTAGCGCTACAGCAAATCTTGGTAAATAGGCAGGCCTCTATTATTTCTGTTGAGTAGTTGAAGTATTGAAGGAATGGATGATATGAGTCTTTTATGTAAATTTATATGCATGGTAATATTGCTAACAAACACTGATTCACTATCTTCCTCTCAGCACTAATGTCTCCAAAGGACTTCACTGGGTTGCACTGAATGCCCATTCATCCATTTTCTTGAGAACATTCCTAAAGTGCTTTTGCCTCTATGATTTTGTGACAAAGCTCCCCTTCTAGGAATGCTGAAACACATATGCTTCTGTTTCTAAAATTTCAGCTATGCATGTTCAATGCTTCTAATTTTGCTGTATCTGAATTGCAGTTGTGTTCTCATTACATATATGTGTATTTGTGTACATGAGTATTTGACTCACCTTAAAAAGCATAAATACTTACTAAAAAATGACCATATTATATTAAACATCATTTCTATATTTTAAATAGGTATGTATATATTAAAGTATGAAAGTGAAGTGAAAGTGTTACTCAGTCATGTCTCTTTGCAACCCCGTTGACCATAGCCCATTAGGCTCCTCCATCAATGGGATTCTCTAGGCAAGAATACTGGAGTGGGTAGCCTTTCCCTTCTCTGGGGGAATCTTCCCAACCCAGGGATTGAACCCAGATATCCTGCTTTGATGGTGGATTCTTTATCATCTGAGCCCCAGGGAAGCCCATATTAAAGTAAATGTGTGTGTGTGTGTAAACTTTTTTATAAAGGGCATCTGTTTTAACTTAACACTATATTCTCTACTACCAAAGATTATCTGTGCCATGCAGCATATCCTATCCTAGTTCACATTAACTTTAGGCTTTTATTCAATTTCCAACTCAAGCCCCACCTTGTCTGGGAAGCCTTTCTTTAGCACTCTAGCTACTAGTGGAATGATGACTTTCACAGTACTGTTTCTGTATTCTTTTCATTTGTGTCAGGCTGGGCCAGGGAGCAGAATGGAAAGGGATCAGACAGAGTGGCCTGCAGGAGCCTTTACGTTCAAGAACCAGTAATAGGTTGACAGACTGTGGCTTCATTGCATTGTATTGGCTTCAGCACTCAAACAGATTCAATGAGGTCTTTGAAACTGATGCCTTCTGAGTGTCTCTTGTCATATTGGGGTTGTAGACTTCTTCAGAAGTTCTTGATAACTGAACTTTCTCCTCCAGAAAGAAAACACATGTAGCATAAAAGTAGGCACATAGTTTAAGGTTGTTTAAAAGATCCCAAGAAACCCATCAGTTGAAGTCTATTTCCAGGTGTTGGGACCCCATGTTAAAAGCAACAACAAAAATACCCAACCTTGGCAAATAACTAGCATTCATTAAGAGCTTATTATGTTCTGGGCCTGGTACGCAATAATTCACATGCATTATTGCTTTGTACCTTTTAAGTTTTCTCACAATCCCCTATGGTGCATTCTATTGATTATCTCTATTTTATAGAGAGGAGAAAGCAAGATACAGAGAGGAAGTTCAGTAATTTTGCTGAAGGCCAACTGCTGGGAAGTTACAGAGGCTGATTTTGTACTCGGGCAGTCTGAATCACTCCCTTAGCCATACTCTCATTGCCTTTCTTCACTGTATTACTTGCCCCTAGTCATGATGAGAGGTGACTAGCACATTCATTTCGTAAGGGAATATGCTACCAGAAACCTGGGTGATTGACAAGAGCACCAGATATTAATGTTACACATTCTTCCTTCAATAATGGAAACCATCCATTCTGAAGTACACAGAGAATAAAGATAGATTTGAAAAAGCCCATTTGGTAAAATTTCTTACCTGGAAAATCCCATAGACAGAGGAGCCTGGTGGGCTACAGTCCATGGGGTTGTGAAAATCTGGACACAGCTGAAGCAACTGAGCACGCATGAGCAAGCAGGTGGTAGTGAACACCCTCCTTATTACTTCTTACTCAGAGAGTTGCTTAATGTCTGATTTCTAAGATGGAGTTTTAAAAAAATAAAAGAATGAAATTTGCCTTCATTTTCATTGTAACATATTCTAATTTTAAGAGTCACAGGTTAATTAAATTCATTTAAAAACAACTTTTGGGTACTACCTTAATTAACCTTCTAGGTTTCCTTGTTATTCCACTCCTTTTCAGTGCTGTCAGTTTCCCAGGGTGAGGGCCAGAACTCCTCACCTTGTCAGGTAGGCGGGGAGGGTGGGAAAAAGCATTTGTTCCTCAGTTTGATTAGAGAAGCTCATTAACTGTCAGATATAAAGCACAGACAGTCCATCCATAGAGAACAGCAACACCAGTGACATTTATTACATGGCTAGCGTTCAGAGGCTCCTTAGAAACCAATTTTCATTCTTACAGCTCCTGTCCCCAGAATGGGACTTCTCTAGGATTCATAAGCAGGCCAGATCAAAATGCAAAGTGAGAAAGAACAGACAAAAGATCTTAGATAACTAAAGCACAAAACCAGCCCCAAAGACTCATTGCAGAGATAAAGCAGCAAAAGTTTTAACTGCTTCCCTTTATACCTGGGTATTATTTACACAGCTTCAGTAGTGTTGCTGTTTTGTGGTTTTCCTGTGACTTCACAAAGTCAGTGGGCATCAGAGCTGTTTGGTTGATATCCCAAAACAGTGGAAACTGACAGTGGTTTTCTGAATTGACCACTATATTTATATAATGAATCTATTGTCCCTACTAATCCTAAAATGCTTCCAGATAACAAACTTGAATGAGGACTTGGCCTCAGTTTCACAGGCAAGAGCTCTGTGCAGTGAACCAGGCAATACTCTAAAAGCATTTATGGTCTCTAGCAGTGTCATGAGCATTTGATTCTTTTAAACAAATATCAGGAAAGGGTCCTTCTCTAAACTGATCTATAGTTTACCCAGAGAAATGGATATTGAATGAAATCAATATCCATTTTTTATGTCTATAGAGATGGTATCCTCTAAAACCTGACCTCTAGTCCTCATTTGCCATCAAACCAACTGTATTATTTTCCTTACCTACAATGTGACTATATTGCATGGCATTTATAGTCTGGCTAGAAAACCATGTAGCTTTCTGATTATTATAGTTTTGTATTAATGTTCATTACATTATTTTACAAACCCATGAACTAGGTTATGATTTTCCCCATTAATAGAGGAATAAACTGAGACACAGAATGTGAAGTAATTCTCCTAAAGGTACCAATTTAATAAATGCAGAAGGCAAGCAATGAACAGATTCTGTTGGCTTAACCAGAAGACTGTTCCTAAAGTCTTTTCTAGCTCTAACAGTCTATGATTCAAAGCTACATGAATTGCAATTTTTCTTTAATTTACTTTAACCACTGGCTAGCGAAGAGTCGGACACGACTGAGCGACTTCACTTTCACTTTTCACTTTCATGCATTGGAGAAGGAAATGGCAACCCACTCCAGTGTTCTTGCCTGGAGAATCCCAGGGACAGGGGATCCTGGTGGGCTGCCATCTATGGGGTCGCACAGAGTCGGGCATGACTGAAGTGACTTAGCAGCAGCAGCAGCAGCCTGATGGGGGGCTTAATAAAACATAACACTCACAACTTATTTCTCAATCTCCTCCAACCACTTCTATTCACAAAAGAACATGACCATGGAACAAAGCTGGAGGACCCAGTGAACTCCCAGTGTCCACTTGGTTACTCCTCATGTCTCAGAAGAGCAGAGGACTGAACCAGAAAGTGGGATAATTGCTCTATTACTTAAAAACAATTTCAAGGAAGTATCTCTAACTTGAAGGAAAGATGAGTTAATAAGTGAAATTTCCTGAAAAAGATACCTCAGAATAGAGGTTTTTGAATTTTGAAAAGGAATTAGAATTACCTGTGGAGTTACTAGAAATGCATATTGATGGGCACCACTATAGAGATTCTGATCCAATATATGGGGCTACTGTGTCTGAATTTTTATCAAGTTCTCTAGATCTGATGTAATTAATGTTAAAAAGGAACTGTCCTAGAGGCTCCCTGGAGTCCATTTGAGCTGCTATGGCAAAATATCATAGACCCATTAACTGATAAGCAACAGACATTTATTCATTACAGTCCTGGACGCTGGGAGTCTGTAGATAGGATGCCAGTGTGGTTGGGTGAGGGCTCTCATCTGTTTTCACACTTTTCCTTTGTATCCTCACAGAACCAAAAAGGCTAAGAATCTCTCTTGTGTATGTGCTCAATTGCATCCAGTTCTTTGCAACTCCATGGACTATAGCCCACCAAACTCCACTGTTCATGGAATATTCCAGGCAAGAATACTGGAGCTGGTTGCCATTTCCTAGGCCAGGGGATCTTCCCAACCCAGGGATTGAACATGCATCTCTGTGTCTCCTGCACTGGTAGGTAGATTCTTTATTACTAATGCTACTCTCTAGGTTCTCTTTTATAAGACACTAATCCCACTCAAGGATCCAGTATCCAGTCCTATAGCTTAAGCTCCTCCCAAAGACTCCAATTCCTAATACAATCACCATTGTGGGGTTGAGATTTCAACATCTGTATTTTGTGGTGCCATAAACATTGAGATCATAGCAGGCAGTGTAGCCAATTGTTCTTAAAATAGTTCCATGCTGTATTTGAGGTCTTCCCATAGATGTTTACATTCTTAAATCAAACTTCAAGGTTGATATATTCATCTTCTTTTTTGACATCTCTACCTGGCTTTCTCTTAAGTCATCTCATATTTAGCATCACAAAATTCTTGATTTTATTCTCCCCTGAATATTGTTCTCCACATCTTCCTCAACCCAATAAATATAATTACTAACAATGTGGTGATTAAAATAAAAATCAGTAACTCATCCTTGCCTCCTCCTGCCCTGCCCATATTTTGACCTTCCTACCCTCCATCTCTCCCTCCAACTCCTAATCTACTTCCAAAATAGATCTTTCGTTTGTTTACTTTTCTCTGTTGCCACTCTCATGGCACTCTAAGTCTAAGCCACTTAGACTAAGCCACTCTATATGTCACCTGGACTTCTCAAGTAGGGTTCTCACTGATCTTCCTGATTCCAATCTATCCCCTCTAATTGGCCTTCTACATAGCAGCTAGTGATTTTTCAAATGTTAATCAGACCACAACACTTGAGTCACTCAGTGTTCACACAAGTGTTCCACTTGAATCACTCTAATGGTCTGTCATTGCAAATAGAATTCATACTCCTTAGTATGGCCTGCCAAGCCATGAAGGGTTAGTCCCCACCCAGCTCCAGACATACCAGCTTTCCAACAGCAGGCAGGCTTTGCTCTTCCCTCTGCCCAGGTTGGTCTGCTCATGATGCCATCTGCAAGGTTTTCCCTCTAAATCAGTCCTTCTGATCCTTTAGATCTCAGTTGAATTGTCAGCTTAGAGAGGTGGTCCCTGACTTCTATGGACCCTTTCAACCTTGTGATCTCTTCCACAAGCTACTGTATTTTCCTCATAGCATTTATCACTATCTAAAATTATTTGTTTATTGCTGATAGAATGTAACCTCCATGGAGTCAGAAACCTCACATGTCTTGCTTTCTTTTGTTCCTCAGTGCCTAGCACCCTACCTGGCACTTAGCAAAGGCCTGATAAATATTTGTCACATTTAAATCCAGAGTTAACAAGTTGTTTGGATATTTCCTTCTTTAAAAAATATGTAAAACTGAGATTATGTGGAGAAGTTCAGTTCAGTCGCGCAGTCGTGTCCGACTCTTTGCGACCCCATGAATCGCAGCACGCTAGGCCTCCCTGTCCATCACCAACTCCCGGAGTTCACTCAGACTCACGTCCATTGAGTCTGTGATGCCATCCAGCCATCTCATCCTCGGTCGTCCCTTTCTCCTCCTGCCCCCAATCCCTCCCAGCATCAGGGTCTTTTCCAATGAGTCAACTCTTCGCATAAGGTGCCCAAAGTACTGGAGCTTCAGTTTTAGCATCATTCCTTCCAAAGAAATCCCAGGGTTGATCTCCTTCAGAATGGACTGGTTGGATCTCCTTGCAGTCCAAGGGACTCTCAAGAGTCATGTATTCTTGCCACCTCTTCTTAATATCTTCTGCTTCTGTTAGGTCCAGACCATTTCTGTCCTTTATCGAGCCCATCCTTGCATGAAATGTTCTCTTGGTATCTCTAATTTTCTTGAAGAGATCTCTAGTCTTTCCCATTCTGTTCTTTTCCTCTATTTCTTTACATTGATTGCTGAAGAAGGCTTTCTTATCTCTTCTTGCTATTCTTTGGAACTCTGCATTCAGATGCTTATATCTTTCCTTTTCTCCTTTGCTTTTTGCTTCTCTTCTTTTCATAGCTATTTGTAAGGCCTCCCCAGACAGCCATTTTGCCTTTTTGCATTTCTTTTCCATGGGGATGGTCTTGATCCCTATCTCCTGTACAATGTCACGAACCTCATTCCATAGTTCATCAGGCACTCTATCTATCAGATCTAGACCTTTAAATCTATTCCTCACTTCCACTGTATAATCATAAGGGATTTGATTTAGGTCATACCTGAATGGTCTAGTGGTGTTGCCCACTTTCTTCAATTTAAGTCTGAATTTGGCAATCAGGAGTTCATGATCTGAGCCACAGTCAGCTCCCGGTCTTAATTAATGTAAAAGGTAAAATTCTACAAGAAAGAAGAGTAGGTTTTGTGAAGTATATCTCCTTTGTCCCTTAAAATCCCACACAATAGAATCTTTTAAATTAGGATAATCCATCCACATTAGTCCCATCCATGCTGATTATGTCTAATCCATATGAATTTCTTAACTTCTGGCTCTTTTTTCTCAAGGCAGATGGCAACTGATCTGATTCCTAACCCAGCCCACTGTGCTCATGGTGGCCTCCTCAGCAGGGAGACAGAGGGTCCACTGAACATAAAGAAAGGTACTTGGTCCTAAGCAAAAATAAATGATGAACCGCTTTGTGCTCTCCTCTGCTTGAAACTCATCTGTTATTAGCTCACAGAGCATCCTGTTGTGGAAATGTGATTGTACTTCCAATGATCTGATGAATGAAACATGGATGGATTCCTCCAAAGGCTGCATGGAGTAATTCTCTCTGCTTAAATGTTATAGACAAAGTTCAAATTCTTTCAAACAATAGAGTGTTACTTTTTTTTCCATTAAGACCTCACATTTAAGAATTAGCTCAAATATAAATCTCTTTGAAAGCTGCCACTTTGCAGTGCAAAAGACTCTAGCATGCTCTCCCTCTACACCAAACAGGTCAAGGGAAAAAGTAATACCTAAGAATCTTTTTATGGTGGCAGTTATTTTGGGGTGGTTGTTTTCTTGGCCCCAATGCATTTTTCCTTTTTTCTGGTAGGAAATCTTGATTTTGCTTTATCAAAGAATCCTCTCTTAATGCTTAGTCCAATGATTTAGCTGTGATAGATCCACTCTGGATGTAAGAATGGAAACAGTCCATAAACTGTTCCAATCGGATTGTTTCTCCCTGGAATTTTAATCTTGAGTAGAGTAACTCAATTATTGAAAATGGTAGTATGTGATGGTGGTCCAGAAGAGAGTTTCATTGGTTTATGTTTCTAAAGTTTCCAGAACTCCTGGCTCCTTCTGTTTTCAAAGACCTGTTTCTTAAGCTTTTATTTTCATTGCAAGCTAATCCATGTTATTAAATTTGTTCTTATTATCTACTAACACTTAGCAAACCTCTCCAGAGTATAGTGATATAAAATGATTTTTTTTTTTAGATTTATGGTTCTTGAAGTTAGCAGCAACTGAGATTCCAAGATGGCTCAGTGGTAAAAAGTCCGTCTGCCAATACAAGAGATATAATAGATGTGAGTTTGATCCCTGGGTCAGGAAGATCCCCTGAAGTAGGAAATGGCAACCCGCTCCAGTATTCTTGCTTGGAAAATTCCATGGACAGAGGAATCTGGTGGGATGCAGTATATGGGATCACAAAGAATCAGACATGATTGACTGACTAAGCACAAGTAAGCAATTAGGGCTTGGCACAGAGTAAATGGCTAGTTTCTGCTCCAGCATGACTGGGACCTCAGTCCAGTAGCTACTGTTCTCCTGTAATAGTTTTGTAGCTACCTCCTACTGTGTTGTGGCAAACTTAACTGATGTATCTGCTTAAAACCCTGAGTGATGCTAGGCATCTCCAGGTAAGCAGTTCATCTCTCCAGTAAATTGTGTATTATGGTAAAAACTGATCTCTCATTATTCACTCATATTTTTTCATTGTATTTAGTGCAATACCATAAACCTTGAGTAACACCATGAGACCCCCCATGAAATGCCATTAATGATGTTAGAAATGCTTCCAAGAAGCAGAGAAAAGTCATGACACTACCAAAAAAAGTTGAATTGTCAGATATGCACTGTAAATTGAGGTCTGCAGCTTCAGTTGCCCACCATCTCAAGATAAATGAACCCAGCTAAGTAAAAAGGGGAAAGGAAATTCATGAAAATGTCACTGAAGCTATGGCCATAGGTACAAAACCCCACACATTTTGTGAAAGACTTTTTATATCTTGTATCAAAAATGTGAGTGCAAGATTGCTGTAAGAAATGCATGTCTATAGATTCTAATATGATCTGAGGAAAAGTAAAGTCTTTCCATGATGACTTAAAGAAAAAAGAGAATGAAGGATCTAAAGCCAGAGAACTGAATTCTAGTGAAGGATGATTTGATAATTTTAGAAAGAGTTTTAGCTTTAGAAATGTCAGGATAGTGGAGAAGGAGCTTCTGCTGGTCAAGAAACAGCAAATAAGTAAGTTCACAATGCCATTAAGAAGGAGAAGGCAATGGCACCCCACTCCAGCACTCTTGCCTGGAAAATCTTGTGGACGTAGGAACCTGGTAGGCTGTAGTCCATGGGGTCACTAGGAGTCGGACACGACTGAGCAACTTCACTTTCACTTTTCACTTTCATTCATTGGAGAAGGAAATGGCAACCCACTCCAGTGTTCTTACTTGGAGAATCCCAGGAATGGGGGAGCCTGGTGGGCTGCCATCTATGGGGTCACCCACAGTCAGACACAACTGAAAGGACTTAGCAGTGGCCATTAAGAAAATCATGTAAGGGAAAGGATATCTGCCTGCCTGAATAGGTTTTTAATGCAATAAAAGTATCCTATTCTTGAATAAAAATGTCACAAAAGACATTCATTAATAAGGAAGAGAAGCAAGCACTAGGGTTTAAGACAGGAAGGGATAGGGTAACTCTACTGTTTTGTATAAATGCAAGCAGATTTTTGATCATGATTGCCCATACCTATAAAGTTGTTAACCAACGAGCCTTGAGGAGAAAAGATAAACACGAGGTGCCAGTCTTTTGGTTGTACAGCACAAAGCCTGGACAATGAGAATCCTTTTCCTGGATTAGTACCACTGATGCTTTGTCCCTGAAGTCAGAAGTAACAGTAGGGGCAGCTCTTTTAAGTTCTTTTGATTTTTACATTAGACCATGCTCCTGGCTACCCAGAACCCTATAAGTTCAATACTTGGGGCACTGAAGTAGTCTACTTGCCCCTAAATGCAAAATCTCTAATTCAGCTTCTAGATCAGGGGCTCATAAGGACCTTTAAGACTCTTTACACATACAACAAAGATCTTCATGACGCAGATAACCACTATGGTGTAATCACCCACCTAGAGCCAGACATCCTGGAATGTGAAGTCAAATGGGCCTTAGGAAGCATCACTACGAACAAAGCTAGTGGAGGTGATGGAATTCCAGTTGTGCTATTTCAAATCCTAAAAGATGATGCTGTGAAAATGTTGCATTCAAAGTACCAGCAAATTGGAAAACTCAGCAGTGGTCACAGGGCTGGAAAAGGTTGGTTTTCATTCCATCTCAAAGAAAGGTAATGCCAAAGAATGTTCAAACTACTGCACAATTGCACTCATCTCACACGCTAGTAAAGTAATGCTCAAAATTCTCCAAGCCAGGCTTCAACAGTACATGAACTATGAACTTCCAGATGTTCAAGCCAGATTTAGAAAAGGCAGAGGAACCAGAGATCAAATTGCCAGCATCCATCGGATCATGGAAAAAGCAAGAGAGTTCCAGAAAAACATCTACTTCTGTTTTATTGATTATGCCAAAGCCTTTGACTGTGTGGATCACAATAAACTGTGGAAATTCTGAAGGAGATGGGAATACCAGATCACCTTGACTGCCTCCTGAGAAATCTGTATGCAGGTCAAGAAGCAACAGTTTGAATTGGACATGGAATAAGAGACTGGTTCCTAATAGGAAAAGGAATACGCCAAGGCTGTATATTGTCACCCTGCTTATTTAACTTATATGCAGAGTACATCATGTGAAATGCTGGACTGGATGAAGCCCAAGCTGGAATCAAGATGGCCAGGAGAAATATCAGTCACCTCAGATATGCAGATGACACCACCCTTATGGCAGAAAGCAAAGAAGAACTAAAGAGCCTCTTGATGAAAGTGAAAGAGGAGAGTGAAAAAGTTGGCTTAAAACTCAACTTCAAAAAAGATCATGGCATCTGGTCCCATAACTTCATGGGAAATAGATGGGGAAACAGTGGAAACAGTGTCAGACTTCATTTGGGGGGGCTCCAAAATCACTACACATGGTGACTGCAGCCATGAAATTAAAAGACACTCCTTGGAAGGAAAGTTATGACCAACCTAGACAGCATATTAAAAAGCTTTGACATTACTTTGTCAACAAAGGTCCGTCTAGTCAAAGCTCTGGTTTTTCCAGTAGTCCTATATGGATGTGAGAGTTGGACTATAAAGAAAGCTGAGGGCCAAAGAATTGATGCTTTTGAACTATGGTGTTGGAGAAGACTCTTGAGAATCCCTTTGACTGCAAGGAGATCCAACAAGTCCATCCTAAAGGAAATCAGTCCTGAATATTCATTGGAAGGACTGATGCTGAAGCTGAAGCTCCAATAATTTGGCTACGTGACGTGAAGTACTGACTTATTGGAAAAGACTCTGATTCTGGGAAAGATTGAAGGTGGCAGGAGAAAGGGACAACAGAGAATGAGATTGTTGGATGGCATCACCTACTCAATGGACATGAGTTTGAGCAAGATCCTGGAGCTGCCAATGGACAGGGAAGCCTGTTGTGCTGTAGTCCATGGGGTTGCAAAGAGTTGACATGACTGAGCTACTGAACTGAACACTACTACTCTATGAAGAGGATTTTCAACAACATGGAAGATAACCCTGATAAAGAAAACATCATGAAAGTCTAGAAGTCTCCACTAGTGGAGATGCCATTGTTTACTGAAAAGTCTGTGAAAGCCATTTGGCCCCCCAAAATAAATTCCTGCTAGAGAATACTGTCCAGATGTTATATATGATTTTACAGAATTTACAATAGGGCTAATTAAGGAAATCATGAAAGACTGTGGATATGAAAAAAAAACATTGGAAATGAATTTCAATTGAAAGCCATGGGTTTCAAAACATGGATCTTGGAGAAATTTAAGAGTTAGTAGACACCACAACAGAGATCTCTTACACAACAGAGAACAAGACAGGATGCATTATCCCTGAGCCTCTGGTTTCTCCCAGTGGAATAAGATAACCTAGGGGAACCACCAGCATCACTAAAGTCCAGCATTGTGGGTTGCTTTGTGAAAGCCCCTTTTCTGGTCTTGCACAATGAGTATTGGAGAAGAATATGCAATATGACTGTGAAGGAGAAAGGGGGAGGAGTTTGAACAGCCAGCACATGGACCTTGGCAGACCAAGCATATTCCTGTAGAGTCTGGGTAATAATCCCAACCAATGGCTTTGCTCATCTGCAGATCCAAGTCATGCAACCTCTGACCAGTGAATGAGGTGGGAGCAGATCTGCCTTATTTAGATCCTCAAATGAGTTTTGCCAGGCCTAGAGCTCAGTTTCTCCACATCCAGGAAAGGAGTTCAATCATAGCCCCATTCACTGGGTGTCTTCTGGCCCCAGCTTACTGGAAGGGCTGGTGAGAACTCCTGGAAGCAGTGCAGCCCAGAGACACTTGAGCTGAAAGGTGAATGGGCAGAGTTGATTATCCCCAGAGCAAAGCCAGTACTGGGTATGTAGTGTTCTGGTATTACACATAGGCAGGGGGATTAATTCATAGCCAAGGCTGAGGGTAGCTCCCAGACCCTCCCAACTAGAGAGCTTATTTGAGAAATTGAGAGTAGCCTGAAGTGGCCTTCCCCCTTCACCCAAGTAGGGAGTTGAGACATGACACCACTCACTCTAGAGAGCCCCATCTGACCAGAAGAGTGGTGACAACTCCTGTGTCAGTGGCACTTGAGCCTAGAGATAGGCAGGCAGAGCTACGGGTTTGCAGGACAAAGCCAGTAGCACTTTTGATCAGGAACTTGGGATGTGGGTCACCTTGAGATAAGAAAAAAAGAGCTTTACCAGCTTTAGAGCTGTTTTCCCACTGTACCCAGGCAAGGAATGTAATTTATAGTTCCATCCATTGCTGAATATAGCCTTTAGCCTGTTCAAACAGGGAACCTAACCAATAGGTAACATATAGGAAGCTGCATAGCCCATTCAACAGCCCTACGTACACTGGCATTTTATCAATCAATGGCTACTTCTGTCTTCAGAGTAAAAGTGGTGGTCTCACCTGACCAGAGAGTTAAGTGAACATTCTGGCCCCATTCAGGTTCCCAAACAATGTATGGGCCCTGGGTTCTATCCTTCCATCCTTCCAGAGCAGGAAAGGTAATTCATAGGCCCATTTACTAGCGAATAGAGTACACAGTCCTGACCATCTAGTAAGCCTAACTAGCGAATCCAGGCAATTGTGGAACCCATCCTACAGCTCCACTCAGGTAGGGAACCAACCAGTAGTTCATCGAAATGGAGGTTTATGAAATGTCAGACAAAGAATTGAGAATAATCCTTTTAAGGAAATCTAGTGAACTATAAGAAAACACAGATAACTGTTGCCAGTCAGTGACTGCTCCCTGTATCCATGCTCATCATCTGAATAGTTGCCTCACCCAAAAATAGACCATAAAAGTAGAGCCCAGATGCCCAAGGACATATCCAGCAAACATATCCAAAACCCAAACTGAGCTGATTGGTGAAGAACTGCCTTTGCCAAAGCAAACCTATAGTCTGGGAGAGGAACTCCATTAGTTACATATATAGATTCCAGTATAAAGATGCAAATATAAAAAATCAGGTCAATATGATGCCACCAAACAAAACTAATAAGCTCCAAAATAAAGAAATGGACATTTATGAACTGTCAGACAAAGAATTTAGAATAATCCTCTTAAGGAAGTCAAGTGAACTATAACTATAAGAAAACACAGATAACTAAACCAAATTACAAAAATAATACATGGGTAAAATTCAATAAGGAATTCAGTAAAGAAGTTCAATAAGGAAATAGCAACCATCAAAACAAGATAAAACAATCAGAACTCCTAGTGTTGAAATTACAATAATTGAGCTGAAAAATTCAAACAAGAATTTAAAAAGTAGATTAGACAATGCAGAAGAAAGAATCAGTGACCTGGAGGATTAGACATCAGAAATTACAAATTTAAAGGAGAAAAAAGAAAATAAAAGAAAATAGAGATAGCTTAAGGAAATTATGGGACACAATGACTAGAAACAACATTTGCATTATGAAAACTCCAGAAAGATAAGAGAAAAAGAAATGGACAGAAAGGCTGAAAACTTACTGAATCTGGAGAGAGAAATGGACATTCAGATCTACAAGGTCAATAGGACCCCAAATAGATTGAACCTGAATAGGGCTACCTTAAAACACATTATAATTGTCAAATGTCAAAGACAAAGGAAGAGGTCTAAGAGCAGCAACAGAAAAGAGAAATCACATACAAGAAACGTCTATAAGACAATCAGTGAATTTCTCAACAACAACTTCTTATGGCAAAATATAAAGAGATAATATACTCAAAAATATTGTAAGAAAATAAATCTCACCCAAGAATTCTATACCTGGTGAAGATGTCCTTCTGAAACAAAGAAGGGATAAAGACTTTCTTGAACCAACCAAAGCTGAGGGAGAGCAATACAGTAGACTTAGCTTAAAAGAAATATAACCAGAAGTTCTTGGAGGAAAAGTAAAAGAATGTTAATTGGCATCATAAAATCATAAAAAGGTAGTATAAATCTCACTGGTAGTGGTAAATAAATAGTCATAGTTAGATTATAAATTATGGTAATAGCAGTGTGTAATTCACACATATTTTTAGTTTGAACATAAAAAATAGTAATAAAAATAACTATAACTACAATGATCTATTATCAATAACACAATGTAATATGAACATATAACAAAAATAACCTAAAATGTGGGGAAAAGGAGATGTAAAACTGTAAAATTTATGAATTCTACTGAAGTTATCAGTTTAAAAGAGGGTATTATAAGTTTAAGATATTTTATGTAAGCTTCATAGTAACAAGGAAAATCCTCTATTAATTACACAAGAGAACACAGTGAAGAAGTCAAAGCATGCTGATATCAGAAAGTGTTAAAACACCAACAAAAGAGGCAGCAGGTTAAGAAGTTAAAAAACAATATAGATCTACAAAGCTGTTAACAAAATGGCAGTAGTAACCTCCTACCTATAGATAATTACTTTAAGCGCTCAGCTCACCTCAGTTGCTCAGCCGTGTCCGACTCTTTACAACCCCATGAATCGCAGCACACCAGGCCTTCCTGTCCATCGCCAACTCCCAGAATTCACTCAGACTCACATCCATCAAGTCAGTGATGCCATCCAGACATCTCAGCCTCTGTCGTCCCCTTCTCCTCCTGCCTCCAATCCCTCCCAGCATCAGAGTCTTGTCCAATGAGTCAACTCTTCACATGAGGTGGCCAAAGTACTAGAGCTTCAGCTTTAGCATCATTCCTTCCAAAGAAATCCCAGGGCTGATCTCCTTCAGAATGGACTGGTTGGATCTCCCTGCAGTCCAAGGGACTCTCAAGAGTCTTCTCCAACACCACACTTCAAAAGCATCAGTTCTTTGGTGCTCAGCCTTCTTCACAGTCCAACTCTCACATCCATACATGACCACAGGAAAAACCATAGGCTTGACTAGGTGGACCTTAGTCAGCAAAGTAATGTCTCTGCTTTTCAATATGCTATCTAGGTTACAGATTGAAATAACTTAAATAAATGTACAGAATATAGAATAGTTGAATGGTTTAAAAGTCATATCCAATAATATGCTTCCTGTAAGACACACACCTTAGCCTTTAAGATATACACAGACTGAGGCGAAGGTATGGAAAGAGAAATTTCAAGCAAATGGTAACCAAAAAGAAAAATGGGCTAGCTATAGTTATATCAAAAACAAAGACTTTAAACCAAAATGGTAAAGAGACAAAAAAAGTCATTATATAACAAGAAAGGGTTCAACATATCAGGAAGCTATAACAATCATAAATATTTATGTGCCTGATACTGGAACACTTAAATATATAAAGCAGAAATTAACAGAGCTAAAAAGAGAAACAAATATTGTACAATCAGATTTGAGGACTTTACTACCCCATTCTCAACAATGGATAGTTCATCCAGACTGAGAATCAATAGGTGAGAGCAGGTTTGAAAAAGAACATAGACCAAATTTTTCCTTGGAAGTAAAGCTATGACAAATCTAGACAGTGTATTAAAAAAGCAGAGACATTGCTTTGCTAACAAAGGTCAGTATAGTCAAAGCTATGGTTTTTCCAGTAGTCATGTATGGATGTGAGAGTTGAACCATAAAGAAGTCTGAGTGCCAAAGAATTAATACTTTCAAACTGTGGTGCTGGAAAAGATTCTTGAGAGTCTCTTGAACCAGTTAATCCTAAACAAGTCAATCCTAAAGAAAATCAACCCTGAATATTCATTGGAAGGACTGTTGCTGAAGCTAAAGCTCTGATACTTTGACCACTCGATGCAAAGAGCAAACTCATTGGAAAGCACCCTGATGCTGGGAAAATTTGAGGGCAGGAGGAGAAGGGGGTAAAAGACAATGAGACAGTTGGATGGCATCACTGATTCAATGAGCATGAGTCTGAGCAAACTCAGGGAGATAGTGAAGGACAGGGAAGCCTGGCATGCTGCAATCCAAGGGATTGCAAAGTGTTGGACACGACTTAGCAACTGAACAACAATAAATGAACTAGACCTAACAGACATATAAAGGACATTCTTTCAACTATACTGGAATACAGACTATTTTCAAGTAAACATGGAACATACACTAGAATCGATTATACATAGCCCACAAAACAAGTGTTACCAAATTCAAGAGACTAAAATCATACCACAATCTCTGACCACAATGAGATGAAACTAGAAATCAATACAAAAAGAAAATTGAAAATTCACGGACATAGGGAAATTAATCAACACTTTCTTGAACAACCAAAGAAGAAATTTTGAAAGGACTTAATAAAAGTTTCCTGAGACACAAACATGGAAATTCTATACACCAGTACTGATAGGATGAAGCAGAACCAGTTCAGAGCAATAAATGCCTGTATTAAGAAACAAGGATTCCACATAAATAAACTATGCCTTAATGAAGTAGCAAAAGAAGAACAAATCCCAAAGTCAGCAAGAGAAATGAAATAATGAAGACCACTATTATTATAAAGAGCAGAAACAAATGAAATTGAGAAGAGAAAAACAATAGAAAAGATTAACCAAATAATTGGTTCTTTGAAAAGGTAAACAAAACAAACTTTTATGCAGACTAACAAATTAAAAGGAAAAGGGACCCAAATCAACAAAATTATACATAAATTAAAAATTGAGACATTACAGTTGATACCTCAGAAATTCAAACGCTCACAAGAGGCTAATATGAACAGCTATATGTCAAGAAATTAGACACCCTTTTGCTTGGTGAGTCACTCAGTCATGTCTGACTCTTCTTGACCCCATGGACTGTAGCCCACCAGACTCCCCTGTTCATGGAATTCTCCAGGCAAGAATACCAACCCAGGGATCAAACCTGGGTCTCTTGCATTTCAGTCAGATTCTTTACAGTCTGTGCCACCAGGGGAGCCCGGACAACCCGGAAGAAATTTTTGAAATTCTTGAAACACACAATTTACTAAGACTAAATAAATCAGGAAAAGGTAGAAAATCTGAGTCAACAAATTACTAGTAAGGAAAATGAATCAGAAATCACAAATATCCCAGGACTAGAGGTCTTCACTGATGAACTTTAACAAACATTTAAAGAATAATTAATACCAATCCTTCTCAATTTCTTTCAAAATATCACGAAGGGGAGACACTCCCAAACCCATTTCATGAGGCCAGCATATCCTGACACCAAAACCAGAAAAATATGAATAGAACAGAAAACTACTAGAGTTAATATTCCTTATGCTCAATACGTACTATGCTATGCTTAGTCACTCTGTCATGTCCAACTCTTTGTGACCCATGGACCATATAGCCCACAAGGATCCTCTGCCCATGGGGATTCTCCAGGCAAGAATACAGAATGGGTTGCCATGCCTTCTCCAGGCGATCTTCTCAACCCAGGGATTAAACCCAGGTCTCCCACATTGCAGGCAGATTCTTTACCATCTGAAGCACCAGGGAAACTCAAAATGCTCAAAAAAGTACTAGCAATTTGAGTTTAGAAGCACATGGAAAGAATCATACACCATGTTCAAATGGGATATATATCTAGGATTCAAAAATACAACACACACAACTCAGTCAGTGTGACACAGCACATTAATTGAATGAAAGAATCACTTCAATTGATGGAGAAAAAAAGCACTTGACAAAATTCAACATTCAATCATGATAAAAACTCTTAAAAATTAAATATAGAAAGACTACATTAGAGAACACACGAAAGCCCACAGCTACCATGATATACTCAATGGTGACAAAACCTTTTTTGCTAGGACAGGAACAAGTCAGGGTTTCCCACTCTCATCATAGTACTATTCATATGCAACATTTGTTGTTGTTGCTGTTCACTCAGTCATATCCCATTCTTTGCAACCTGATAGATTGCAGCACACCAGATTTCCCTGTCCTTAACCAACTCCCAGAGCTTTCTCAACCTCATGTCCATGGACTGAATAATACCATCCAACTATCATGCCCTTGTCATCCCCTTCTCCTCCTGCCTTCAATCTTTCCCAGCATCAGGGTCTTTTTCAATGAGTCAGCTCTTTGCATCAAGGGGCTAAAGTATTGGAGCTTCAGTTTCAGCATCAGTCCTTCTAACGAATATTCAGGACTGGTTGGATCTCCTTGCAGTTCAAGGGACTCTCAAGAGTCTTCTCCAACATGCAGTTCAAAAGCATCAATTCTTTAGTGCCAGCTTTCTTTATAGTCCAACTCTCACATCCATACATGACTACTAGCCCATAGCTTTCTATATGGACTTTTGTCAGCAAAGTAATGTCTCTGCTTTTTAATACGCTGTCTAGGTTTTCTTCCAAGGAGTAAGAGTCTTTTAATTTTGTGGCTGCAGTCACCATCTGCAGTGATTTTGGAGTCCATGAAAATAAAGTCTCTCCCTGTTTCCCTTGTTTCCTCATCTCTTCGCCATGACGCGATGGGACCGGATACCATGATGTTCGTTTTTTTTTTCAATGTTGAGGTTTAAACCAGCTTTTTCACTCTCCTCTTTCACTTTCTTCAAGAGGCTCTTTAGTTCCTCTTCACTTTCTGCCATAAGGGTGGTGTCATCTGCCTACCTGAGGTTACTGAAATTTCTCCCAGCAATTTTGATTCCTATTGTACTTCATCCAGCCTGGCATTTCACATGATGTACTCTGCATATAAGTTAAATAAGCAGGGTAACTATATACAGCCTTCATGTACTCCTTTCCTAATTTGGAACCAGTTGTTTTTTCATGTCTGGTTCTAACTTGCTTCTTGACTTGCATACAGGTTTCTCAGGAGGCAGGTAAGTTGATCTGGTATTCCCATCTCTTTAAGAATTTTCCACAGCTTGTTGTGAATCACACAGACAAACTGCAATGCAGGAGACCTGGGTTGGGAAGATGCTCTGGAGACGGGAAAGGCTAATCTGGCCTGGAGAATTCCATGACTTATTAGTCCATGTGGTCACAAAGAGTTGAACATGACCGAGCGACTTTCACTTCACTTCTTCACACCGTCAAAGGCTTTTGCATAGTTAATGAAGCAGAAGTAGATGTTTTTCTGGAACTCTCTTGATTTTTCTATGATCCAACAAATGTTGGCAATTGGATATCTATTTCCTCTGTTTTTCCTAAAACCAACTTGAACATCTGGAAGTTCTCGGTTCATGTACTGTTGAAGCCTTGCTTGGAGAATTTTGAGTATACTTTCCTAGCATGTGAAATGAGTGAATTGTGCTGTAGTTTGAACATTCTTTGCCATTGCCCTTCTTTGGAATTGGAATGAAAACTGATCTCTTCTAGACCAGTGGCCATGGCTGACCTTTCCATATTTGCTGTCATATTGAGTGCAGCACTTTAACAGCATCATATTTTAGGATTTGAAATAGCTGAGCTGGAATTCCCATGCAACATAGTACTATTATTGCCCTAGCTAGTCCTAACTAGAGCAATCAGGCAACAAAAAGAAGTAAAAGATATCATAACTGGAAAAGATGAATTAAAATTGTCTCTAATTACAGATAACATGATTTTATATATAGAAAATCCTAACAACTCAGCAAAAAAATGAACAAACCTAATCAATGAATTCAATAAAACTGCAGGATACAATGCTAACACAAAAATCAGTTGCCTTTCTATATACTAACAATGAACTTTCAGGAAAAGATATAAATTTTTCCCATTTACAACATAAAAAACAAGAAAATCCTCAGGAATAAATTTCTATATAATGATAAAACTTATCTACAACAGGAACTATAAGGCAGTGATGAAAGAATAAAAGAACACAGATGGAAAGTTACCTATGTCCATGGATTGGAAGAGTTAATATTGTTACAGTGAGAGTACTGATGAAACCCATCTATATATTGAATGTAGTCCCTACTAACTTTCCAATGGTGTTGTTTTACAGAATTTTTTTTTTTTTTACAAAAAAAAAGCACTCCTAAAATTTGTATGGAACCACAAAGTTGCAGGAGACTTGGATTTGACCCCAGGGTTTGGAAGATTCCCTGGAGGAGGAAATGGCAACCTACTTTGGTTTTCTTGTCTGGAAAAATCTCATGGACAGAAGGAGCTTGGCAGGCTACAGTCCATAGAGTTACAAAAGAGTCAGACATGACTGACCGAGTAACTGAGCACAAAACACCCTGAATAGCTAAAACAATCCTGAGAAAGAACAATAAAGCCAGAGCCATCACACTTCTTGAGTTCAAGCTACACTACAAAGTTATAGTCATTAAAGCAGTGGGTACTGGCCCAGAGATAAACCCAAGCATATGCAGTCAACAAATATTTGACAAAGGAGCCAAGATACTCAATGGAGAAAAGACAGTCTCTTTAATAAATGGTGCTGGAATAATTGGATATTCACATGTAAAAGAATGAAAGTAGGCTCCTGTATTATACTACCCACATAACTTAAAATGAATTAAAGACTTAATTGGAAGATCTGAAACCATGAAACTCCTAGAAGAAAACATAGATATAAAACTCCTAAAAAGCAAGAGAGTTCCAGAAAAACATCTATTTCTGCTTTATTGACTATGCCAAAGCCTTTGACTATGTGGATCACAATAAACTGTGGAAAATTCTGAAAGAGATGGGAATACCACACCACCTGACCTGCTTCTTGAGAAACCTATATGCAGGTCAAGAAGCAACAGTTAGAACTGGACATGGAACAACAGAAGGGTTCCAAATAGGAAAAGGAGTACGTCAAGGCTGTATATTGTCACCCTGCTTATTTGACTTCTATGCAGAGTACATCATGAGAAAGGCTGGATTGGAAGAAGCACAAGCTGGAATCAAGATTGTCAGGAGAAATATCAATAACCTCAGATATGCAGATGACACCACCCTTATGGTAGAAAGTGAAGAGGAACTCAAAAGCCTCTTGATGAAAGTGAAAGAGGAGAGTGAAAAAGTTGGCTTGAAGCTCAACATTCAGAAAACGAAGATCATGGCATCTGGTCCCATCACTTCATGGAAAATAGATGGGGAAACAGTGGAAACAGTGTCAGACTTTATTTTTTTGGGCTCCAAAATCACTGCAGATGGTGACTGCAGCCATGAAATTAAAAGACGCTTACTTCTTGGAAGGAAAGTTATGACCAACCTAGATAGCATATTGAAAAGCAGAGACATTACTTTGCCAATCAAGGTCCATCTAGTTAAGGCTATGGTTTTTTCAGTGGTCATGTATGGATGTGAGAGTTGGACTGTGAAGAAAACTGAGCACCGAAGAATTGATGCTTTTTGAACTGTGGTGTGGAGAAGACTCTTGAAAGTCCATTGGGCTGCAAGGAGATCCAACCAGTCCATTCTGAGGGAGATCAACCCTGGGATTTCTTTGGAAGGAATGATGCTCAAGCTGAAACTCCAGTACTTTGGCCACCTCATGCGAAGAGTTTACTCACTGGAAAAGACTCTGATGCTGCGAGGGATTGGGGGCAGGAGGAGAAGGGGACGACAGAGGATGAGATGGCTGGATGGCATCACCGATTCAATGGACGTGAGTTTGAGTAAACTCCGGGAGTTGGTAATCGACAGGGAGTCCTGGGTGTGCTGTGATTCACAGGTCGCAAAGATTCGGACATGACTGAGCAACTGAACTGAACTGAATGATTTTTTTCAATATGACATCTAAAAGCACAAGTAAAAAATAGTAACAAATATGTGGCACTATATGAAAATGAAAGCTTCTTTGAAGCAAAGGAAACCATCAATAAGTTAAAAATGACAACACATGGAATGTGAAACAATATTTACAAACTATATGTCTTATATGGGATTAATATCTAAAATATTTAAAGAATTCATATAATTCAATAGCAAAAAACCAAATAATGCAATTAAAAAATGGGCAGAGGACCTAAATAGACATTTCTCCAGACAAGATGTATGAAAAGCCAACAGATATATGAAAAGATGTTCAAAATCACTAGTTATTAGGAAATGCAAATTAAAATCACAATGAAATATCACCTCCTACCTGTTAGAATCAGTTCAGTTCAGTCGCTCAGTCGTGTCCGACTCTGTGCGACCCCATGAATCGCAGCACGCCAGGCCTCCCTGTCCATCACCAGCTCCCGGAGTTCACCCAGACTCGCGTCCATCGAGTCAGTGATGCCATCCAGCCATCTCATCCTCGGTCGTCCCCTTCTCCTCCTGCCCCCACAGGCATCATCAAAAAGATAAAAGACAAATCCTGGCTTGGGCGTGAAGCAATGGGACACTTTTGCACTGTTAGGGGGACTGTCGATTGGCACAGGCACCATGGGAAATAGTATGAGTTTACACAAAATTAACAATAGCACTGTTGTATAGTCCAGCAGCTCTACACCTGGATTATAACCACAGGAAACAAAAGTGCTAAATTTAAAATATATCTACCTATTCAGGTTCATAGCGGCATTACTTACAATAGCAAAGACGAGGAAACAACCTGTCTCCACTGGCGGAAATGGTGATGGATGTATATATGTGTGTGTGTTTGTTTATGTGTATGTGTGTGTGTTTCCACACACAATGGATTATTATTCAACTCTAACAATGAGGAAATCATATTATTTGCAAGATGGATGAAACTTGAAGCCATCACATTAAGTGAAATAAGTCAGACAGAGAAAGGCAAATAATGTATCATCTAACCTATATGCAATGGCAACCCACTCCAGTGTTCTTGCCTGGAGAATCCCAGGGACCAGGGAGCCTGGTGGGCTGCCGTCTCTGGGGTCGCACAGAGTCGGACACAACTGAAGCGACTTAGCAGTAGCAGCAGCAACCTATATGCACAATCTAAGAATAAAAGACCAATCCATACTCATAGAAAAAGAAATCAGACATGGTTACAAGAGGTGGATGGTGGTGAAAGTGGACCCCAGATAGAGATGGTCAAAAGGTACAAACTTCTATTTACAAGTTAAATAAGTACTAGGGATGTGATGTACAACATGATGACTATAGTTAACATTGATATATAATATAGAGGAATATTTTAATGGAGTAAATCTTATTATTTCTCATTACAAGGAGACTTTTTTCCTTTCTTTTTATTATATCTATATAAAAATATGAATGTTAGCTGAACCTATTATGGTAATCATTTTAAAATATAGGTAAATCAAACAATTATGCTATACACCTCAAAATTGTCAATGTATTTCTTTTTTTAATGTTCCCTGAACTCTATTGTTTCTTTACAAGTATTTATTTCCAAACTTTCTCATAGGAAAACATTAGTTATAGGGTTTTTGGTTTTTGTTTTGGGGCTGTAACATTATACAATTTAGAATCAATCACTCTTTGGTTGTATAAAATGTAAACAAGTTGACCTTTAAACTTTTTTGGTGTCTTGAAATTGAAAATGGACCTCAAGGAAAAATCATAAGAAAATAAATCCTGAAATCATTAGAGCTTGGTATTTTGCGTATGTATGTTCAAAGAATGTGTCCATGATGTACCAGAAAACATGCTGGTGCTTCAGTTTCTTTACAATCCAGGGCACAGTATAGTATACAGTCCAGTGCACACCTGGGCACATCTGGACACTTCTGCACACAGCTGGACATATCTAGAGCACAGCTGGAGTACATTTGGTGTGTGGCCCTGGAGCACAGCTGGAACACAGCTGGAGCACATTTGGTGTGCAGTCCAAGTGCACATCTGGACACATTTGGGGAAAATCTGGGTACAGCTGGACACATCTGATGTGCAGACCAAGGGCACATCCCAGTGTACAGTGCAGTATACAGTCCAGGGTACCACCCAGTGTACATACTGTGTATAGCCATGTGCAGTCCAGGGTACCATCCACTGTACATCCCATGTACCATCCAGGGTCCTCTCCAGTGTATATCCTGTGTAAAGTTCAGTGTTCATCCCATGTACAGTCCTGGGTACTGTCCAGTGTACATTCCATGTACAATCCCATTTACAGTTCAATGTATGGTCCAATATACATTCCAGTATACATCCAGTGAACAGTCCAGCATATACCAGTTTACATCTAGTATACAATCCAGTGTAGGTCCAGTGTTTCTGTGTCTGTCTTCTTCTCTACATCCATAAAATCCTATGAATGGCTCGTAGTCATTTTTATAGGAGACAGCAAAGAACAAATAGTCAATAGGCTCAAAGAAGGAAGGATAAAAAGAAAAAAAATTTAAGTGAACTGAAAATTGGATTGTTTGGCACTGAATTCAGGTCAGTGGTATGCCAGAGCTCTCTTGTTCCAGCCCACAGGAGCAGTATTCAGAATGTCAGGAATTTCTTCCCTGATCCTTAAGTCCTTTATAGCTTTAAATTAGTGGGACTACTTACATTAGGGAAATCAGAAGCACTACAAATCAGGGCTTTTGTTTATCAGAGAGTCCGTGTTCTAGTGGAAAACAACTGACATCCATGATTATGATACAATTAGTCCAAGCTCACGTCTATCCAACATGTGAGGTCAGAGACAAGTGGAATCAGAATGCAGAATTCCTTTGAAGCTAGTGAGGACCCTTAATCTAATTCAGAAAAGTCAAGAAAGGCTTCCCAGAGGAAAGAAATATACAGGCTATCAGGGAAATCGGAAGTAAGAGGCAGCAAAGTACCTTTGAGAAACTGAATGCAATTCAGTAACAGCTGGGGTTTAGAGTGAGAGAGCCTCATCTAGTGGTATAGTAGCCAATGGAGGGTTAGACAGGGTCAGCTCATGACAGGCTCCAGAACCATCACTGTTTTCCATATTACCTAATGCAAAAAGTGGGAAGTGTGCTGTTATTTGTGCTTCTGCTGGAAGAATTCTTTTTGACAGCCCATAAAGCCATGATGGATGTCAAAAATAACATTGCTCAGCTTTTGCCACCTTGCTATATACTTCCCACATGTGCTTAAGGGAAAACTCGAATCACCAAAGTCATTAATAAGCTTATATTTTAAGTATACTTGAAAGATTCTGAGAAGAGCTGGTCATCCTTATTTTTCTGTCTAAGACAGATTTTGGGAGAAACATTTTAGTGTTTGCCTGACCTTTAATCAGATATACTGCACCTTTTTAAAGATCCCAGTAAATTACTGCCTTCCTATAAGTACTAGGGGACTTAATGGTACCATTAAGAAATGCATAAATATCATCTTTTAATTTTTTTCTTCATGCAGATTTTATTCCTGCCAGCAAAGTGTTTGTTTTTTGTTTGTTTGTTTGTTTTTTAGTTTTGCCTATGGAAATTAAGCAGTATTTTATTAGCAATTAAATTTTTCAAAGTTATCTTTCTTCTGGGTCTAATTTAATTCCTAGAGCCCTTCTCATGCTGTAAAAGGACTGAGTTCTTCCAAATGTCTTCTTCTTAATCATCACTAGCTCATTAGCAACTTTCTCTCCCCACTTCCTTTTTCCTCTGCCTCTGAAGAAAAGTGATACTGATCTAAAATTCAGGATTCATTTCCACATAACCAAACATTCTTTACTAGATGTCATATCCAACTTTAAAGTATGAAACCTGCATTCCTGAATTAGCCAGGACTCTTTCTAGTTTCAAGTGACAGACCTCAACTCAGTCCGGTTTGAGAAAAAATAAATAAAGAAAAAACATTTACTGTGCCCTGCAATGGAAGAGTCCAGAGTATCCCACTTCAGACCTGGTTGGGTTCAGGGACTCAAGTTACATCATAGCTTCTCTCCCCATCTCTTTGGTTTGCTTTGCTCTGCATTTTCTTTCTTTTTTTTTTAAACCATTTATCATTTATTATTATTATTATTTTGTTACTTTACAATATTGTATTGGTTTTGCCATACATCAACATAAATCCACCGCGGATGTACACGTGTTCCCCATCCTGAACCCTCCTCTCACCCCCTTCCCCAGAGAGAAATTATCTACCAAACTGCTCTGCATTTTCTTCAGTTTTAGCAAGTTCTTAACCATGTGCTGACTATTTGGGCCTAGAGGCAATATTCCTACGAGTTAGGAACTGGAAATAAGTAGATAGTAGTGGCTTCATGAAAAACTAAGGTTTTGTTACTGAAATAAACAGGGATGGATGATAGAGAGGCAAAAAAAAAAAAGACAGATTTCCCTATACAATTACTTTAATTAGTAGTTTTAAGATTTATGAAATCTAAAATACAGTAAAAATCCTCATCTTATTTTACAGACATGGTAAGGCCTCATAACTTAGTAATTTTTATTTTTGAGGTTCCAGAATTTCAAATTCTGTGATGTATAAACTTTGAAACTCATGTGAGGGATTCGACAGCTTTCACAAGGAAATTTTCTCTATATAGCAAGGTTATTAAATTTAAAAAAAACCCTTTGTTTCCCTTTCTTCAGACACATTGCTAACATTTTCATAAGGATGATACAGTTCCGACTTGAGGAAGATGAAATCTAATAAACCCTTAACTTTTCAGCCCTAATCTCATTTTCCTAGTAGCTTTTTCTGTACCTAAAAGGAATCTGTTATCCTTTGCTTTACCGATGTCCACCTTAAGTGCAAGAGCATTTCAGTAGGTGCATCTAAAACTCTGCAAGACATCTATCACGACCTAGGGCTCTGCTTACAGAGGGATCCATAACAGTTCCTTTAGCCTCTCATGGAGCAACATGAAGATTTTTTTTGCCACCCCCCCTAACTGAAAGAGACTGAACACATCTAATGAAATGTTAACATTTCCGCAGATTACATAGTATGAAGGGCAAGTCAGATTCCTTTTATCAAAAACAATATAACATCCTCATTATATTCTTTGACTTTGTGGATTCCTATCTTATTGTATAGATCAACATGATTGATAAGTTGAGATCTTCACTTACAGGAAGCAAATATCTTCCCCTCTTTTTTCCCCAAAATTTAGGATGACTTTGAATCCTTTGCATTGGCCCGTTGCGCACATTAACATTTCCTTCAGTCCCTGCTTCTTTGCAGGAGCAGCCCTTGAACATTGGCCTTACTTCATCCAACTTGCTTTTGAAGATGTGATTTGAGTTTCCTGACTGAATGCCTTTGGTCCTGTTCTTTTTAGGTTAAAATGAAAATAGCTAATTAGCAGCTCTCTTCTTCAGGATCTTAGGGTTTTCCACACAGGTATTGAGAGGATTCAGAATTATTATTATTTTTTAGGTAATTATCCAAGTTGATTAGAGAAGACTTAAACATTTTGAAAAATCCCTACTTGTTTATTACCAATGAGTGTTCAGATGCCATCTGGACTGTTGGGAGAGAGATGAAGGTGATTCAGTGCTATGACTAGGTCCCAAGACTGATCCCGTGGCTGATTTGGCCACCAGCACTGATAATCACATCATTAATGACACAGGGAGAGAAGAAATTACCTGCAGCAAGAGGAGAGAATGCACGGCGAGAATGTTTTCCACCCTGACCTTTAGAACACAACTTCTCAAGCAGAGAGTGAGGAAAGGTGGATGCACAGAGAAGACCTCTGTAACATGCCACAGGGTGTTAAAGGATCCCTAGCTCCCAGGGTGCTTCCTCAATGGCCCAACAGATACATCACACCTGACCATCAGGCGGAGAATAGGAATAGTTACCATCTGCTCTGAGTTCACTAGATCTGAGGACTTGTGTAATGTACAGCATCAATTTGTTCTTTAATCTCTCAACAACTGTATCAGGGATTGCCACCGCCTCCATTTCATATATGACAATCTGAGTCCAATAGACATTAAGCAACTTAATGAAGTTCACACAGCTGGTAAATGGCAGACTAGAAGTTTGAATCCATATCTGGTTTATGTCTAACCCTGTTCTTATCTATCAGATCTGTGAACTGACGGAGAATAGGAATAGTTACCATCTGCTCTGAGTTCACTAGATCTGAGGACTTGTGTAATGTACAGCATCAATTTGTTCTTTAATCTCTCAACAACTGTATCAGGGATTGCCACCGCCTCCATTTCATATATGACAATCTGAGTCCAATAGACATTAAGCAACTTAATGAAGTTCACACAGCTGGTAAATGGCAGACTAGAAGTTTGAATCCATATCTGGTTTATGTCTAACCCTGTTCTTATCTATCAGATCTGTGAACTGTAAGATGCTGTTGGTAGATGCAACCATAAGAAAAGAAGATAATACGTTTCATGGTGTTTTGGTCCAAGTATATGCCCTTCACTGGGGACACCACAAGCTTTCTGAAGGAGCCCCAGATGAGTAAGGACATAATAATGCAACTAAAAAGTCTGATATTTATAGTACAACTTCCCATCTAATTGTCATCATTATATCTCCCAGAGATAATATGAGTTGCCCAACTAACATCTATAAGAATGCTAAATTCAAACCACTAAATGGATGTGAAGTCAGAGGAATGTAGTCAGGGGCTTGTCAGTAGGTGAATGAAATGGAGATTCAGAAATGTCTATGTAGGCAAATGTGATCGTCAGAAACAAGGGCAACATTTTGAATTCTGTCACATGGATGATGATTCATTTCCCAAGAGGAGTTTGATATGAGGGTCCATTCATCTCCTCTTCTTGACTGAGATCTTTCCAGGCTGATGGATCCTCTTGTTGTGTCTGATGCCTGATGCCCAGCTTATAATCACAAAGACCAAGATAAGCAATGGGTCTCCTTACTACTAGTCCAGTACTCTGTCCACATCTCTGGGAACAAAATTCCCATTTCAGTCATTATCATGATTTCACAGAAAAATCTAGGATTAGCTTAGTTAGTAAGACTAACTAACTAATTCTCTCTTAGAGAGAATACAACTAGGACACAATTTTTCTTTTGAAATATAAATGGCAAAGTAGTTTCCTGACTTCACAAGAGTCAAAAAGGATTGAAGAATCATTGCCCAACTTTGATCCTCCCACAACTCTTCTCAGAAGAAAACTCAAGAAAATCCCCCTTCCCTCCTCATTTCCTATTAGGCAGGCAGACGTTATTAGCTGAAATCAGTAACTCCTTCATAAGTGCATCCTGCCATTTCTCCTGCCACAGTTCTCTAGCCAACTCTACATTCAGATCTATTTTGGCAGATGTGAGTTCTATATTTCTCTTGCCCCTGGCTACCTTTGAATTACCACAGCTCCATAGCACTGCAGGTCTATCACCTCAAGGTTTGACAAATAATATTGTATAACTACTGCTGATATCAACTTTAAATGGAAATTAGATTCTTTCTCTATTTTTTATGTTCCACTTTAATTTGGGCAAACTACAGTTCTAGACATCATGTTCACTGCAATCATCTATCTTTTAGAGAGCACTAGTGGTCCTGCTTGCTTAAGTACCTTGCATTTTTCATGTCAGTCTTTCTTTCTTTTTTTTTTAGTAGCATACCTGTGCCACAGGGAAGGGCATAATGTGCTCTCATGAATCTGACTGCTCATTCAAGCAATAGGAAATGGGAGAGTCATTTGCCCTACTGATAAAATGTGCTGCAGTGGTCTAGGGGACTTTATCTCCTGGATTCCATTACCAGAGTAATATGCATCTTTGGGAGAAATGCCCTGGAGCCTGGATAGATCTCTGGAAGATTGAACTTTAAACCTTATAGTATCTTTAAAAATGTAAGGGGGTGGCAGTATCTATGGGAACACCAAAAAGTAACTAGCAAACTACCAGTAAACTCTTTGAAATAAAGCACTCAAATAAGCTTTTTGAATAAACCAAATTCTCAAGCTCATTAGAATAGTAAATTTAACAGGTTTATCTTTACTTGACAAAATACTTTGTTCCCTTATTGAGGGAACAGAGATCATTTGGGCCAACCTACTTCTTGCAGAACTTATAGACAAAAAGAATACTGATGAGTTTAGTGGTCATTCTCAGATTGTCTCTACCAACTATATCTTGCCCTTCTTTTCTCTGCTGTTTGTCCCAGGAAGGCTGGTTTATTTGCATTGTATGACCCAGGTTCTTGCCCTCTGAGTTCTGGTTTATTTGGACCAATAGGAGAAACTAATAGGAGATTGGAGGGTCAGAGGAGAGAGAGGGTGGAGCATTTATTCCTTCCTTGTCTGCCTTCTGCTTGCTTTGTTGCAATGTTGGCAGTGACTATGCTTCCCTGCAGCCTTGCATCTACTAGCCAGCCACTTCTCCATGGCATCAACTCTTCTGGGTCTAGTAACACCTTCTCCCCTACTTCTCCTTTAAACCTAGGGATGATAACGGATTCCCACTATTGGCATTCTCTGGCTGTCTTATATCTCTAATTGCTTACTTCAGTCCTGTCAATACTTGCATAATTGTCCAATCATGAAATTATTTTTAATTTAAACTTTTTGCATCTATTTCCTGAAATGATTCAGCTTGAGTTTCTTGAGAAAAACTTTCTCTTTCTCGACAAGTTGGTTCTTATCTTGGTGTGTTTACTTAGAAAGCTAAAAATGCTTTTTGCTAATGGTATCTTAAGTATATTTTGAGCAAATAAAACACACATAAATTATATAATAGTCATGAGGTGAATAATCACAAATGATTCCATTTATACTCAATCCTTTATCTACATAAACTCTTTAAATATTTGAGTTTTCTAACCTGCTACTTTGCTTCTCTGGCTTTGAAAAGTTTCAGGAAATATTCAGGTGAGGCATTTACAAAAGTGCTTGAAACAGGTTGAATTTCCCTTTAGGAAGCTTGTGCTGTAGGTGAGTTCGTTATTCAAAGGAGCTCTTCCCTTGGTGCCTGGCAAACATGATGCAACTATCCTCTGCCAGCCTTCCTTCTCAGAAACTCATTCTAAGTCCTAGGCAATTAGACAACTAGAGGCTGATTCTGGACTTCCCAGGTGATTCAATGGTAAAGAATCTGCCTGCCAACGCAGGAGACTGGGATTAGATCCCTGGGTTAGGAATATCCCCTGGAGAAGGAAATGGCAAACCATTCCAGTATATTTACCGGGAGAATCCTATTGACAACAGGGCCTGGTGGGCTACAATCCATAAGGTTGCAAAAGAGGCAAACTCAACTGAGCACAGCACACTGTTTCTAAAGCTCACTCACTCTTTAAGAGCAGACTCTATACATTAAAACACACTCCTTTAAATTTTTTTTCCTGGGTTAGTGGCAAGATTTCAACCAATTAAAATAGAGTAGGGTGGGGGCAGAGGGGAGACCTTAAACTGTAATGAATGGGCCTTTGGAAAACTGACTCAGAAGAAGCAGAATTACTTTGCTGACAAAGGTCCATATAGTCAAAGCTATGGTTTTTCCAGCAGTCACCTATGGATGTGAGAGTTGGACTATAAAGAAAGCTGAGTGCTGAAGAACTGATGCTTTTGAACTGTGGTGCTGGAGAAGACTCTTGAGAGTCACCTGGACTGCAAGGAGATCAAACTGTCAGTCCTAAAGGAAATCAGTCCTGAATGTTCATTGGAAGGACTGATGCTGAAGCTCCAATACTTTGGCCACCTGATGTGAAGAACTAACATTGGAAAAGACCCTGATGCTGGGAAAGATTGAAGGCAAGAGGAGAAGGGGATGACAGAGGATGAGATAGTTGGATGGCATCACCAACTCGATGGACATGAGTTTGAGCAGGCTCAGGAGTTGGTGAATGACAAGGGAACCTGGCGTGCTGCAGTCCATGGGGTCGCAAAGAGTCGGACAGGACTGAGTGACCAAACGGAGCTGAACTGAATTTGCTGCTTACACATTTTACCTTGTTTTAGGTGAGTGAAGCTAACCAGTTTACTGTTTCCATTTTCTGATTCTGCTATTTTTGTAATGAGAAAAATGTTTGCTTGCTTTAATTAAATACTTGGAAACTATACTAATTCCTCTTCTTTTTTTTTTTTTTTGCTCTTTATTTTATTTTATTATGATTAGTTTTTTTTTTTTACTTTACAATATTGTATTGGTTTTGCCATACATTGACATGAATCCACCAGTTTCATATATTTTTAGATATTGCCCATCAAAAAATTGCTAATGGTAATTTAAAAAATGCTTCAAACATTCATGGTGTCTAGATTCTCTAGTTGCAAATGTACAAAAAAGGTATTTCTTACCTCTGTTTTTCAGTTAGTGTCCCCCTCAAGCAAACTTCAGTCAATAAATACTAAGCATTTATTTGGAGTCAATGCTGGTCATGATGAGGAATATAACTATTAAAAAGGACATCTTTCCTTACCCTAAATGGGTTCAATTGCCAGCCCATGGAGATGTACTATAATTTTGCATATTCCATGTGAAATCTTGGAAAATTCAACTCTTCCAAGCACTGGAGATCCACAAACCAGGATAATTTGTGACTTTGCTTATGCATAGATTGAACTGCTTAGCCTTTGGGTTTCGGCTAAGAGGAGGGTAAGATCACTGATCTAGTGGGTGAGCAATGCTGACATCTCAGTACCTATAATCATCTCATCATGACCTTAATGTGCACAACTCACATTAAGTAATAAAAATTTTACATCTGAAAAGAAATTCAACTGTAGTGTTTGTAACCATGAGAGGAGAAAGTAAGCAGTCTAAGAAAATGCTGGTCTTCACAGAGTGTAGGAATACTGGATAATTTAAGAAGCAACATGTCATATGGGTGTGAATGTATGACAGGAAAGTGACACAAATTTTATATAAGTGCTTTTTAAATTTTTTTATCCATGACCTATGATAAAAATAACTTTTCTTCACAATATAATAAACACACACAACAAACCAGAATTTCAATAACACAATACTTTCTTTTACTGTAGGTCATATATTCTTATGTTTTCCTAATCTTATCCCTTTTTCTATTTCTTTTTTAAAAAGGCTGATTGTGACCCACTAAATTGACTTTATGAACCACTAATGGTTTGTGATCCAGTCTGAAAATCACTCCTATTAACAACATAAATGAATAAAGAGTAAGTTGGTCAGTTGATGAAGTTCTTTCCATCTGTTATCTACCCAGATTTTATTTTAATAGTATAATAAATTACTTTAATCCTGTGTTTATAAATTCCTTAAGGGTCTTATGGGGTAACATAAACTTTTCATTTATTCTTCACTGCACTTTATGGAAGGAATTATATAATAGAGTATGTGTGTGTGTGTGTGTGCATGTGCGTGCGTGCTCAGTTGTGTCCAAAGCTTTGCAACCCCATGACCTGTAGCCCTCCAGGCTCCTCTGTTCATGCAATTCTCCAGGCAAGAATATTGGAGTGGGGTGCCATTTCCTATTCCAGGGGATCTTCCCAACCCAGGGATTGAACATGCACCTATTGCATCTCCTGCCTTGGCAGGTGGATTCTTTACTGCTAGTGCCACCTGGGAAGCCATATAATAGAGTAATACCTTGAATATAGGGGGTTGCAGAGCTCTTAGGATAATGTCAAATATCTGGTGCACTTAGTTGCTCAGTTGTGCCTGACTCTCTGTGATCCCATAAACTATAGCCACCAGGCTCCTCTGTCCATGGGGATTCTCCAGGCAAGAATCCTGGAGTGGGTTGTAACATCTTCCACCAGGGGATCTTCCCAACCCAGGAATCAAACCCAGGTCTCCTGCATTGCAGTTGGATTTTTTACTGTCTGAACCACCAGGAAGCCCAGTAAGTTCAGTAAACAAAGTGGCTGAAGAGTATGAATAAGGGAAGGATTATGGTTGAGCAACTGCTCTAAGAAAGTAACATATGATATGACTGTAAAAGATGAGTAGTTTGTCAGGTAGAGACTGGGAAAAGACAGTTCAGGTTAGAAGGGTGTGATCTATTTGGGAGACGAGTGAGAAGTTGATTGTGTCTAAGAGGTAGGCAAGAAGATATAGTGAGGACTCAATACGTGAGATTGAAATGCATCGAGTAGCAAGATCAGGGCCTAGTTCCTTCATTTACGTGATGGAAGTTTGACATTTCCTGTCACTGAACAAGTGAACAGCTTTCATAGACATGGATTATTTTGTTACAACTGGACACAACAGGATCCTGGAGTTTCTTTAAGATTTAGGGTGGAATTTAGGAAGAGAAAAAGAATAAAATTTATAAGATTATTTGTGTTTTATATTGCAAACTCCTTAAGCAAGTAGAGACCTTCGTCTGATTCATTCATGTTTTCTAGCAACTAAATAGATAGTTTTCAAAAAAGAGACACAGATGGTCAAAGGGCATATGAAAAGATGCTCAACATAGCTAATTATTAGAGAAATGCAAAACAAAACTACAGTGAAGCATCACCTCACGTTGGTCAGAATGGCCATCATCAAAAAATCTACAAACAAATGTTGGAGTGAGTGTAGAGAAAAAGGAACCCTCCTACACTGTTGGTGGGAATGTAAATTGGTGAAGCCACTATGGAGAAAGTATGGAGGTTCCTTTAAAAAGCTAAAAATAGAGCTACTATTTGATTCACCAATCCCACTTCTGGACATACCTACAGAGAAAACCATAATTCAAAAAGATACGTGTACCCCATTGCAGCACTATTACAATAGAAAAGACATAGAGGCAACCTAAGTGTCCATTGACAAACAAATAGATAAAGTTGTGGTATATTTATATATAATGGCACATTTAAAAAATCACAAAAAGAATAAAAAGATGCCATTTGCAGCAACATGGATGGACCTAGAGATTATCATACTAAGTGAAGTAAGTCAAAGAAAGACAAAATCACATTATACCATTTATATGTAGAATCTAAAAAAAAAGATATAAAAAACCAAAATGAATTGTATACAAAACAGAAATAGACCCAGAGACAGAAAACAAACCCATGATTACCAAAGGTCATTAGAGGAGGGATAAGTTAGAACATTGGGATTAACATATACACACTACTGTATATAAAATAGATAACCAACAAGGATTTACTATGTAGCACAGGGAACTATACTCAACATTTTGTAATAAACTATAAGGGAAAAAAATCCTGAAAAAAAATGTATGCATGTACTGAATCACATTGCTGTACACTTGAAACTAACACAATATCGTAAATCAACTATACTTCAATAAAATAAGTAAATAAATTAAACAGGACCTGGAGCATAGTCATTAATCAGGATATTTTCTAAATGAGTAAATCACTGAGTGAATGAATAAGAGAGTGGACAGTTTTCCTTGATTGGTGATAATCACCTGAATGCTACTTGTCCAAGGTCCCTTGTCCTCTAATATAGAGTTTGCATTTATTCTAATTCTAGTAACATTCTAAATTCAGTGTTCTCTTTCCATCCTCTTCCTGGCTGATCTATTCTAAGTTCCATAGGCATCCTTTATCTAGTCTATATTTGTTGATTCTGTTCTCTATTTAGAATCTCTTTTTGATACACTATCTTTTATGTGTCTTAGCCAGCAATCTAGTTCTCCAAATGAAATCTTATCCATGAAACTTTGCTTGGAATATTTTATCTCTCAGTGCCTTTGATTCTATTCTCATTTAATTTAATTATTAGATTAAAATAATTTAATAATTAATGTTTTCATACAGATATATATATTTTTTGCAATACAAATCACAGTATTTATTTATTTTTTTCTATTTTTATTTTATTTTTTTAATTAATTTATTTATTTTTTAATTAATTTTTATTTTTTAGTTTGTTTTGCTTTACAATACTGTATTTGTTCTGCTACACATCGACATGAATCAGCCACGAGTGTATTTTAAACTTCAGAATATTTGAGAAATGAAGAAGGTATCCAAAATGAGCAATTTCTATAATCTTAGTATGAGAGAAAATTTAATTAATTTATTTATTTTTTAATTAATTTTTATTTTTTAGTTTGTTTTGCTTTACAATACTGTATTTGTTCTGCTACACATCGACATGAATCAGCCACGAGTGTATTTTAAACTTCAGAATATTTGAGAAATGAAGAAGGTATCCAAAATGAGCAATTTCTATAATCTTAGTATGAGAGAAAAGTTTGTTAACATTTTGTTCCTTGTAGTTACTAATGTTTTAATATATCTACATTAATGAATTAATAATATATGCATATATGTGAATACAACTTGAAATTAGGAAATGTGTAACAATTTATACACCACTTTTCACTTAATTAAATGTGATTTTTCCTCATTGTCTTCATTATTTCTCAAAAATCTCACTCTATTTATAGAGTATCCCATTATTCTATTAGATTTTAGCACATATTTAAGTTCTTCATATGCTTTGTTGGACACTATGTTGTTTCCAGTTTTTTACTTCTCAATCAACTTTGTGACATTTTTCTAGTCAAAGCTTTATATTTGTACTTACAATTTCCTTTTACATAAAGAAAGAGAAAAGAAACTACTTGGAAAAGGAGTATAAGCGTTTTAAATAGCATTGCTGAATATGAAAAATGGCAAATTGTCCCAATTTCTATCCTGGGAGGTTATTGTAATTTATACTCTCCCTAGGAGAGTATAAATGGCTTACCTTTACATACTTCTCAACCTTATTCTTAATATGTTTTAGAGCTTAGTAATTTGAGAGCAAAGAAAATGACATCGGTACTGAGTGAATTTGGTTTTATTTTTTAAGAGGTGGCTTCTAACATTATTGTATACTGTTTATTTTCCTTTTTTTTTCTTTTTTTCAAATGGCTATATATGCCCTATATTTATTTTCCAACTCAGATGTTAATCTTTTTTTTTTTTTAAAGCCATTAGTTTTTAAGAATTCTCTGATTTTCTATAGCATTTGCCCATTCCTCACATTATGTGGGACATATCTGTATATGTATATACTCATACACAGACCAACTTGCTTATAGAGTTTTGGGCAAAGAAGTCCTGTCCTTACTGAAATCTCTTTCTTTGAAGAGCAGTATAGATAAATGACAAGGACATGCCTGTGGAATCCACTAGAGCTAAGATTAAATAACAGCTTTTCATTGGGGCACATGCTTCAATCTCCTTAAACCTTAGTTTCTTTCTTCTTAAAAAAAAAAAAAAAAGGTTCACACTCAGTTGCTCAGTCATTTCTGAATCTTTGCGACCTGATGGACTGTAACCCACCAGGCTCCTCTGTCCGTGGAATTTTCCAGGCAAGAATACTGGAGTGCTTAGCCATTTCCTACTCTAGGGCAATAAGGGGCACATAATCTTTCTTCAGAGTGTAGTGACAATTAGATGACTTATGTAAAGCCCTAACAGTGACTGGCCGGTGGTAGAAAGTCATAAATAAGGTGGTGCTATGAATTGTGGTGGTGCATATAAAGAAGTGGCGCTAGAGAAGACTCCTGGGAAGGTCCCTTGGACAGCAAGGAGATCAAACCAGTCAGTCTTAGGGGATATCAACCCTGAATATTCACTGGAAGGACTCATGCTGACGCTGAAGCTCCAGTATTTTGGTCATCTGATGCAAACAGATGACTCATTGGAAAAGTCCCTGATGCTGGGAAAGCTCGAGGGTAGAAGGAGAAGAGGGTGCCAGAGGACAAGATGGCTGGACAATATCACCAACGCAATGAACATGAACTTGGGCAAACTCCAGGGGATGGTGAGGGCCAGGGAGGCCTGGCGTGCTGCAGTCCATGGGGTCGCAAAAAGTCAGACACCACCGAGTGACTGAACCACAACAGCAAGTACAATTAATTCTGAGTTGTCATGTCTAGGCTGTAATTAGGCATATTACAATTACATTTTCTGTTTTAATGAACTAAATAACTGGAAGAAATTTCTTTTTCACATGTGGGACCCTTCTTGCATGAAGTTAATAATATCTTCATCAGTAGATTCTTGAAGAGCTTTTCCAAAATAGGGTTGTGGAGTGACCTGGTCCAAGCAATTCACTTTGGAACTCTGCTTCAAGGATTGAGGTAGTCAGAAATGTTTGTGGTACTGCTCTCTGATGAAATATGCCATTAATCTTTGGCATTCACCAAATAGTATTGCTTAGAATTACTGTAGTTGGCTCTCTTCCCACCAATTCTATCTTTTTTTGTAGCACTAAATGTATAGAGACCTCTGAAGAATAGTTTCAGGGAAAACTCAATGATTTCTTACAGTTTCAAGGAAAGTTTTCTCCTTTGATTGATAATGGCTTTGGAGGGCCATGAAATCAAGCATTTTGCTTTCATTTATGCCCTTATTTATTTTACTGGCCACAAACAACCAAAAGATCTTAGAAATCGGTCTTGAATCATTTCCCAACTCCTCTCTGCATTAGTGGGAATCACTCCCATTCAGCTGATATTCTTTTTCTTAATTTTTCTGCCTTCTAGGTCAGTTTCATCTCATCTGGCCAGTGGCTACTGTGAATCCATAGATAATGTGACTTTAATACATCCTTATTGATCTAGATATAGCTGAAGTTTGACTGCATGTCCACTAGTCCCCAGATCATTTCCCCATCAACAGGGATCTCCTTCTTTATCTTCTACCCACTTCCTTCATGTAGCAAGATAAAATGGAAAGTAAATTACCTTGCTGAACTATTTCTGTCCCTTCAATTTTCTGACTACTTTCTTGAGACAGACAGCTTTCTATTTTCTTTAATATTTTTCTTTCTTGGGTAGGGAATTGAAAAGACATTCTGTCATCTGAGATATTGCTGTCCATTTCCTTTCCTTTCATCTATATTTTATTTGTGTTAGCTTTTTCAGACTTTAGTCAGTCTTTTCACACGCCATTCTTCCCTTGTAACTTTATATCAGTTTTATCGATATATAATTTACATACTACCAAAAGTGTTTCTTTCTTAGTATTTTTGAGAGGAAGTAGGAATGAAAGCAAAATATCTTTTTGGTCACATAACTTTTATTCCCATCTTTTATTTGCTCCTTAGTCAAAAATTAAACCTATATTTATATTTACATGTTTTGAATAATAATTTTTACATTATTTCTTGTCAACTTTTGTTTTCTTTCACATTAGATTGATAATTTCTCTGGTCCATGGTTGTCTTTCTTTCTGGTAAACATTTATTTGTCTGTTTTTTATTGTCTATCTAAACCTCAAGAGTTTAGAATTTTAAAGTACTCATAATCTGTATAAATTTCTAAAAATTCCTCTTTGAGATATTTGGTATGCTATTGCTCCTACCTTATATACTGACAGAATGTCTAAAATATAGAGCATAGTACAACAGAAGGCCAGAACAAGGTTATATCAAAGCACAATAAAATATGTACTAATTAAAATAGGTACAAGAATTGTTAGTACAGGTATAAAAAGGATGGCTACTGGAAAATACTGATTTTATAGGATAATAAAAAATAGGCCCATTGAGCCAAAACAGAAATGAAGTCATTTTGGATGTGTCTGGTGGTAAAACTAAAGTCTAGTACTGTAAAGAACAATATTGCATAGGAACCTGGAATGTTAGGTCCATGAATCAAGGTAAATTGGAAGTGGCCAAGCAGGAGATGGCAAGAGTGAACACCAACATTTCTCCTGAAATGAACTCAGTGAACTTTAGTTCTCAGTGAACTAAAATGGATGAAAATGGCCAAGTTTAATTCAGATGACCATTATATCTACTGCTGTGGGCAAGAATCCCTTTAAAGAAATGGACTAGCCCATGGGCTTCCCTGCTAGCTGAGATCTGCAGTAAAGGAGACCCTGGTTCAATTTCTGGGTCAGAAAGATCTGCTGGAGAAAGGATAGGTTATCCACTACAGTATTCTTGGGCTTCCCTTATGGCTCAGCTGGTTAGGAATCCTCCTGCAATGTAGGAAACTTGGGTTCGATCCCTGGGTTGGGAAGATCCCATAAAAAAAGGAAAGGCTACCCACTCCAGTATTCTGGCCTGGAGAGTTCCATGGACTGTACAGTCCATGGGGTCACAAAGAAATGGAAACAACTGAGTAACTGTCACTTACTTCATTCACTCATAGTCAACAAAAGAGTCCAAGATGCAGAACTTGCATGCAATCTTGAAAATGACAGAATGGTCTCAGTTCATTTCCAAGGCAAACCATTCAGTATCACAGTAATCCAAGTCTATGCTCCAACCGCTAATGCCAAAAAAGCTGTAGTTCAATGGTTCTATGAAGACCTACAAGATCTTCTAGAACCAACACCAAAAAAAGATGTCCTTTTCATCACAGGGGACTGGAATGCAAACGTAGGAAGTCAAGAGATATCTGGAGAAACAGGCAAGTTTGGCCTTGGAGTACAACAAGAAGGTGGCAAAGGCTAATAGAGTTTTGCCAAAAGAATGCACTGGTATGGTAAACACCCTGTTCCAACAACGCAAGAGATGACTCTATACATGGATATCATCTGATGGTCAATACCAAAATCAGATTGATTATATTCTTTGCAGCCGAAGATGGAAAATCTCTATAAAGTCAGCAAAAGCAAGACCAGGAGCTGACAGTGGCTCAGATCATTAACTCCTTATCACAAAATTCACACTTAAATTGAAGAAAGTAGGATAAATCACTAGGTCATTCTGGTATGACCTAAATCAAATCCCTTATGATTATACAGTGGAAGTGACAAACAGATTCAAGAGACTAGACCTGATAGACAAGAGTGCCTGAAGAACTGTGGATGGAGGTTCATAACATTGTATAGGAGGTGATGACCAAAATCATCCCCAAGAAAAAGAAATGCAAAGGCAAAATGGTTGTCTGAGGAGGCCTTTCAAATAGCTGAGAAAAGAAGAGAAGCTAAAGGCAAAGGAGAAAAGGAAAGATATACACATCTGAATGCAGACTTCCAAAGAAGAGCAAGGAGAGATAAGAAAGCCTTCTTCAGTGATCAATGCAAAGAAACAGAGGAAAACAACAGAATGGGAAAGACTAGAGATCTCTTCAGGAGAATTAGAGATACCAAGGGAACACTTCATGCAAAGATGGGCACAATAAAAGAGAGAAAAGCTATGGACCTAACAAAGACAGAAGATATTAAGAAGTGGCAAGAATAACACAAGAACTGTACAAAAAAGGTCTTAATGACCCACATTTAGCCACAATTGTGTTGTTACTAACCTAGAGCCAGACATCCTGGAGGGCGAAGTCAAGTGGGCCTTAGCAAGCATTGTTATGAGTGAAACTGGTGGAGGTGATGGAATTCCAATGGAGCTGTTTCAAATCCTGAAAGATAATGCTGTTAAAGTGCTGCACTCAATATGCAACAAACAAAACTCAGCAGTAGAAACAGGGCTCTAAAAAATCAATTTTGCATGAACAGGGTGCTCAAGGCTGGTGCACTGGGATGACCCAGAGGGATGGCATGGGGAGGGGGTGGGAGGGGGGTTCAGGATGGGGAACACATGTACACCCGTGATGGATTTATGTCAATGTATGGCAAAACTAATAAAATATTGTAAAGTAATTAGCCTCCAAAATAAATAAAAAGACTAAAAAAAAAGCATTTTTCATTCCAATCCCAAAGAAGGCCAATGTCAAAGAATGTTCAAACTACTGTATAATTATATTCATTTCACATGCTAGCAAAGTAATCCTAATAATCCTACAAGATAGGCTTCAAGAGTATGTGAACTGAGATATTCCAGATGTACAAATTGGATTGAGAAAAGGCAGAGGAACCAGAGATCAAATTGCCAACATCCATTGGATCATAGAAAAAGCAAGAGAATTCTAGAAAAATATATACCTCTGCTTCATTGACTACCGTAAAGACTTTGTGTGAATCAAAACAATCTGTGGAAAATTCTTAAAGTGATGAGAATATCAGACCACCTCACTTGCCTCCAGAGACATCTGTATGCAGGTCAAAAAGCAACAGTTAGAACCAGACATGAAACAATGGACTAGTTCCAAATTGGGAAAGGAGTACATCAAGGCTGTGCCTTGTCACTCAGCTTATTTAACTTATATGCAGAGTATATTACGTGAAATGATGGTCTGAATGAATTACAAGGTGGAGTCAAGATCGCTGGGAGAAATATCAATAATCTCAGATATGCATATGACACCACCTTTATCGCAGAAAACAGAGAGGAACTAAAGAGAATCTTGATGAAGATGAAAGAGGAGGGTGAAAAAGCTGACTTAAAACTCAACATTCAAAAGCTAAGATCAGGGTATCTAGTCCCATCACTTCATGGCAATTAGATGGGAAAAAAATAGAGATAGTAAGAGACTTTATTTTCTTGGGCTCCAAAATCACTGTGAACAGTGACTGCAGTCATGAAATTAAAAGACATTTGGTCCTTGGGAAAAAAGCTATGACAAACCTAGCCAGCATATTAGAAAACAGAAATATCATTTTGCTGACAAAGGTCTGTATAGTCAAAGCTATGTTTTTTCCAGTAGTCACGTACATAAGTGAGAGTTGTACTATAAAGAAGGCTGAATGCTGGAGAATAGACACTTTCAAACTGTGGTGCTAGAGAAGACTCTTAGAGTCCCCTAGACAGCAAGGCGATCAAACCAGTCAATCCTAAAGGAAATCAATTCTGAATATTCATTGGAAGGATTGATGCTGAGGCTGAAGCTCCACTACTTTGGCCACTGATGTGAAGAGCCGACTCATTGGAAAAGACCCTGATGCTAGGAAGATTGAGAGCACTAGAAGAGGGGAGTGATAGAGAATGAGATGGCATCACCAACTCAATGGACAAGAATTTGAGCAAACTCTGGGAGATAATGAAGGATAAGGAAGCCTGACGTGCTGCAATCATGGAGTCGCAAACAGCTGGACATGACTGAGTGACTGAACAACAACATCAAACAAACAGATAGTTCTAGGCCTGCTGAATGTGTGATACTATATGTTTGTCAATCAACTCACAGGAGGAAAGTGGAAAATATGCACTGGGATTCCTGATTACATTTTTTTTCAGAAACTATGTATGGAGTACCTCCTGGGACTGAGTCTGCCTCTAAGAGGTAGAATAGTTAATGAGGACTTACCAGTCCTGCCTTAATTTACAGAGCTTATATTCTAGATTCATGCTGTCTAATAAAATAGCCACTACTCAAACACAGATATTAAAATTAAAAAATTAAAAACTGAGTTCCTCAGTTGCATTAGCCACACTTTAAATGCTCAGTAACCATATGTGTCTAATGGCTATCATATCAGATAGGATGGATTTATACATTTTAAGATAAAGGACAGAAATGGTCTGGACCTAACAGAAGCAGAAGATATTAAGAAAAGGTGGCAAGAATACACAGAAGAACTGTACAAAAAAGATCTTCACGACCCAGATAATCATGATGGTGTGATCACTAATCTAGAGCCAGACATCCTGGAATGTGAAGTCAAGTGGGCCTTGGAAAGCATCGCTACAAACAAAGCTAGTGGAGGTGATGGAATCCAGTAGAGCTGTTTCAAATCCTGAAAGATGATGCTGTGAAAGTGCTGCACTCAATATGCCAGCAAATCTGGAAAACTCAAAAGTGGCCACAGGACTGGAGGAGGTCAGTTTTCATTCCAATCCCAAAGAAAGGCAATGCAAAAGAATGCTCAAACTACCACACAATTGCACTCATCTCAGTCAGTCAGTCAGTCAGTTCAGTTGCTCAGTCGTGTCCGACTCTTTGTGACCCCATGAATCGCAGGCCAGGCCTCCCTGTCCATCACCAACTCCCGGAGTTCACCAAGACCCATGCCCATGGAGTCAGTGACACCATCCAGCCATCTCATCCTCAGTCGCTCCTTCTCCTCCTGCCCCCAATCCCTTCCAGCATCAGAGTCTTTTCCAATGAGTCAACTCTTCGCATGAGGTGGCCAAAGTACTGGAGCTTCAGCTTCAGCATCATTCCTTCCAAAGAAATCACAGGGCCGATCTCCTTTAGAATGGACTGGTTGGATCTCCTTGCAGTCCAAGGGACTCTCAAGAGTCTTCTCCAACACCACAGTTCAAAAGCATCAATTCTTCGGCACTCAGCCTTCAGAAGCTAGTAAAGTAATGCTCAAAGTTCTCCAAGCCAGGCTTCAGCAATACGTGTACCATGAACTTCCAGATGTTCAAGCTGGTTTTAGAAAAGGCAGAGGAACCAGAGATCAAATTGCCAACATCTGCTGGATCATGGAAAAAGCAAGAGAGTTCCAGAAAAACATCTATTTCTCTTTTATTGACTATGCCAAAGCCTTTGATTGTGTGGATCACAATCAACTGTGGAAAATTCTAAAAGAGATGGGAATACCAGACCACCTAACCTGCCTCTTGAGAAATCTGTATGCAGGTCAGGAAGCAACAGTTAGAACTGGACATGGAACAACAGACTGGTTCCAAATAGGAAAAGGAGTGCGTCAAGGCTGTATATTGTTACCCTGCTTATTTAACTTATATGCAGAGTACATCATGAGAAACAATAGACTGGAAGAAACACAACTGGAATCAAGATGGCTGGGAGAAATATCAATAACCTCAGATATGCAGATTACACCACCTTTATGGCAGAAAATGAAGAGGAACTAAAAAGCCTCTTGATGAAAGTGAGAGTGGAGTGCCAGTGAAAAAGTTGGCCTAAAATTCAACATTCAGAAAACGAGGATCATGGCATCCGGTCCCATCACTTCATGGGAAATAGATGGGGAAACAGTGTCAGACTTTATTTTTTGGGGCTCCAAAATCACTGCAGATGGTGACTGCAGCCATGAAATTAAAAGACCCTTACTCCTTGGAAGAAAAGTTATGACCAACCTAGATAGTATATTCAAAAGCAGAGACATTACTTTGCTGACTAAGGTCCATCTAGTCAAGGCTATGGTTTTTCCTGTGGTCATGTATGGATGTGAGAGCTGGACTGTGAAGAAGGCTGAGCACCGAAGAATTGATGCTTTTGAACTGCGGTGTTGGAGAAGACTCTTGAGAGTCCCTTGGACTGCAAGGAGATGCAACCAATCCATTCTGAAGGAGATCGGCCCTGGGATTTCTTTGGAAGGAATGATGCTAAAGCTGAAACTCCAGTACTTCGGCCACCTGATGTGAAGAGTTGACTCACTGGAAAAGACTGATGCTGGGAGGGATTTGGGGCAGGAGGAGAAGGGGACGACCGAGGATGAGATGGCTGGATGGCATCACGGACTTGATGGACGTGAGTCTGAGTGAACTCCGGGAGATGGTGATGGACAGGGAGGTCTGGCGTGATGAGATTCATGGGGTCTCAAAGAGTTGGACACGACTGAGCAACTGAACTGAACTGAACTGAAGATCACAGAACACTAAAGTAGAAGGGATAGTCATTGAGATAGTTTTTTTTTTTTTTAAAGCTTAATAATAGGTTATATAATATGAAAAGCAAAGATAAATAATATTCTAGGCATCTATGTAATCTCTACCAGAATAAAGCATATTTTGCTAGTTGCCGCATTTGTCTCAACGGATTCTTTTTAAAAAAATAAAATATAAAAATTAGGAAAAATCCATGGTTCTTCCCCTTTCCTCTCCCTCTCCTCCTAAAGATAACTATTTCCCTCAAGATGATGTGAATCACTCATAAGAATGTTTTTAAACTTTTACTGCCTGGGAATACATTGATATACAAAACAAACTTTTATTTTATGCTTCACAATTTTTTACATAAGTGTCAGCTCTTTGCAACATGCTTTTCTTGTTTGTTGTTTCCATTTAACATTTTCTTATGATATTTAACCAGTGATGTATATCATTCTATACACTAATTTTTTCTGCTCTGTAATATTTGTGTGTGTGTGTATAAAAAAACCCCACTGTGCATTATTTACCCTCAGGAGCTTTCTAACTAAAGTCATAATACCGTAAACATTTTACAAGCTCTGATGGACAACCCAACCTCTGTGCCAGGCTTAATATGAGTTCAGCAGCCCACAGATTCTAACTTTCATGAAAGTGCACAAAAGGGAAGGGTCCCTCCATGGTACTGCTGGATGCCCCACCATGGCCTTGCTTTGGTGGGGGATGCTCTGAGTGGTCATGAACTTATTCTCTGATACGACCATAACGAGGTCAATCAGCAGTGGCACTGCAGTCTCAGAGCATCTGATTGAGTTGCTCTTTTCTGAAATCATGTTTATTAATTCTTTCCTAAATAAATGAGTCTCTATGTAGATCAAATCCTAAGAAATAGCTTGTAAGACCCATGCACTCATTTCTTGAGGGGAAAAATAAGTCAGTAAGTTTATGTCAAAATTTCCACTCTATCTGAATATATTTAGCTACTATCTTTTGATGTTCTGATCTCATAAATTTAAAAGCAATGCTGGATCCTAGCTAGGGAGACAGGCAGCAAGTACTGGGTATATTTCTCCTTTCTCCTTTCTTTAGCTTTGTCCTCTCAAAGAATTCTGTTCTTTATGAAATGTGAAATCAGCCTCAAGATTTTTAAGAATGTCAATGTTATACTGACTATTTCCATTTTGGGTGTTTAAAGTACACCTTTCTTATAGTGGCCTCAGTACAAACTGAACCTGCTTTCACCTACAACATGAAACTGCTTTTGCATCATTTCAAGGATGGGGAAACTGAAAATGTTGATATATTCCATTGCTGTATTTCATGCATTTTAACACTCCAGGTTATTGGTTTAGGAAAAACATTAGTAAATTGGGCATTTCAACAAACTGATTCAGAGGGGGCTGTAAGACTGATTATCAAAGCAGGCCTGAGGGTCATTTTCATGAATTGTATGTTCTAAGAACTTCACACAGTACACATTAGAAAAGTAATTACTCATCTCTATCTAGTCCAGTAAGGTAAGCCAGTAGGTGCCTCCAAATGGGTGTTCAGTTCAGTTCAGTTCAGTCGCTCAGTCATGTCCAACTCTTTGAGACCCCATGAATCACAGCACGCCAGGCCTCCCTGTCCATCACCAACTCCCGGAGTTCACCCAGACCCACGCCCATGGAGTCAGTGATGCCATCCAGCCATCTCATCCTCGGTCGTCCCCTTCTCCTCCTGCCCCCAATCCCTCCCAGCATCAGACTCTTTTCCAATGAGTCAACTCTTTGCATGAGGTGGCCAAAGTACTGGAGTTTCAGCTTTAGCATCATTCCTTCCAAAGAAATCCCAGGGCCGATCTCCTTCAGAATGGATTGGTTGCATCTCCTGCAGTCCAAGGGACTCTCAAGAGTCTTCTCCAACACCACAGTTCAAAAGCATCAATTCTTCAGTGCTCAGCCTTCTTCACAGTCCAACTCTCACATCCATACATGACTACTGGAAAAACCATAGCCCTGACTAGATGGATCTTAGTTGGCAAAGTAATGTCTCTGCTTTTGAATATGCTATCTAGGTTGGTCATAACTTTGCTTCCAAGGAGTAAGCGTCTTTTAATTTCATGGATGCCATCACCATCTGCAGTGATTTTGGAGCCCATAAAAATAAAGTCTGACACTGTTTCCACTGTTTCCCCATCCATTTCCCATGAAATGATGGGACTGGATGTCATGATCTTCGTTTTCTGAATGTTGAGCTTTAGCCAACTTTTTCACTCTCCTCTTTCACTTTCATCAAGAGGCTTTTTAGTTCCTCTTCACTTTCTGCCATAAGGGTGGTGTCATCTGCATATCAAATGGGTGGAAGAGTTCAAAAAAATTCTTTTTCTGTTTAATTTCTTATCCCCCAGCAAAACATCTTTCCCCAAGTTACGTCTACTCAATAATATAAATGGAAAGAACTAGGACCCTTCTTCCCACTCACCACCTCACATGCTCAGTCACCACTTTCTCCCCACAGATTCATAGCATATAAGAATTCTGAAGGACACATCATTAGTAAGTGCTAAAGATTCATGAGAAACTGCTAGAGGACTTTAGTTTCTGGGTTGGTTATTCTAAATCACTTTACAATGGAAAAGAACTAATTATTCCAGATAAGATATTTTTAAATCCATTTTTAAAATATCTACCATTGACATGGCAAACATGTAAAGTACCTGTAATCTACAGACATACATACACACACAAGAAGGAAGGAAAGTAGGAAGAAATAAAGAATGAAAAAGGGAATGGGAAAGAAAAGATAAAGAGTGAAAGAAAGAAGGAAGGAAAGAAAAGAGCATCCTGAGAGGTAGGCTAGCACTTGAAGTGAATTTCACCTTGAGATGAACCTCTATAACTCAAGGAATCTGTTTTTAAAGCTATGCAGTATATAAGAGAATAGAAATAAAGGCCAGGGCCTCATAAAGTGAAAATGTAATAGGAAACCCAATATCAATATGCATATCCAAAGGGCTACTCTTTCAAAGTAAGATTTTGTGATAAGTAAACATACTACCTAGAAGACGACAATATGGAACCAAACTCTGTCTCCTTTGACCTTGGCAATGGTTGAAGAGGAAAAAGTTGCCTTTGAGAATTAATAAACAACTAACTGGCCTCACTTAGATTTTGAGCTCTAATTCCTGTTACCATGTATAACTAAAATCATCTTAAGCAAATAATTTCAAGTAGGTAATAACTGGGAAATCAAATGTAATACTCTCTGGAAAAATCCAACTTAGCCTAACTTTCAAAGAATTACTGCAAAGGATTTCCCAAGGAATGTGACCTCAGAGTCAAAGATCATATATCATATAAGCAAACAAGGTGCCATGAGTTAGAGCCAAAGAAACAGCAGAGAGTAGAATCCTATCATAAGGAAAATGATCAAATACAGAATAAAAAGCAAGTGTATTTCATGTGTTTCAAGATAAAACAGGAAGGACTGATATCATAAGTAAGGAAAAACAGATTATAAAGCAACCACGCACTGTGGAAAAGAAGCAAATTGAGTTTCAGATATGAAAAAAATGATAAATAAAGTAAAAAAGGAACTAAAATGTGAAAAGAACAGATTAGATTCTGCTGAAAATAAGCAGTTATCTTGAGAAAAGATCTAAAACAATGCTGAATATATTTCAGAAAGACAGAGATGAAAAATATAGTTTTTTTCTTTAAATATACTTTTTTTTAAAGGGGGCAATTGGGGCATGGAGAACAGTGTAAGAAGTTTGAAAAATAAGAATAGGGAAAACTGGGAAAGGTTAATATTATAAGTGATAATGTCAGAAGTATTCAGAATTGTTGAAAGTTATCAAACTATAAGTTACAAAACACATGAAAAACCCACACAAAATAAAATTTTAAATTTATATATATATGAAATATATGTATATTTATACACATGTGTATATATCACTGTCTTTGTCAATCAATTAATCAATCAATCATCAATCGATGAGTCTATAGAACACATGGGCAAAGAAAAAATCTTGAAAGAAGCCAGAGAAGAAAAAGAGATCACTGACAAAAGAATGGTAATTAATCTGACAGCTGAATTATCAACAGCATGCGTTGGAAGGCAGAAGACAAGGGAATATTATCTACAATGTGCTAAGACAAAAATAAATTTCAAGGACAAAGCAAAAGAAAGGCATTCAGAATTTTAAAAATCATTACAGAGTTTACTTCACTAAAAAAAAAAAAAAAGCTAAAGGATGAATTTTGAGTGGAAGGAAATTAACCTCAGATAAAAAATCTGAATAGAAGAAAGAAAGGGAGCTATATTATTGTCATGTAAAAATTTTAAACAGTTATTATATAATGTTTAAAGATTATAAATAAAACAAGATTAAACTTCAGTTGGGGAAAAACAGGCACATTGCGAGTAAGGATACTCAGAATTAAAACATGTTAAAGCTTTTATAATGTTTACAATGACAGCAAAGGCACTGGTTCATTTTCTACTTCATTTAATTAAAGGAGCACATTGATATTGTCTTAGAAAGAATAACATTAAAATTCGTGTTCTTCAGTTATGCTAAATGAAGAACTTCTAGACGTCTGTTCTTTAACATAGTACCTATAGTTAACAATATGGTAATACACACTGGAAAATTTGTTAGGAGGTAGGTCTCATGTGAAGTGTTCTTACCACAAATAAAACCAAACAGAAAAACCAAAAGGACGCAGGGAACCTCTGGGAAGTGCTGGACACGTCTGTTACCTTGATGGTGGTGATGTTATCACAGGTGTTTGCATATGTCCAGCCTCAAACTGTATGCATTAAAAATGTACCATTCTTTGTATATCAAGTACATCTCAATAAAGTTGCTGTAAAATTCCAAATTACTGCTTCATTAGTGAAACAGAAATGAAGAAAGAGGTGAAAAAATATAAAAAAAACTCCTGACGATAAATGTCAAATTGCAGGTATAAAAAACAAGACTGTGAAAAATCCAAATAGTAGTGCAACACAATTAATGTAAGTTGCTTAAACTCTCCAGTTAAAATATAAAACTTGTTGGACTATATTAAATTAACAACAAGCAGAACTATGTGATCTATACTGGAGACAGATCTAACACAGAGGGACACAGAAAAGTATGGAAAAATACAACACGTCAAAACTAACTAAAATTAGACTAGCATATTTATGTAAATTTCAGGCAAATAGCTTTGAGACCAAAATATAATTAAAAATAAATAATATAAAGAGACATAAACAAAATGAAAAAATATACAAAATACTAGGGAGATAAAAAATTCTATATATGTTATGTGTATATACTTCCAAAAACTAGAAAGCCACTATTGACATAACTTTAAGTAGAATTAAAACCAAATCTCATAGCAGGATGTTTTAAAGCAACTCTCTAAGATATTAAGAAATCCAACAGGGTCACACCATACTTTAGAAAATCTGACATCATTCAGATTGTTATGAACATAGATTAATAATTAGAAAGAAAACAGTAATAAAAACAATGCATAAATAATGCCTAAATAAAAAGAATTCAAAACAGTATCTAGCACAAAGAAGAAATCAAAATGGACAAATATGAAACACAAAGGTAGAGAAGATTAGAACAGCACATTTAACCTTCAAAAGGCCATGCAAGAACATCCTTGTAGTCTACAAAGATGACTGTGAAATGAAGCACACCTCTGGGCACTCACATCCTGTGAATGCCTACTTACAACTGAATATGGGAATACCCTGTGTTACCAATAAGGTGTTATGCTAAGCAACTTCCAAGGTTAGAATACAAGAAGACTTGCAACTTTCACCTTAGTCAACAGAAATGTATGTTCTTGGGTAGACCAGCAGCCCCCATATAAGAAGTCTAGCTGGGAATCACCACAAAGTAGAGACCTAAGCTAGTCAAATGGAGTGAACACTAGGAAGGAGATGCCCAGCTAGTCCCCAGATATTTTAGTTCTTCCAAATAAGATGCCAGAAATGCCGTTGAAGATTTTTTACATTTCTGGTTCTCTTGAGCCTGAAGATAGCTCCAGTATCGTCTCCATCCAACTGAAATTCCACATGAGACTCCAATCTCTAAGTTGTAAAATCATGAGAGATAAAAATAAATTATTATTTCAGCAACCAAATTTGGGAACAGTGTAGTATTCTGCAGGAGATAATTGAAATAACCATAAAATTAGAGATGAAATAGCCTTTACAAACAGACCTAAAACACTTTATAGGACTAGTATCATTCAGATTACGTTTTGTGAATATCAGCAGAATTAGATAGGGAAAAAAATAATAAATGATACATTTATGAAAAAAAGGGGTTTGAACATAGTTCCATGTCTGGAACAAAGAGGAAGTTAGGATGGAAACTTAAAAATATTTATTAGTTAGTCATAGATAAAATAGAGACTTATGTGGTACAGCTTGTGGGTAATAGATATACAGATGGGGCAATTTTATTGTCTTAAATTTTCACATTTTTAAAGGGGAGGAAAGGGTGATAATCAATGAATTAAATCAATCAGGGTTCAGTTAGGAGGCAGAAACCATACCAGAAATTTCAGGAGGGAACATTTAAAGAACTGTTAGTTGAGAAAAAAAAATGGTAAACTTCTATTGGAAGAGCAGAAGAACAATTTGAAGAAATAGATACATGTATATCTACAGCTGAATCACTTTGTTGTACCTGTGAAACTAACACAACATTGTTAATCAACCATAGTCCTATATGAAATTAAATAAAAAATAATACAACAGAGAGAGTGACTGCAGAAAGCAGCTGACACCCTTAGTGCTGGCAGAATAAAAAGCAAGTAAGATTCATAGATGGGAGGCTCAGTAATAATAAAATTTAGACCTCTGAGGAATTGTGCAGGTTTTCCGAAAACATACAAACCACTATGGCAGTTGCAGAAGGTCACTCACCAGGACCAGGAGAACAGCATAACCTCCTGGTAAAGAACATTTCTGAATAGACAGCTGTGCATGGCATTGACTATCCTTGCTAGGAAGGCTGCAGGGACCAGCTGTGGACCAGTCCACCTGCTACAGAAGAAAAACAGAAAGAAGCCACTTTTTCCTCCATTCTTGCAGTCTCCTTACAGTGCCTCATGTCAGAGTCTAATATAGAGAAATATCAATAACCTCAGATACACAGATGATACCGCCCTTATGGCAGAAAGCAAAGAACTAAAGAGCCTTTTGGTGAAAGCGAAAGAAGAGAGTGAAAAAGTTGGCTTAAAACTCAACATTCAAAAACTAAGATCATGGCATCCAGTCCCATCACTTCATGGCAAATAGGTGGGGAAACAATGGAAACAGCAAGAGAAACAAACAAACAAACAAAAACGTTATGTCTGGGGGCTCCAAAATCACTGCAGATGGTAACTGCAGCCATGAAATTAAAAGACGCTTGCTCCTTGAAAGCAAAGCTATGACCAATCTAGACAGCATATTAAAAAGCAGAGACACTAATTGGCCAACAAAGGTCCATCTAGTCAAAGCTATGATTTTTCCAGTCTTCATGTATGGATGTGAGAGTTGGACTATAAAGAAAGCTGAGTGCTGAAGAATTGATGCTTTTGAACTGTGGTGTTGGAAAAGACTCTGAGAGTCCCTTGGACTGCAAGGAGATCCAACCAGTCAATCCTAAAGGAAATCAGTCCTGAATATTCACTGAAAGGCCTGATGTTGAAGCTGAAACTCCAATACTTTGGCCACCTGATGTGAAGAGCTGACTCATTGGAAAAGACCCTGATGATGGGAAAGATTGAAAGCAGGAGGAGAAGGGGACAACAGAGGATGAGATGGCTGAATGGCATCATTGACTCAATGGACATAAGTTTGATCAAGCTCTGGGAGTTGGTGATTGACAGGTAAGCCTGGTGTGCTACAGTCCATGGGATCGCAGAGTCAGACACGATTGAGTGACTGAACTGAACTGAACACAGAGGCAGCTGGAAGAGGAAAATTTTGATTTGCAGAGTCCAACTCCAGGATTAAAAATAGGGCAAAAGAAGGGCAATTTATAACTGAGAGCAGATAAATTAATTTTAGATATTCTGAGGATTCAACATAACTTCACAATAAGCATAAAGAAGCCAAGAGAAAGGAAATATTAGAGACAGAAAATTAATGAAAAGAAAAAATAAAAAGGACCAATAGATGAAATAATTTTTATGTTCTCAAAACTAATAAAAATAATAAATCTCTGGACAGATTAATAAAATAAATATTAAATTATGATATAACTACAGATCTGACAAAAATTAAAATATGGATGTATATTGAATAATTTCATGTTAATAAATTTGAAAACTTAGATGAAATGGACTAAATTCTAAAAGATACAAATTACCAAAACTGATGTAAAAAAACCAGTCAATGTAAATTATCCTATAATTATTTAAGAATCCTAATTAGCAATTGAAAAATTTCCTACTACGAAAATATCAAACTGAATGAGTTCAACTAACATTTAATGAACAAACAATTCAAATTCTAGACAGTTTATTTGAGATAACAGAATACAAAGGAATGCTTCTTGAGTATTTCAAATTAGTTGGAAAGTGTTGACTGGAGCTGAGAATAATGAGATAAGGATAGTATAATAAATAAAACCTATACTTTTATTTTCCCTCAGCAATGTATAAACATCCTAAACAAACTGTTAGACAACCAAATACCCAATAAAAAAAGTACAGAACCAGATAAAGTGTACATCAGAAATAGGATATAATAATTGTGGTGTATTTATTTAATAAACTCCTAACTATGCTGTGCCTTAAATGGAAAACACTATAGCTATAAGCTACACCATGGATGAATTTCAAAACCAACATTAAATAAATAATATAGGAAAAACTATATCCTATACTAGTTTACACTTTTATGTAGAGCTTGACTCTTACTAACATTTTTCTTACTCTCCTTCCTCTCTTTCCTCTCTGATTCATCTTGCCTGACACAGCACCTTGTAGAAAGCAAAGCAGACACCCACTAAATACTTGATGAATGAAAGACTATATGATCAGAGCTACAATTTCAACATTACATTAGGTATCTTCACTGTGTAACAAAGTTCCAAAATATAGTAGGTTGGTAAAACGTGTACCTCACAACTTCTGTGGGTCAAAAATTCAGGGTAAGTCTGGCTCCCTGTATGACTACAATTGCGATGATAGTCAGGGCTGTGGATATTCAACACTCAAATGAGGTTTCGAGGGTGATCGCTCAGTTGTGTCCGACGCTTTGCAATCCTGTGGACTGTAGCCCACCAGGCTCCTCTGTCCATGGGATTCTCCAGGCAAGAATACTGGAGTGGGTTGCCATTTTCTTCTCCAGGGGAATCTTCCTAACCCAGGGATCAGACCCGGGTCTCCCACATTGCGGGCGACGCTTTAACCTCTGAGCTACCAGGGAAGCCCACTTGCAGACTGACTCGAGACTGTTGACAGGATTCAGTTTCTCTCTGGTTATGGCCTGAGGCTGCCTTCAGTCTCCAACTACATGGACATCTCTATGCGACAGCTCAGAATATGGTACCGTCTTCCATCACAGTAAGTGATAGCAGCGAAGAGAGAGTGTGATCAAGAAGAAAGTCATAGCTTTTTATAATTTCCTCTCGGTAGTGACATCTCATCACATTCGCCATAACCTAAGTCACCAGGTCCAGCCTACAGTCAAGAGAAGGGATTGTATTGTGTCCATTCTGAGTGGCATAAATAATAAAGTCTATAAGTGGTCAAGGAAGATCATTTATCATTGATCTGAAAAGGCTTCATGGACTTGGGATTGGGTTGAGATTTTAAGTATGGTTTGCACTTTGTTACGGAGAAGGCAATGGCACCCCACTCCAGTACTCTTGCCTAGAGAATCCCATGGATCGAGGGGCCTGGTGGGCTGCAGTCCATGGGGTAGTGAAGAGTCGAACATGACTGAGCGACTTCACTTTCACTTTTCACTTTCATGCATTGGAGAAGGAAATGGCACCCCACTCCAGTGTTCTTGCCTGGAGAATCCCAGGGACAAGGGAGCCTGATGTGCTGCTATCTATGGGGTCACACAGAGTCAGACATGACTGAAATAACTTAGCAGCAGCAGCACTTTTTTAAAGAAAGAGAAGGAGGACACCCATGCAGAAAATTCATAAAATATGGAGTGAGAAAAAAAGAGAGAGAAATCATACTGGTAGTGTTTGAATGGCATGACTTTAATGCCAGCTGATTGACTCTGCTGCTGCTGCTAAGTCGCTTCAGTCATGTCCAACTCTGCAAGCTATGGTCTGTAAGACCGTAGCTCACCAGGCTTCTCTGTCCATGGGATTCTCCAGGCAAGATTACTGGAGTGGGTTGTCATGCCCACCTCCAGGGGATCTTCCTGAACCAGGGATCAAACCCAAGTCTCTTATATCTCCGCACTGCAGGTGGATTATTTACTGCTGAGACACCAGGGAAGCCCAATTGACTGTAGGTAAAGGCTTACGAAGAATAGTGAATGGAGAGTAAAGTCTCCAGGACCTAGTTAGTACAAGAAAATATATAATAAGCATTTGTTAAATAAATGAATAAATAAAATCCTAGGCCTTTGTCTATTTGTAGCTTTAAAAGATATACAGATTAAGAATTTAACCTTTTAAATGTTTATTTCCACAATTATCTAATTGGTGACTGTGAGCAGTCAGGGAAGTACTGATTTCTGAGATTCACTGTCATTGAGGGACTGGGCCTTGGTGCTCTTACAGCTGCAGATGGGACGTGAGAGATCAACACAGAGGAACCTGCCAGCTCCAGGTTGGCTCAAGGTTTTGGGGAGAAGACACTTGTGACAGACAAGTAGGGAGAAAGTCAACAGAAAGGCATTAATCATGCCAGAACACAAGAAACTGCATGCATTGCCAGACAACATATGTCTTTTGTGATTGGCAATCCTCATTAAAACACTGATCGAATCTCGCGAATTCCTTGCCGTAGCATGATTCCACTGTACATTAGTTCACAGATGTCAGTGATAAGTTCCCAAGTAAAACACGTTGGATTTTGCAGAATGAGAGTCAAGATATACCAATGTCTTTCTTTTTTATGAAAGATGATGAGGTTTTGGGTGACAGGTTGATGACGTGGTGGTTGGGAATCATCATCACTAGTAGCTCTCAACTCTTTCTTTCTTTACCCTAAATGACAGAGCTCAAAGTTGGATTTGTGTCTGGGTACATATATAAAGACTTGGTTATTTTTTTAATGGCAATTTAGAAGCTTTCTAAACTGAAGTTAAGTAGATGTATGGGTACACACACACACATACACTCTTACAGCTTTAATGAAAGTGTAAGTTGCTCAAGTCGTGTCAGACTCTTTGTGAAGCCATTGACTACACAATCCATAGAATTCTCCAGGCAAGAATACTGGTGTGGGTTCCCTTCTCCACAGGACCTTCCCATCCAGGGATCCAACTCAGGTCTCTTGCACTGCAGGCAGATTCTTTACCAGCTGAGCCACCAGCCAGCTCTTGCACCTTTAGTCCTCCTCTGATGAGATCCTAAAGACTACACAGTGATCACAGTAGCAAGATGCATCGCTTTCCTTAAAGCCAATAAATTGTGAATTGTGCTTCTGAAGGGGCCAATTATGCTGATTGGGAAAATCAGAGGAAATGGTACAATCTGAGGAGCTCTAGAATCTGGAATTTACACGGAATGCTCTCCTAGATTGTATTTCAGCCTCAGCATATACACAAGTAGATAGAGAACTGACTGCCGATGTCAGTGCCTTGCAAAGAGACAGAAGTGATGTAACTCAGTGCTATAAACTGTCAGAGTATCTCTGAATTAATATGCAAAGCCTCTATGCATGTAAGCAATGAGTCCATGTGCATGTCATTTTTAATCACCTGAAAGTGCTCTGTTTGCTTTTTTTGTTTGTTTGTTGGGGAGAGGGGACAGAAGGCAACTTAAACGCCAAAATATTGCTGCATTTTATCTAATTAAAATTTTTTATCCATTACTGAGGTCACATTTTCTGTTGCTTCTGCTCACCAATCCCATAATAAAGCACTGCACTGGTTAGCATTGGAGAAAGGAGCTGCAGCCATGTGAAGCTACATTCCCAAGACAGTACAGGTCTCTTGGGAAGCAAGAATCATGGTCTTGGACTTCTGATGTGCAATCCACTGCTCCAAGTATGCAATTGTATTAGGTAGAATTTAGAACAGTTCTCTTTGCTTTAGGTTTCTTATCATTGTGTTTAGTTATTGTGGTGAGGTGGTCAAATTGTTTTTCCATGTCCGCTTATGCTATTACCTAAATCTAGACAAATTTCCTCTCTAAAGCTCAAGGAAAACATCGTTATCTCTGATTAAGTTCAAGATGCTAAATGCCTTTTATCTTTCTCTTTTGAATGAACCCAGTATTCAAACTGCCTCCTTTTTCTTTCTTCCCCATTACCTTACAGACCTTTGAGGGCCTAAGTGGGAAAATACTATATTCAGAATTTAGGAGGTTGGCCTGCAATAACTTTACTCTGCGCCAGCCAAGAACATAAGACTCTAGGGATTTGGCTTCAAAAGCAAAAGTAATTCTAGTCAGGATTATATAACTAGGGGCTGAAGAATCATAATTGGCAATTTATGGAGAAAAGCCTTATTTGCTGTGGGACTTTTTCTTTTTTTAAATCTTAAATCAGTATTTTCTGGATGTGCTTTTCTAAATTTCTAAGGTTGGCTTTTTATTTTCTTTAAAAACAAAATAAAACACCTCTAAGCTTTGAAGAATACATTGACATGACTCTTAAACCCGGTATACTTTTTCTAAATGTAGGTATATCCAGAGTTGAGGTTATTATCATTATTCATCACCTACTATGTGTAAAAGCCTACATTAGGCACAAAAGTCTGAAACTTTCACTATTTATAGGGAGCTTTATAGTCACATGGCAACATTAAACATTTATTTTTTTTTAAACTGCACAGATACTGGCTTCTTAGCTATAGCAATACAATTTAAACTGAGACTTAAAACATGAAAGGGGTCTAGTTAAACCTATGACCCAACAATTCTACTACAGGGCATATACCATGAGAAAACCATAGTTGAAAAAGACTCATTTTTCACAAAGTTCACTGCAGCACTATTCACAATAGGGAATGGAAGCAACCCAGATGTCCATCGACAAATGAATGGATACAGAAGCTGTGGTACATATATACAAAGGAATATGCCTCAGCCATAAAAAGGAATATACTTGCATCAGTTCTAATAAACTGACTAATAAACTTAGGCAGTTCTAAGTCAGTCAGTTTGGGTTATATTTGAGGTAGATGAACCTAGAGCCTATTATACAGAGTGGAGAAAGTCAGAAAGAGAAAAGCAAATATTGTGTATTCATGCATATAATATGGAATCCAGAAAGCTGGTACTGATGAACCTGTCTGCAGGGCAGCAGTGGAGACGCAGACATAGAGAACAGACTCGCGGACACAGTGGGGGAGGAGAGGGCGGGACAAACAGAGAGAGCAGCATGGAAACTTACACGCACCACATGTGAAACAGAGTCAGGGGGAAGTAGCTGTATAACACAGGGAGCTCAAACCCAGTCTCTGTGACAATGTAGAGGGGTGGGAGGGAGAGTTAAGAGGAAGGAGACATATGCATATGTAGCTGATTCATGCTTATATATGGCAGAAGCCAATACAGTTTTGTAAAGCAGTTATCCTACAATTAAAAATAAATAAATTAAAAAAAAAAGGAAAGGGCTCTAGTTAAATAAGTCCCTTTAATAGAGAGAGATATGAAAGCATCTTTCAGAATCCTTTCCAATGTCACTTCTTCAGAGAAAATTTCCCTCTATTCTAAATCATGCCTTCATGCTATAATTTCTCTTCTAAAGTTTAGTCTACCTTTCTTATAATTTTCTTCATATGATTTTCATATGTGAAAACACTCTTTACGATACTAAAATTACAGATACCTGTTATTATATACTTGTCCCATCCCATAGAGCATACAACACCAACAGTGAATCCTAATGCAAACCACAGATTTGGGGTGATTATGGGATATGAGTTTATCATTGTAAAAAATGTACCCCTCTGGTGGGGGATGTTGAAGATTAGGGAAGCTATGCATGTGGGGAGGCAAAGGGTATGGGAGAAATCTTCGTCCCTTCCCCTAAATGTTGCTGTGAACCCTAAAGTGCTATAAAAAGTCTTAATTAAAATACAAACAGAAAGAATCAGCGTCTATAAGTCATACAGATCATATTTGAATCTTCACTTTTTACTAGCTATGTGTTCTTTGAGCAAAACGAGGATAACAATAACACTTATCTCAGGAAGTTTTTGTAAGGATTCTATGACATAATCACATGAGGCACTAAACATTGTGTCTGGCAGACAATGATCTTGAAATCGATATAATCATCATTATCATTAATTAATTATATTGCTAGTTGTCCACTGAAACCAAGCTTCAGGTCAAATGATTTTGACAGATATTAAATTAAAAGATGCAGCTCTTAAGTTTAATTAGGTCCCATTTGTTTATTTTTGCTTTTATTTCCAGTATTCTGGGAGGTGGGTCATAGAGGATCCTACTGTGATGTATGTTGGAGAGTGTTTTGCCCATGTTCTATTCTAGGAGTTTTATAGTTTCTGGTCTTACGTTTAGATAAGCAAGGTGAAAAGACAGCCTTCAGAATGGGAGAAAATAATAGCAAATGAAGCAACTGACAAACAACTAATCTCAAAAATACACAAACAACTCCTACTGCTCAATTCCAGAAAAATAAATGACCCATTCAAAAAATGGGCCAAAGAACTAAATACACATTTCTCCAAAGAAGACATACAGATGGCTAACAAACACATGAAAAGATGCTCAACATCACTCATTATCAGAGAAATGCAAATCAAAACCACAATGAGGTACCATTTCACGCCAGTCAGAATGAGGGCGATCCAAAAGCCTACAAGCAATAAATGCTGGAGAGGGTGTGGAGAAAAGGGAACCCTCTTACACTGTTGGTGGGAATGCAAACTAGTGTAGCCACTGTGGAGAACAGTGTGGAGATTCCTTAAAAATCTGGAAATAGAACTGCCTTATGACCCAGCAATCCCACTGCTGGGCATACACACAGAGGAAACCAGAATTGAAAGAGACACGTGTACCCCAATGTTCATCGCAGCACTGTTTATAATAGCCAGGACATGGAAGCAATCTAGATGTCCATCAGCAGATGAATGGATAAGACCGTAGTGCATATACACAGTGAAGTATTACTCCTCCTTGGAAGAAAAGCTATGACCAACCTAGACAGCTTATTTAAAAGCAAGACATTACTTTGCCAACAAAGGTCTGTCTAGTCAAAGCTATGGTTTTTCCAGTAGTCAGGTATGGATGTGAGAGTTGGACCATAAAGAAAGCTGAGCGCCAAAGAATTGATGCTTTTGAACTGTGGTGTTGGAGAAGACTCTTGAGAGTCCCTTGGACTGCAAGGAGATCCAACCAGTCCATTCTGAAGGAGATCAGCCCTGAATATTGATTGGAAGAACTTATGCTGAAGCTGAAACTCCAATACTTTGGCCACTTGATGTGAAGACCTGACTAATTGGAAAAGACCCTGATGCTGGGGAAGATTGAAAGCAGGAGAAGGGGACGACAGAAGATGAGATGGTTGGAGGCATAACCGACATGATGGACATGATTTTGAGTAGGCTCCAGGAGTTGGTGGACAGGTAAGTCTGGTGTGCTGCCGTCAACGGTGTCACAAAGAGTCGGACACAACTGAATGACTGAATTGAACTGAACTGAATTGAAAATAGAACACTTCAAGTGACAGGTCAGCTATATTGCAAGAAATACTTCTACTGGAAACTGTTCTTCACAAAGCCTGCCTTTCCTCTTCCAGTGACATATTTCTGCTCAGAGTTCTCAGTGGCAGGAAACCAAAGGGACACAATTTGATATTTGTATTTGTGTCTAGGACTAAGACCTTGGTCGTAACAGCTGAGATGAGATTCTCTAGGATTTTTATCTGCATGGAACTTGGTCGAAAGGAGAATGCAGAGGAAACTAGAAGGTTTCAGGATTTTCACTTCTGGAGTACATCTGGGCACCCTGTGAGCTAACTTAGACACCTGAACTTGTGGCATGCCAAGGATTTCCTCTGGTGTCCTAAGATGCTCTGCCTTAACAGACATCCAGTTTCAAGGCTCCTGCTCAAAGCTGACACTCTGTCAATGTTACTGATGAGTGCCTGACTCCACAGAGCTGATGGTGACAAAGTTGAGTCCCAAATTAAAAATAAAAAACAAAACACAGAGCAAGTTTTTTCTTTTATTTTAGCCAGGTCTTCTTTGTGGTTGAATACATCTGCTGTATTTCCATTGAAAACACAACATTTTGGTTGGTGTGAAAATCTATGTCAGGAAATGTCCGCAAGAGAACAAAACATGTATCAGGTGATAATGGATGTTATTACTGGAAGCAACATTTGTCTCTTTTTTTCCCCCTGACTCTCATTCAACCATAGTAAAATTTAATATGTGTGTCAGGTTTCCTACAATTTATATAAAATGAAACTCTTTGGGGAAGATAACACCCAGGTGTCCATATGATTTCATGCTGCAGCCTCAGCTCAGATCTAAAGCTAATCTCAGTTTCTGGTTCCTTCTCCTGAAGAGATGTCAACAGAATATGCTGGTTCTAAATAAATGTGTCTCTGTGACTGGTATTTTTGATGGACCTGGCTGTGCTTCTGCTCTCAGAAGCAGAAGCATAGCCTTCTGTGATCATAAGAAAACCCAGGCCCATCTTTTAAGACAGGGATAATTTTTGCTTCACTAAGCACTATTTCTTAAATTTGTTTGTAGATTTTAAATTTATTGGTTAATCTTTGTGTCATATCTTATTATGCAGAAAAGTTTAAAGGATGCTGGTTACCAAAACAAGCCCTGAGGTCTAATGGAATATGATTGGTTCATAAAGCTTTCAGAGCCAGATGATTATTTCTTCTATTTTTCTGCCTTCTTGATTCACCTCTCCAAACAAATATTCTTTGTCTCTTTCTACAACTTGAAGGTTAAGATGTATATTTGGAGGTACCATGAGATACATCATCAACAGACATTGAATGGGTGTGTACCTGGACTAGAGTAACTAGAATGATAGAGGGTGTCAGATGATGGGGACTGAATAACAGTTGAAAGGATGATGGCTGTGATACTTAGACAAGAACAACCTGGGATACAGGATAGCAGGGGCAAGGTTTACTTTCAAGGAGTTGAAGTGTAGTCAACCGAAATATGAAACTACTTATATTGCATAATTGAGCAAAGGGAACTAGCATTAACATGCAGGTTCAGACTCCTAAGTATCTCTCTTATCTTTCAGTTTCTGTCCATATCAACTCTCCACCACTCTGGTCCAAAGTCATTTTCACCTCTTGCGGGGAATACAACCACAGTCTCATAACTCATCTCCCTATTTCACTTTTGCTCCTCACTAAACCATGTCTTTGTTTTCAACCTGTTGATAATATTACATCACTTTGGATATAGTTGAATTTTAGACAGTCTAATACCCTGAATTATCTTCTTATTCATCTCCTATCTGCCACATCTCCTTGCCCATGGTCTCTGCTTCAGCCCCAGTGGAATTCTTTGAGAAAGATGATACTCAAGTGTCCACGTTATTTCATGTTGATGTCTCTGCAGCATGTTCAGTGTTTTAGAATCTTCAGATACATTTCTCCCTTTGCTTGCAACCACCCTTTCTTCTTTAAGAACTCCACTGACTCTCCTCAATGTTTTATCTACTCATCTATTCATTCTCTAGACTTCACACACACACACTCCTTCCTTCATGTCCAGGCTATATCCTTCAGTTATGGGCTCTGATGGCACCATCTACCTCTTTTCTAGTGCCTTCCTTGTAATTATGTATAGGAAATCTGTTATCACAGCTTCCTCGAACATTCCATGGAGGAAAAGACTGCTTCTATTGCACATTACTGTACTGTAGCTCTTCATATTCATTCATAGAGCTAGTACAGTGGTTAACACATGACAAGAGGCTTTCTTCATCAGTGTGAGTCAGTGATGGAATAAAGGAGAAAATAAAAGGAAGCTAACTTCTCTCTATATGCAAGAATTCTAACATTGGAGGTTGTCAGAAGATAAATTGGACTATTCTGTGCATGTGTGTTTCTGGGTTGGGGGGGGCAGGCAGCAGTCCTCGCTTACTGTAAGTATTCATGTGAACATGAGAAAACCCCTTAGTATGAGTAATGCAGTGGCATATGAAACACTAAGTGGGATAACTGGACTCCTTAGATGTTCTTTCAAAGCAAGTGATTATAAGGTTTATAAATTATTTTAAAGCTTTTAGTGGGTGAGAGGAAAAGTAGTTTTGATTAAAAAGTTTAGTAAGGAAGAGATTAATATTTGCCCCAAAATGAATGTTTTAAACATCTGGCTTTCTAAGCTGTGTAGAAAGGTTTGTGCCCTGTAGAGGCTATGCCCCTGAAGGTGGATGAGGGTGATATTTATTCATTCACTCATTCATTCAACAAATGATTCTTCTGCTGGAGGCATGGCAGAGAACAAGAAATAAGAGCACTCCACTCAAGATGCTTCTATCCTACTGGACATAANCCCGGGAGTTGGTGATGGACAGGGAGGCCTGGCGTGCTGCGATTCATGGGGTCGCAAAGAGTCAGACACGACTGAGTGAATGAACTGAACTGAATTGTATATCTACAAAATACAGTTTCAAGTGCTGAAACAGATGATATTCAATACATAAATTTTACAGAAAATCTTCCTTATACATAATAAACTATGGTTGGGACAACAGAACTTTGTAGAGATTATTACATGAGAAAATTTCTTAATTGCTTTCTATAAATATTGGACAGCAGCTTGAATTGAACTTATAGTTTTCTTAGAAGTCTATGATTACTACTCCTTCCTCTGCCTCTTTGTAAGTCCCACTTACCCAGCCAGACATCTAAACAAACATGTACTCTTTCCAAAAAGACATTTTAAGTTTGCCTTTACCAAGAAAATATAAGGCAAAAAGTCACCTTTTTCCCAAGCCTATTGCTTGAAAAGTTATTTTTGAAATTCAGCTATAAGTTTTCAATCTGTTGTGAATCAGTGTCAATAGATCAAAGGATAACAATAAAATAATACATATATATAAATACCCTAATACATCCTAAAAAAAAAAAAAAAACACTGTATGCTATTCAACTCACAAGAGAATTGAGAACAAATCAATGAGGCTAGTGTCAATCCAAAAATCCCACCACTGTGTGTCATGATGTGCGTGTGTGCTGTTGCTTCCATCGTGTTCAACTCTTTACAACCCTACAGACCATAGCGCACCAGGCTCCTCTGTGCATGGGATTCTCCAGGCAAGAATACAGGAGTGGGTTGCCATGCCCTCCTCCATATGTCATAGTGAGTTCCGTGTGATACAATCCACCATTTGGGGACAATAAGAGAAATAGCCTGATTTTCTTGTCTTGAATGTTCATCCCAAATGGTAAAATCTTTTTAAAGTACTTATATGCAATTATCTAGCACCTACCTTCAGCTCTATTACTTGGAAGAAGAATCATGCATCAGTCAAAAGGATTTCTTTTTCCAAATAGTGTGGTTCGTAAGAAATCAACTGTGCCAAAAGTAGACGTAAGAAGTAAGACCACACACAGCATGAAACCAAAGGGGGAAATACAATGCTGCCTGTTGTTCTTCCTGTTCAGGGATTGGTAATAAATATGTGGTACACAAAGGGAGCTGATAGATAGTAGATGTGAAGGGACATGCCCCTTCTATCCCATGTGTATGTGATAGAGGCCTCATGCAGCTATTAACTGCCACTCACAGCCAGGATCTGCACATAGTCATGCCTTTTAAACTGTGGTACTTGCAAGTGGAGCCAGAAGGGCAATTTTCCTAACCACTTACTTCACCCTGCTTTTATCCCACCACGTACACAGGTGCATGTGCACATGCGCATACACACACATGTGAGCATTCACAGAGAGACTCCCCACCTCCAACTCCACAAAGCATTTTTAAAACCCAGCCCTGTATGAGAAAACAAAGTCCTTTCCTTTCCCTCAGTAGCAACCTCCTTTATCAGTTCTGGAACTGGGAAGTCCCAGATCAAAGCCAGCAGATTTGATATTTGGTGAGAGCCCTCTTCCTGGTTCACAGATGGCTGTCTTCTCTCTGTCCTCACATCACAGAAGGGACAAGGGAGCTCTCTGGGGCCTCTATTAGAAGGGCATTAACCCTAATCATGAAAGCTCCATTCTCATGACCTAATCACCTCCTGAAGTTCTCATTGCCACATACCATCACATTGATGATTAAGTTTCATCATACGAATTTTGAGGGGACCCAAATATTCAATCTACAGCTTCTTCTTTCTCTGCTTTATTTTCCCCCGCAACAGTGCTTATCAGATCTGCCACCCTATAAATTTATTTGTTTTGTTGTCTCCTTTTCTCAATTGGAATCACAGCTCCACAGGGGCAGGGTTTCTTTGGTTCACTGCTCTAACCCTAGGACATACAGCAGTGCCTGGAACATGGTGGACTTGCAACAAATATTGGCTGAGTCAATCCATTTGTTCACCAAGTATTTGTTGACTGCTGTTGCTCAGGATTACATAGATGGTTGGACATAGAACCAGAATGAGTACTCAGGTCCCCTGACTCCCTTTCCTGTGTCTTTCTGGTAGATCATACCATCTTCTACTTATGAACTGCTGTTTCCAATAATTGCTTAGATGAATGGACAGATTTTCTAAAACTTGTGTATATAGAAAGACATGAGATGATACACACATAGTATGTCGTATTCTTCTAGATTCTTTAAATTAAAAATCAAGAAGGTAATAACTATATAACAAAAAAAAATTTGCAATGTAAAGTTCATCAAAGTTAGTGAAGTCTCTCGGTCGTGTCTGACTCTTTGCGACCCTTTGGACTGTAGCCTACCAGGTTCTTCTGTTCATAGGGTTTTCCAGGCAAGAATACTGGAGTGGGTTGCCATTTCCTTCTCCAGATCTTCCCAACCCAGGATTTGAACCTGGGTCTCCCGTATGGTAGGCAGACGCTTTACCGTCTGAGCCACCAGGGAAGTCTAAGAAGGGCAAAATTATGAAAGTGAACCTTCCTATTTCTTTTGCATTTTAATCATTAGATTATGGATAATTGACCTGGTCCCTGAGAAGGAGACAACAGAGGATGAGATGGTTGGTTGGCATCACCGACTTAATGGACATAAGTTTGAATAGGCTCTGGGAGTTGGTGATGGACAGGGAAGCCTGGCATGCTGCAGTCCATAAGATCACAAAGAGTTGAACACAACTGACTGACTGAACTGAACTGATATTCTTTAAATTTTATGTAAAATAGTGTGAATACATTGTTTTAGCTTATGAGTTTCATGTAAAATATTATAAATAAGTTGTTTTGAGCTTTTTTAATGACAATTGCTTATTCACAGAGGTAAAATCTATACAACTGAGGATCTGTGGGCTCCACTGGTGGCTAAGTGGTAAAGAATCCCCCTATCAATACAAGAGATGTGGGTTTGATCTCTGATCCAGGAAAATCCCCTGGAGAAGGAAATGGTAGCCAGTATTTTTGCCTGCAGAACCCAATGGAGCCTGGTATGCTGCAGTCCATGGGGTTGCAAAGAGCTGGACATGACTTAGCAACTGAACAGCAGCAAAATCTATACAATGCATCAGAAGAAATTTTCCTAAAATTGAAAAGCTATACACTGATAGATTCCTAGTTACTATGGGAATCTCACAGATGATAGTGAGTGGGAATTTCATAGATGATATTGTCAGTGATTTCCTTACTGAACACATTCCTAGAGATCTGTTAATATTGCTACCCAAAAAGAGAGAGAGAGATAAGGAACCACCAAAGAAAGCAAAAAATTAGGAGCTTAGCATCTCATCCCATTCCAAATTGAAGAGAACCCTCTTATTTTTGGTTACTACCTTAGGCTTCTAGATAAAACAGCACTTCATATTTTTTTTTTAAGTTTTTAAATCCTCTGATTATTTTACCATTTCCATTCTATGGATAATGTAACTATGTCCCAGAACCCTGCTCAAGGCCCAGTAATCAGTTTATTCCCTAATAGCTCTGTTGGTAAAGAATCCACCTGCAATGTGGGAGACCTGGGTTCGATCCCTGGGTTGGGAATATCCCCTGGAGAAGGGAAAGGCCACCCACTCCAGTATTCTGGCCTGGAGAATTTCAAGGACTGTATAGTCCATGGAGTCACAAAGAATCAGACACGACTGAGTGACTTCCACTTTCACTTTCACTTTGAGGACTAATAATAATCTGTCTTCTGAGTCCTCATCCAAACTTCATATCCTTGTACCAACTTCCTCCCCCATAAACAAATCTATTTTGAAGCACAGATAATCTGGTTAGGTCTGCCATGTCTCACTCCAAAGTATTTCAGCTATGTGCTTGCAATTAACCAAGGATGATAGGACCACAGCAATTAATTCTGAAGTATTTATCACCATAGAATCATTTACCACAGATGAAGCTTGAAATAAGCACTCACTTTTCATCTATCATACCTTTTCATGACTTTCTGGTTAGGGAATCAATACAGAAATATCCTTCATGCATTCTGGGACTAACAAGGAAAGAACACAGGTACAAACCCATTTCCTGGATCCCTGAGTCCTAACAGAAGGGAACTGAATGCCTCCTCTTAAGCTTGGGCAGTAAGCTCCAAGACAGAGGTAATATCTTCACCTCATAGAATAGAGGAGGCTTTTGGGGTAAAGATGCATTTCAAACACACTATCAAACTAATTGTAGGATTGTTCGTATAACCAGTGCCATGCTGGGCCCATTCAACTCTTCCTGTCCTTTCACTGATCCTACTACCTAGGACTGTGCTGTGTAGTAAATCTCTTCCCTGTCATCAAGGGCTTCGTAGTTAATATTGTCTAATAATTGTTAGGTCCAGGTGGCCTCTATGCTCTGTCAGTCTCCAAACAATGATGAAGACCTTTGTTGGTGTTTTCTTGGCAACTATGAGACTAGTCATTATTCATAAATCTTGACTCAGGAATGCACATCCTACATCCAAGCACAAACCCCCCTTCCCTGAGTTAATGATAAAATTGTCCCAAATGGCTCCTTAGAGGTCTGAGTACCACTGCAAATGCTTTCAGATCATCATTTGCTGGACCCCACCCTGTGGGTAAATTACCCTATCACAAACTGACCCATTGCTCATATGGAGCTTGCTGCCTCATTTTTCCATCTCAAGATACTTTCTCAGTTCAGTTGGCACTTTTTGCTCCCTTCAACCTCCAAAACCAAGACCAAGAAGTAAATGTTCATACACATCCACTAGAATGATTATAATCAAAAGAGCAAACAATAACAAGTGTTGGTGGAGACGTGGAGAAACTGGAACTCTCAAACTTGCTGAGGGGAACATATAATTAATGCAGCCACTTTGGAAAACCATTTGGCAGTTTCTCAAAAAGGTATACATAAACGTATCATATGATGAAGTAATTCTACTCCCAGGTATCTGCCCAAGAGAAATGAACATAAGTCCACATAGAGACTTTATGCAACATTGCGAGCAACCTTATTTATTAGGTCCCCACACTGGAAACAGCCTCAAAGTTCATCAACTGGTGAATGAATAAAAGAAATGTGGTATGGCCATACAATGGAATTCTATTCCTCTATTAAAGGGAACATAAAGTGCTAGATTAAATCATGGTTGAACCTCAAAAACATGCTAAGTCAAAACCCAGATCTAAAGACAACTTATTGTATAATTTCATTTCTATGAAATGTTCAGAAAAGGCAAATCTACACAGGCAAAAAGCAAATTAGAGCTTTTTGTATAGGGCTGGAGTTGGGCTTCCCCAGGTAGTGCTAGTGGTAAAGTATCCACCCGCTAATGCAGGAGACAACCAAGACTTGGGTTTAATCCCTGGGTTGGGAAGATCCCCTGGAGGAGGGCATGGCAACCAACTCCAGTATTCTTGCTTGGAGAATTCCCACAAACAGAGGAGCCTGGCGGGCTACAGTCTGTAGGGTCACAAAGAGTTGGACACAACGGAAGTGATTTAGCACACTTAGCACACAGGGCTGGGGTTGGGAAAGGAGATAGATGGCAGATAGACACAGGGTTCTTTCTTGCATAATGAGAATGTTCTAAAAATGGATTGTAGCAATGGTTACAAAATTCTGTAACTTTACTAAAAAATCATAAATTGTATATTTAAATCAGATAAATTTTATGTATTTAAATTATATCTCCATAAAGTTTTTTTTTTTTTTTTTTAAATAAGAAGCAGACGTTCACATGGAACTAGTAAAGTCTATAGGGGAATTTAGACTGCAGAAGCTCATCCAGAATTTCCAAGCCAGCAGTAATTATGATACATTTTTTTCTCCTTATTAGGCACCTTGTGCAACTATTGCATCACCTGGGAATTTGATCCTCAGAAATCATCCTCCTCTTCTGGAGGATGTTTCTTCAATAGCAGCACATCTTCTCACTCATCTGCTCTACATCATAAATCCTGTGAAGTCCAAGCACAATGGTGGGTATGGATGGAATATAGTTGGGTTTTTAAACACTATCTTGACCTGGCTATTGAGGTCTTGGCTAGTTAGAGGCCCATCAGTTCTCTTTTTTTGAACAATTGATTAAGTCTCCAACCACGTTCCTTCTAGGCTGTCACACTTGGGGCTACTATAAGAAGACAGCCCTAATCACCAGGGCCAGGTACACAACAACCAGGAACAGCCCCTCTGTCCTGGACCTGAAACTATTCAAATTAGCCAGTTCATGGGGAGCCCAGAATCCAAGATAACCCCACCCCCTTGCACTAATAATTTCTCCCCATAGCTCCAGCTAACTGTTACCCAGTTGCAATCCCTGAGATTGCTCTGCTGAGCAGCCTTCTCTCCTTTGGAGCTGCAGGTAACAGAGAGTTCTGCTTTTCATCTATTCAATATTTTATCTGTTTCCATCCAAAGAATATTTAAATCTTATGAAACAATAGAGCGGATGGTTGAAAGTTTACCAGGGAAGGAGAGGGCAACAAAGAGCCATCTATCAACCAGACTTTCAAGTGCACTTTTCCAAAAGCTTCTCGTTTGCTAAGCACTTCATGAAGTCAGTCTAACTGGTCTGGAAGAATCTGCCCTTGATTTTCTCTGAAAATCTCCAAGGCTAATGCATCTAACACGCGTGCATGCTCAGTTGTGTGCGACTCTTTGTGAACTCGTGGAGTGTGGCTCACCAGGCTCCTCTGTTCATGGGATTTCCCAGGCAAGAATACTGGAGTGGGTTGCTGTTTCCTCCTCCAGGGGATCTTCCCGACTCTGGGATAGAACCCACATCTCCTGCACTGGCAAATGGGTTCTTTAGCATTGAGCCACCTGGGAAGCCTTAAATGTATCTAACAGTTCTCTCTAAAGTATTTCTTGATTATTTGTTATTCTCAAGCAAAAGGACAAATAATCACAGAAGTGATTTTGTCAAAGAGCCTAACAATATGTCATGGTTTTTTTTTTAAGTATAGTCACTACTTTCCCAGGATTTTCATTGTAACTTAGGGAACCTTTGAAAGAATGAGAAATGCCTGAGAAAATTCAGCTTATCTCCTTTCTCATACAACTGGAGAAAACCTAGTATTTTCATGCTTATCAAACTTAACTGAGTTACAGACTTACAAACTGACCAACACTATTGACTTCTAGACTGAATGGTGCATCTGTCACTTAGAGGGATATTGGCTGATTTAAATGATTCCTCATCTTGCTGCTTCTGTCTTCCAAAGAGCTAAATGTTATGATTACACGGTCCTGATTGAGCAAGTAGAGTTTAGTGGTTCCAGATTTTCTCTGGTAAACTCTTACGTGCAAAAAATCTGCTGGGTGACGTACTTTAATGAAGAGGAATCTGTTGTTTATTCTCTTTTCAACTTTGCCTGGGAGATAACATCACTGTCCTCTTCCAGAAGGCTGGCTCTTCAGCATGTTCACCATTGCGGGAGATTAAACAGACACAGCAAATAGGCAGTCGTATGTCTATCAGAAGTCACCTCTTTCTCCACCCATCATTACTTCCAGTCTCCACCGATTGACTTAGAGATGGTGGTTTAGTCACTAAGTCATGTCTGACTCCTGTGACCCTATGAAATGTAGCCTATTGGGCTCCTCTGTCCATGGGATTTCCCCGGCAAGAATATTGGAGCAGGCTGCCATTTCCTTCTCCAGAGGATCTTCCTGACCCAGGGATCAAATCCACATCTCCTGCTTTGCTGACAGTTTCCTTCATTGCAGGCAGAATTCCTTACCACTGAACGACCAGGACTTGGAGCTGGTCTTAACCACTCTCGGACCGGCTTTTCCGGCATTCACATTGACTCCAGGAGCTATGAGTTGACATTGAATATAACATCTCTCAGGGACATCCTTGGTTGTCCAGTGGTTAAGACTTTGTCTTTCAGTGCAGAGGTGGGGGTTCGATTCCCGATCTAGGACCTAAGATCCCACATGCCTCATGGCCCAAAAAATTAAAGCATAAAACAGATGCAAGATTGTAATAAATTCAATAAAGACTTAAAAAAAAAAAAAAAGACCTCTCAAATAGCAAAGAGGGCCCAGTAGAAATTAAAGATATTAAAAATCATATCTCCTCTATCAGACAAAATTCATTTGTGTTTCCATAAGCAGGAATCATTTGCATTGCTATGAATCTCTGGAGACCCATTTAATTAAGTTACCAAATAAAAGTATCAGATAGAAAACAGCCTATGGAGATAACTGGAGAAGTTAAAACCCTTGAATCTTCAAGTAACCTCTTCACTAGTCTGCAAAGATATACTTAGGGTGTGTGTTAGGCTATAAGTATAGATCTTGTCCCTAGAATTTCCTTGTAATAAGGCACCATTGTTATAAAGAATATAATACTTAGCATTGGTGAGTTTATTGAATTTCGTTGTGACAGAGAAAAGGTATAGTAAGAATATGATTTGGCCCAGCCTGGTTATCCTAAAAACTTCTTTGAGGACAGCAAATATTAAAAGGTCTTATTCCTATATATACTTATTTATTTGTACAAACACTATAACTTTACTATGTCTTGATTAACTAGAGTTAAAAATTTGGGATAACTCAGCCACGTTTTGACATGGACTCCAAAAGTCATGGATATTCTACTTATAGCTACTTTATTTCCATATGAGATTTGAGGTAGTCCAAAACATAGAAGGCAGGTTAAAGAAGCTGATCATTTAGAATTAAGAATATATCAAATATATGAAAAAGACAAACAAAAAATAAATCCAGATTTATTCACATATCTTTTCTATGAATGGGTGCAATTGATTATGAGCAGGCTGACATGTCAAAACATCATTTTCCAAAATCAGAAAACAAAAAGATTTTAATCAAGAAAAAAGTTTCCATGGGGCCTAAATTACAGGAAATTTTTCATGTGGAACATATTTAAGAGACATTGACTAACGTAGGGGACAAGCCTAAACAAACCATCTAGGAACAAGCACAGCATGTGGGCCCATAGGATATTCCAGGTACAGATTCTTAAAGATTATGACTCTCAAAAATCTGCAAAAGAACAATTCCCACAAAAATCTACCAACCTTCTGAATGAAAAAAACAGATAATGCTAACTATCCACGTATACCCCTTCAACCCTCCAAAAGATGTTCACATGGAAATTTTTTAAATTGTATTTTGAGAAGGTAAAACATTTTAAAGCATTTTGTCTAACTTCAAATTCTTTATGAGCCCATTTTACAGCATTATGGCTTTAAGTCCACTCTTTCTTCAATCATTAATGGAAATAAACCAATTTGTCAGATGCAACGATAAGCATTAGCTTAAGAATTTAAGTCTATTACTCAGCATGATTAATCTGTCATAGCAGCCTGATTCAAAGAAATTGAGTTGTAATGTTTGACTAGTCTGCATCATATATAAAATATGAAAAGGAGAATGATATCAGAGGAGCTGGCCTCAAGCTCTCATAACAGTGACTCAGTGAGCAAAGTTGCTGAAAATGAGGTAAAACAGAAGTTTCCTTGCAATATCCCCTTTCCTATGAAAACATTTTTATCCTTTTTTTCTATCAAGTTTCAGTGTATTCTGATTTTGGATGAAATTATTAGTTATATGTTTCCTATTAGGAGACCCACACTTTAAGCTTTAGGCTACAGGAGTTCATATTTTGTCTAGCTGCCTTAAGTATACTTGAGCCAAAATTGTTTACCTGCTTCATTTCAGACATTCATTGCAATCCCCTGTTATAACAGGATATTATTCAGATTCTTTTGAGTCAAAACAGCAAAGCTTAATAAAAATAAGAATTTGCCTTGGTGATATTTTGTGGACTATAATTTTTTTCCATTCAATTTTAGAAAAATTATAAAACTTTAATCCATTTTATGTAACTAAACTTAAAAGAAGGTTTTAAACCTCTTTATTACTAGATTCTCTTGCCAATATAAGTAAGAAAATGCAACTTGAATCCTTATATTGCATCTTCAATGCATATACATATATATGTATTTACTATGTGTATTATAATTATAATAGTCTCATAATCTATATTCTGATGCCATAAGCAACTAAAAATGTAACTTCTTGAATAGCAGCACTCAAAAGAGGCATATGAGTCCTTTGAACCAGCTCCTACTACATCAGTGTTTTTAAAAGACTATATCATGCATGATTTCAAGGGCTTAAGAAGTGCAAATTTCTGATGCACTGGCCCCACCTGCAAGCTCCACTTCAAACCAAACCCAAAAGGAATGAGATCCTCCTATAGGTTACAACTAAAGGATTAAATTTGACATCCACTCAGTGAAGTAACTGAGCATGCACGTGCAATGTGGCCCTCCTTCAGTCTACACAGGATACCTACTCTATCAAATGAAGAAGTATTAATACAATTCAATTTCATCAAATATCTGAAAAAAGTTAAAGTCCACAAAATATCATGGAGGCAAATTCTGATATTTATTAAGTCTTCCATTTTGACTCAAAAGAATCTGAATAACATCTGAGAGTTGAGAGAGAATCTCAGAGATGGCTAATTCTGGCTTCCCTTAGTCCTTCCTTAAGCCCTCTTGCCTTGGACAGCAACACTGCTTGCTTACTTCCTATTATTCTCTTCCACTGGGTTCCAGAGTCCTCTCTGAATTCCCAGGCACTCAGTCCCACTGGGATGCACCACAGATGCTGTTAGTTCTTCTCGATGATGATTAAGAAAAATATCACTTCTCACAAATCCCAATCTAATTTTAACTTTTTCCCGGTTCTCTCCTTTGGGCGTGTGTGTGTTCACGTGGGCAAACACACACACACATTTCTTTCAAGAGACTCATGCTGAGGTAACAGAGAGGTATGGAGAATCCTGGAAGCCCCAATACTGAGGATTAACTCCATATGTAGCTTCATGAAGCAACCCTGGGCAGCAGGTAACAGATGCTGCCCTCGCAGTCAGCACCAGGACTAGGTGGTTTCTTCCTCCTCCCAGCTGCTGTTAGACAGAACTTCGCACCTGTCTCCCTACAGCACCCAGGGTTTTGTGTATATGTGTGTGTGTGTGCCTATTTGTTCATTTGCCTCTTGAGTTGATTCCTCAAGCACCACACCAACCCCACATTCACTGGGGGTCACGGTGCAGTATAAAGTCCAGTGGGAATTGCACTGATGTTTAACTCTTCTAGGGGAAGGAACTACTTAAGATGCAAGTGATCATAGAGTTCTGCTACATCACACTTTCCAACATTTCCAGAAAATTTCCAGTGACGGCAGAAGAGAGCGGATATGTGACCTCCGAGGTCTTGAGACTTACATGAAGTTGCACAGATTTATGACATTTTGCAAGCACAGATTACTCATATTTTAGCCTAAATATCCTTGAGATTTTTGAAATTTATTTCAAAGTATGATGATATTTGTTTTAATAAAAAATGTTTCTCTCTCCAATCCAACTCTTCAGTCTTATAGTAAAATTGACACTCCAGAAATAGATGTCTATCTTATTGTCTTGCCTACCTGGGAAACCTTTGTATCTCACTCAGGGGATGATGATGACAGTCATCACCAATGATGACCAAAAAAATAGTTAATTTTTATCAAATGATTGCTTTGTGTCAGGAACTATATACTGACCTGGACAAGCATTATCTCATTTAATTCTTATACCAACATTACCAATTTCATATAATTATCTTCACTTTGTTGATGAGTGAAGTGAGGTACAAAAAAGAGTTAAATAACTCACCTTTACAAACTTTTAGCTGGAAAGAAGAGGACTCAGAATATGAATCCCCACAGCGGTGGAAATGATTGATTTCTTTTTCTTATTGTTCATTAACAGTTTCCTAGAAGGCAATGGCACCCCACTCCAGTACTCTTGCCTGGAAAATCCCATGGACAGAGGAGCCTGGTAGGCTGTAGTCCATGGGATCGTGACGAGTGGGACACGACTGAGCAACTTCCTTTTTCCCTTTCCCTTTCACCATGAAGTCCAGTGGGGTTAGGTGCCTCTAACCCCAAAATTCAAAGAGGACCAAACTGATGAACAGAGATGAACCAACTGTAATTAGGCAACAAAGAGGGTTGTTTAGGAACAGAACTTGAGGACCTTAATGATGTCAACATAAATGCGTGAGAGTCTGCCTCAACTCAGATCTTTTGAACCTTTATCAAGTGTTGACTGGGAGCTCTTTCATGACTGAATTCTCCTTCTGGTACTTATAGATCAGGCTCTCTGTATTAGCTCCAAGATCCACGTGCTCTGGGGCACACGTGCCGCAGAGAGGTTTAGTGTCACACTTCTGGACAGCAACTCAGCTTCCTTTTATTTGGGTCTTAAGGCAGAACTCAGGTCCTTAGCCCTCAAATCTCCAAGTAGCCTTTTCTCTTCAAGTTGCTTCCTCAACTTTTATCTGGATGACCCCCAGGCAAGTCACTTAGGATAACTAAGGAACTAGGCCAAAGCTGAGATAGATCTTCATATTACCCTTTCATGGAAGGCTGAGACATCTGTGCAAATCAGGCTTCAAGAATATTCCTGGCCACTCAATGATTCCTCGAGCCAGAGATGCAAACTAATTCTAATGGAGTAACTGAGTAATATCTATTAATAAATTAGGTTACTAATAAGTGACTTTCCTCTCTCAGGTCTCCTTGCTTCTTTACCTAGCCAAAATCTCCTTCACAGACCCATTTTAGTTGAAAGCTGAGCGCCAAATAATTGATCCTTCTGAATTGTGGTGTTGGAGAAGAGAGTCCCTTGGACTGCAAGGAGATCCAACCAGTACATCCTAAAGGAGATCAGTCCTAAATATTCATTGGAAGGACTGACACTGAAGCTGAAACTCCAATACTTTGGCCACCTGATGCGAAGAACTGACTCATTGGTAAAGACTCTGATGCTTGGATAGATTGAAGGCAAGAGGAGAAGGGGATTACAGAGGATGAGATGGCTGGATGGCATCACCAATTCGATGGGCATGAGTATGAGCAAGCTCTGGGAGTTGGTGTTGTACAGGGAAGCCTGGCTTGCTGCAGTCCATGGAGTCGCAAAGAGCGGCCACAACTGAGAGAATGAATTGAACTGAATGGATCCTCTGCCCCTCTAACAGGTCTTTATAAGAAGTATTCTTTTGAGCATCATGGCATATAATATGTGTCTATTGAAATACTTTGATTAAAGCCATAAATCACTGCTCAGGACTTTACACAAGGGTCAATCCCAGAAAATTCAACCTTAAATTTTACTCCAGAAATATGTCATTTCTAAATAGTGTAAACTAATTAGCCTCCAATTAAAATAAAAAGAAAAAAAATAATAATTTTTTTTAAAATAAAGAAGAGTTTAGTGTACTTCATCCAGAAGCTGGAAGCCATATAACATGTTTTCCCCTTGAATTTGCTGCCAGGAACCACTCCATTTGGACTTCCCAGGTGACACTAGTGGTAGAGAACCAGTCTGCCAATACAGGAGACATCAGAGACACAGGTTTGATTCCTGGGTTGGGAAGATTCCCTGGAGGAGGAAATTGCAGCCCACTCTAGGATTCTTCAGTTCAGTTCAGTTCAGTCGCTCAGTCATGTCCGACTCTTTGCGACCCCATGAATCGCAGCACGCCAGGCTTAGGATTACCTGGATGGCAACTCAGCTCCCTTTTATTAGGTCTTAAGGCAGAACTTAGTGGACAGATGTCCATGGCATCACAAAGTCAGACATGACTGAAGTGACTTAGACTGCATATGCACGCACCACTCCATTTCATGTCTGAATGAGGTAAAATGTTTATCTCAGGTGCTTGGTAGCATCTATTTGAGTACTGCAGTTTGTTTCAGCAGTACTCAAGCCTAGCTGCTCATTTGAATCTTCTGTTTCAACAATACTGGATGTCTGGGGCCAATTCAGCCAGATCTAAGGGTGGAGGGCAGGTCCTAGAGTATTTTAAATGTTCTCTGAAATGACTCAAGAGGTTTCTCCAGTGGCTCAGCGGTAAAGAATCTGCATGCAATGCAGGAGCCATAAGAGATGGAGGTTCAGTCCCTGGGTCGGGAAGATCCTCTGGAGGAGGAAATGACAACCCATCCAGTATTCTTGCCTGGAGAACCACATGGACAGAGAAGCTTGGCGAGCTACAGCTCATGGGATTGCAAAGAGTTGGACATAAATGAAGCGACTAAGCACGCACTGGATGATTCAAACATAGAGGAGGAGTTGAGAGTCATTTATAGGGATGCTCTAAATTTGTTGGGGTTTTTTGATTTGTTTTGTTTTAATTCCAATGATCTGGTTTGTAAACTAACTTATTTACCCTAGCTCAAGTTCTTTCTTAATAAAAGAATCATCATATGTAAATACACAAGCCATCAATCTCACACAGTTGAACAGGTCTACATCTAACCAGTCTTTCTCAATCTTGGCTGTCCATCAGTGTCACTTGGGGAGCTGCTAAAAATCCTGGTGCCCAGAACATACCCCAAATCAATTAAACCGTAATCTCTGGGGAGGATACTGAGGCAGTGATCATTTTAAAGCTCCTCGGGGAATTTCATTGTGCACCATGGCTAAAAATAACAGATTCATATTCTCTCTTCCCCTTTATTGGTGTCTTAAAAACATGCATTGTTCATGGGTGAAATTATTACTCAAGGAAGTGAGCCATTTCCCCACACCAAGGGCAGGTAAGTTAGAAGGATTGCCAGCATTGACTATATTGGGTCCAGAAGTATCCTTCCCAAGAAACAAAGGGCCTGGTTTGAGTTCAGATGGTCAGTCCAGACATATGTCTTACCCCTCCATCCCCTCTCCCCTCCAAGTGAAGTCAGAATATAATTAATACCAAAGTTACTTTGTAGCTTGATGAGGTCATTGTTGTTGTTTAGTCACTAAGCTGTGTCCTACTCTTTGTGACCCCATGGACTGTAGCCCGCCAGTCTCCTCTGTCCATGGGAATTCCCAGGCAAGAATACTGGAGTGGGTTGCCATTTCCTTCTCCAGGAATTTTTCCAGACCCAGGAATGAAACCCACGTCTCCTGCATTGCAGGCAGAATCTTTACTACTGCACCACCTGGGAAGCTCCCATGAGGTCATAGATGTTAACTAAATTATTGTGGTAAGCATTTCACAATATAGACATATATCAAATCATTGTGTTGTGCAGTTTGAACTTACATGCTATGTCAGTCTTTATATATCAATAAAATTTTATCTATCAATAAAACTGGAAAAAAATTAAAAAAATAAAAACAGACTCTTGGATTATTTTTATTTATTCATTTAAAAATTACAAATCAGTCATACTCCAGTAAAAATTAATTAAAAATAAAATTATTTTTTAAAGATTTGATCTCATATTTATAAAATTGTTTTCTATATTTCCCTCCTTGTTACAGACTCAACTGTTTCTATAACTTCTTTATTGTCAAATTATCCTCACTATATCCTGTCACATGTGGAAAACAAAACTATTATAAAACTATAATAAAGTATAAGCTTTTTTTAGCAGAATCAGTTATTTAGTTTAAACTCCCTATAAGTAATTTTAGTTTGTGGAATAGGAAAAGGATTTTAACTCAAGGTTTGCATACAAACACACAAGATCTGTTGATATGCAGAATGAAATAGGACAGACAATCAAAATGGAAACTGAGATTTTTAAAAGTATTAATTTCTAATGAAATCTACTTCTTGATTCGGAGTAGCTATGTCATGATATCTGTTAAGACTTGCACACGAAGTCCAAAAATTCCTTGACTGACTAAATGGAGGTTGCACATTATTCACCAGCTCTGTATCTATCTTTCACTTGTCTCTCCTAATTTAAAACAAAAATGGAAAATTAAGTGATTATCTTTTATAGTGTTGTGGGACAAGATAGCATGCATTTCTGGCCTAATTTATTTAGAGACTGGTAAATTAAATGTTTTAATATATTCATTTATGAACCATACGGCAACCAAATGTAGCTTAATCAGAGAAGAAAAGAGCAAACTATAAGTCTTCAAAAAATTACTAAGGATAAACTCATATGGATTATTTTAAGAGAACTGTCACTTATAGTTGGGGAAGCACTGGGGGCTCAGTGGTAAGGAATCCACCTGCCAGTGTAGGAGATCAAGAGACACCGTCAATCCCTGGGTCAAGAAGATCCCCTGGAGAAGGGAATGGCTATCCACGGCAGTGTTCTTGCCTGGGAGATCCCCTGGACAGAGGAGCCTGGCGGGCTACAAAGAGTCAGGTATGACTGAGCAGCTGAGCACTTATGCATTTCATGTGATTAGTTCCAACACAACATGTTCCCTCAAAATTCAAAATGAACCTTAAAAAGGAAAACAGTGTCCCATAACAGGAGCCTGGGAATAGAAGAAGGAAAAACTCAACCATTTTTTTTGGTAACAGTATGGACCTTACAAATTGACCATGCATTAGACAAGCTCAGCTATTTTTTTTAATTAATTTATTTTTTTACTGAAGGATAATTGCTTTACAGAATTTTGTTGTTTTCTGTCAAAGCTCAACATGAATCAGCCATGCTGCTGCTGCTAAGTCGCTTCAGTCGTACCCAACTCTGTGCGACCCCATAGACGGCAGCCCATGAGGCTCCCCCATCCCTGGGATTCTCTAGGCAAGAATACTGGAGTGGGTTGCCATTTCCTTCTCCAATGCATGAAAGTGAAAAGTGAAAGTGAAGTCGCTCAGTCCAGTCGTGCCCGTTGCTTAGCGACCCCATGGACTGCAGCCTACCAGGCTTCTCTGTCCATGGGATTTTCCAGGCAAGAGTACTGGAGTGGGTTGCCATTGCCTTCTCCGAATCAGCCCTAGGTATACATATATCCTCTCCCTTTTGAAACTCCCTTCCTTCAGCTATATTTAAGCCATCTGCTAGGTGAACCAATTTCTTTCCACCATGAGCTCCCTTCCTGATCCACATTTTAGGATCCTGAGCTTTGGATTAACTGAAGTTTCACGACCAAGAATCATTATTACAAGATTTGGTGCATCTGAAAGCTACATGTGGTTCCTCTTCAGAGCCACTTACTCTGTTTTTATTCCACCTGATTGATTTGAAAACAAATAATCCCATTCTGAGGAATGGTAAAGAATCTGCCTGCCAATGCAGGGGACATAAACTTCCATCTGTGGGTTGCGAAGATCCCCTGGAGGAGGGCATGGCAACCCACTCCAGTATTCTTGCCTGGAGAACCCCATGGACAGAGGAGTCTGAATGGATACAGTGCATAAGGTCACAAAGAGTCGGACTCTCCTGAAGTTGACTTAGCATGCAGGTACAACACGAGAAAGGTTGACACACAAAGATATGAACACTGAGCCTATTCTTTACAATGTACTTGGTCTTCTGAGAATGTAATGTGAACTTTTGTTTAGGACTTATTCCTAAGCAATTCCTAAACTTATTCCTCTGTATTGTAATTCAACTCCTAAACAATTCCTAAACTTATTCCTCAGCTCAAGTCCCCAGAAAGCTCATGATATATATATATACGCAAGAAGCAATATATTTCATCCCTAGGGTTATTTTTACATAGTTATATTTCTTAGCATCTTAAAGGTAGGAATTGGAAACCATAAATGAAAATTATGAATATTATAATATTAAACAGGCAACACAGCATGTGGTATATATTTTTTTTATTAAATTTGTTCACCTTTAAAAATGTTCCCCTGTTAAAAAAGAAAGTGAAGATCTGAGTTCTTATGCTATCTACTTAATAAAATGAGAGGAAAGAAATAAGAACTCTCAATGTGAATTTTTAAAAAGGAAATAAACAGAAACCACAAGCCAGATACACCTGCTGTGGAATTCCTAGTGTGATATTCAAAATCATGGATAAAATCATTCCAATGGCACAACTTCCTCTAAGGATCACAAATCCTGTTTCCCTCCTCTGAGATATTTAGTGTTTTGATTTCTATTTACACCAAAGCTATCTACATGACACTGAAATAGTCAGTTAAATTCAGTCAAATTCATTGATGGGTTTGACAGAACTAGATAAAACATATTCAAAACCAAATGACTTGCCAAAATACCAATTGTAAATTTACAGAAGCATTACTGATATCACCTATTGATGCTAACTCTCAACCAGGAAACATAAATTTAAAAATATATAGATAAACTTACTGTCCATAAAGATGTTTGTTGTGAGGAAGGTACAATAAACATTGACCAAAAAAGATATAAAATATCTATTTTGGAAACATTGCAAATCAAAGACAAAGACAGACTACATATTACTTCCAAGGAAAACAGAACAATTCTATCTAAAAACTGTCTGCATTTCACTTTTTCAGAATTATTCTGCCATTTAGTAAGTCCAAATTTTCTATTGTTTCCATTTCTTTTAGCTCTAAAATACTAAACTATAGTTTCTAAATTGCCCTTCCCAATACATTTTATTTATATCCTGAGAAAATAAACAAATGACCAAAAAATTAAATGTTACTGAAAATTACATTGCAGAAACTTACTGTAGAACTTAATTTATCTGTCATCACACAGCATACTGTTTACATCAAAATGGCTTTATAATTCAAATGCCGCTCCAGCAAGACTTTACTATTCCAGTAATCTCTTGCCCAGGAAGATGAAGTTACAAATAACTAACTTAATCACTTTTTGGAGAAACTTTCAAAAATCCATTTGTTCCATTAATAGACTATTCAACTAGTCCTTTCCAGAGTAAAAGCCCCTACTCAGGACACTGGATGACTCCATGAGGTTCCCCAATTGACTGTCTACTCTTCAAGATTCACTTTAAAATGCTCACCTCACTTCATCTGTCAATCCTAAGCCATTTTGTTACAGACTCTCCTGACTCCAGTCAGCCCCCTACCCCACACTTACAGATGTGCCTTTAACCAGAAACCTCAAAATCTTATAAATGTTCCATCTACCCCTTGTCTTCTAAAAAGCTACAAAGACTCCCAAGGTAGAAGTCTCCTTTACTGAAGTAATAGATAACTTGGATTTCCTTTATCAACAGGCTACTTGACAGTCTCTCTGGGGATTCATGGAATCAGTAATTGGCACTACATTTCAAATAACCGTACTTTTATATTACAAAATCAGTGATACTAGCTATGTCTATTATTCTCATATATGTGCTGCATGTAAAATTGGAACAATTCCCTGGTAAATGTTTTATTGGACTAAGTAGACAAGTCTACAATAGAAGTTTAAAAAATACTATATGAGAAAAATCATGTAATCATTTCTATAGGATATAAAGTATGACATATAACCACTGGAGACTCTTCATAGTATCAGTCTTGGGTTGTTTTATCTAGTATTCTTCAAATGTCTGCAACTGTATTAAGAAAATCTGCAACTTGCCTAACCCTGACTTACCACAGTGAGCAAAAAAGTCCCTGTAATTACAGAAGGTATACAGGGCAACAACAACAAATACAGGGTGTTGGACACACCCCATAATATAAATCACAGTCCAGAAAAAGAAAAAGCCTTTTAGACATTTTCCAATGCAATATAAATAGAACAAAGCTTTGTCTTCTACAAGTGAATAGTTAAGGCTTAACTAGATATTAAAACAGATATTTCTGTCCACATGGTAGCTCTGTTGTATAAATTTATTCTGAATTCATTTCAATTTCTATTCAGGCATTCTTGGAACATATCTTATTAATTGGTATTAAAGTAAGCCAAAAGCAAATTGTGTCTTTATATACAGAGGTCTGAGAGAGTAGCTCCTTTTCTTGGGTCTAGGTTTTGAGAGACTAATAATAGAACTCTCCTTTTCCTTATCCATGTTCTAAACCATTTGAGAGATAGATGTAAGCAAAGGAACTCAACATATCAAGTTTTATTATTGACAAATCTCTTTGGAAATGAAGCTCGAGAATTGTTAGTTCAGTGGATTCACTGACAATGCAGATAAATGGTAATCCCCTCGTTTTTAGAGCTTACCCCCATAAAGTCTCTAAGATGAAAGCTGGAGAAGGAAACAGCAACCCACTCCAGTACTCTTGCCTGGAAAATCCCATGGGCGAAGGAGCCTGGTAGGCTGCAGTCCATGGGGTCTCGAAGACTCGGACACGACCAAGTGACCTCACTTTCACTTTCATGCATTGGAGAAGGAAATGGCAACCCACTCCAGTGTTCTTGCCTGGAGAATCCCAGGGTCGGGGCAGCCTGATGGGCTGCCATCTCTGGGGTCGCACAGAGTCGGACATGACTGAAGCGACTTAGCAGCAGCAAGATGAAAGCAGCTAATCCTGAAGAGCACCAGGAAAAAGGAATTATGTTACTTCTAAAATTTGTCTAAATTTTTCTGCCGGTCTCCCCATCAGAAAGTTATGTCACTTCCTTTAGTGAGGCCTGAATAAAGGACTGGAAAAATCAGAAGAATTTATTCCCAATGGAAAATCTTCCTGTGCAAACATAAAGCCAAAGGAAAAAAGTTTGAACACTTAATACCTAGATGGTATGACTGGAGAAGTAATACAGGGTAACTACTATTTACTGTTCTACAGACTATTGCCCCTGCTGTTTGTGGGTGATATCTAAGATCTCCATCGTCATGGTGGTGGTGGTGGTAGCTTAGTTGCTCAGTCATGTCCAACTCTTGCAACACCAAAGACTGTAGTCCATCAGGCTCCTCTGTTCATGGGATTTTCCAGGCAAGAATATTGGAGTGGCTTGTCATTTCCTTCTCTAGGGGATTTTCTCAACTAATGGATTGAACCCACTTTTCCTGCATTGGCAGGGTGCAAGTGGTTTCTTAACCGATGAGCCACCAGGGAAGGCGTTTAATCATCAAACATAGATTTAAAATATTAGGACTTCCCTGGTGGCTCAGATGGTAAAGAGTCTGCCTGCAATGCGAGAGATCCGGGTTCAATCCCTGGGTCAGGAAGATCCCCTGGAGGAGGAAATGGCAGCCAACTCCAAAGTCCTTGCCTAGGAAATCCCTTGAACGGAGGAGCCTGGTGGGCTACAGTCCATGAGGTTGCAAAGAGTCAGACACGACTAAATGGCTAACAATCATAACACACACAGGGACTTCCCTAGTAGTCCAATGATTAAGACTTCACCTTCCAGTGCAGAGGGTGTGGGTTGGATCCATGGTTGGGGAGACTGCAAAAAATTCAACAAAGGCTTTAAAAATGATCCATATTTTAAAAAAACGTTTAAAAGTAAGTTAATATAGCTCTAGAAATTTCCAATTCACCAGAATATATGTTACAAGATTATTTTTTAAAAGTAAAATCATGTCCAGCTTAACAGTTTAAGGTCAAGAATCTTTTTTTAATGAATTTATTTTTAATTGAAGGATAATTGTTTTACAGAATTTTGCTGTTTTCTATCAAACTTCAACATGAATCAGCCATAAGTATACATATATCCTCTCCCTTTTGAAACTCCCTCCCATCTCCCTCCCCATCCCACCTCTCTAGGTTGATACAGAGCCCCTGTTTGAGTTTCCTGAGCCATACAGCAAATTCCCTTTGGCTATCTGTTTTACATATGGTAATGTAAGTTTCCATGTTACGCTTTCCATACATCTCACCTTCTCCTTCCCTCTCCCCATGTCTGTAAATCTATTCTCTATGTCTATTTCTTCATTGCTGCTGCTGCTAAGTCGCTTCAGTCATGTCCAACTCTAATGACCCCATGGACTGCAGCCTATCAGGCTCCTCTGTCCATGGGATTTTTCAGGCAAAAGTACTGGAGTGGGGTGCCATTGCCTTCTCCGTATTTCTCCATTGTTGCCCTGTAAATAAATTCTTCAATACCATTTTTCTAGATTCTGTAAATATGTTAGAATACAGTATTTATCTTTCTCTTTTGACTTACTTCACTCTGTATGATAGGTTCTAAGTTCATCCACCTCATTAGAACTGACTCAGATGTGTTCCTTTTTATGGCTGAGTAATATTCCACTGGGTATATATACCACAATTTCTTTATCCATTCATCTGTTGATGGACATCTAGGTTGCTTCCATGTTCTAGCTATTCTAAATAGAGCTGCAATGAATAATGGGATACATGTGTTTCTTTCAATTTTGGTTTCCTCAGGGTATATGCCTAGGAGTGGGATTGCTGGGTCTTATGGTGGTTTTATTCCTAGCTTTTTAAGGACTCTCCATACCATCTTCCATAGTGGCTATATCAATTTACATTCCCACCAACAGTGCAAGAGTGTTCCCTTTTCTCCACACCTTTTCTAGCACTTATGTTTGTAGACTTTTCGATGAGGGCCATTCTGACTGGTATGAGGTGATATCTCATTGTAGTTTTTATTTGCATTTCTCTAATAATGAGTGATGTTGAACATCTTTTCATGTTTTTGTTAGTCATCTGTATGTCTTCTTTGGAGAAATGTCTGTTTAGGTCTTTTTCCCACTTTTTGATTGGGTTGTTTGTTTTTCTGGTATTGAATTGTATTAGCTGCTTGTATACTTTGGAAATTAATCCTTTGTCAGTTGTTTCATTTGCTATTATTTTCTCCCATTCTGAGGGTTGAGACTTTTCGATGAGGGCCATTCTGACTGGTATGAGGTGATATCTCATTGTAGTTTTTATTTGCATTTCTCTAATAATGAGTGATGTTGAACATCTTTTCATGTTTTTGTTAGTCATCTGTATGTCTTCTTTGGAGAAATGTCTGTTTAGGTCTTTTTCCCACTTTTTGATTGGGTTGTTTGTTTTTCTGGTATTGAATTGTATTAGCTGCTTGTATACTTTGGAAATTAATCCTTTGTCAGTTGTTTCATTTGCTATTATTTTCTCCCATTCTGAGGGTTGTCTTTTCACCTTGCTTATAGTTTCTTTTGCTGTGCAAAAGCTTTTAAGTTTAATCAGGTCCCACTTGTTTACTTTTGTTTTTATGTCCATTACTCTAGGAGGTGGGTCATAGAGGATCCTGCTTTGATTTATGTCATTGAGTGTTCTGCCTATGGTCGAGAATCTTTTGAATCATGGGCCAGAAGTGTGCCATTTATGTGCAAAAGCTAAAATGGCTTAACATCATACTACACTTTCTACTATAAATGTATTGCTATGAATGGCCTCTTAATTAAACCCAACAAGACAGCCAAAATGTCCATTCACTCAGTGAGCGATGTAGTTTGCTCATTTATAGCATGTTTCTTTTGGAGAAAGTAGTGGTGGACACATTTGGATCACATTTATACAGTTGTGAAAGTAAAGATTCCATTCTGGTCAAAAAATAAAAAGCAAAATCATGACTCTCATGCAAACATAAAATTTAAATATATCAAGAATTTATTTAACTTGTTAATAAATGAAGGAACCAGTATGATGTTACAACCATCAGGAATGCTGACATGAATGTGCAAATAGATTCAAAACTGGTTAATACCCATAGGAAAAAAAGGCTTTCCTGATAGCTCAGTTGAATCTGCCTGCAATGCAGGAGACGCTGGTTCAATTCCTAGGTCAGGAAGATACCCTAGAGAAAGGATAGGCCACCCACTCCAGTATTCTTGCACTTCCCTGGTGGCTCACCTGGTAAAGAATCTGCCTGCAATGTGGGAGACCTGGGTTCAGTCCCTGGGTTGGGAGAGGGAGAAGGAAAAGGCTGCCCACTCTAGTATTCTGGCCTGGAGAATTCCAAGGACTACATAGTCCACGGGGTTGCAAAGAGTCAGACATGATGATTGAGCGACTTTCACTTTCACAGGAAAAGAACAAATCACATTTCCACTAATAAAATTTATTTGCATTCCTGTGTGTCTGTTAGTTGTTCAGTCATGCCCAACTCTTTGCGACCCCATGGACTATAGCCCACCGGGCTCCTCTGTCCATGGAATTCTTCAGGCAAGAATACTGGCGTGAATAGCCATTCCTTCTCCAGGGGATCTTCCCCACCCAGGGACCAAGCTCAGGTCTCCTGCGTTACAGGCAGATTCTTTACCCATCTAAGCCACCAGAGAAGCCCATTCCTATGTACAAAAGTTGTTTACATTAGCATACAATTTAGATGGTAAATTTGCTTAAAGCCAATGAGAAGCACAACAGATAATCCAGAAGAGTGCACCAGGCAGGATGCCCAGCAATTTTTTGTACATTTAAAAGTCTTTTGCAATATTCCTTGTTATAGTCTATTAATAAGAAAAACTGTGAACTGCTCTCTCTTAATTTACATTGTCACATTAACCTATACCATTCTACAGTCAAAAAACACGAGACGTGGAAAAACACATAAGAATTTTCATCATATGGTTTTGTCAACCCTATGAACTCAACGTTTCTTCTAGAATCAAGTTGTCAGTATCTATTCCTATAAATGGTAGTTTCCAGACTAAGGAAAGGGGAACAGGATGAAAGGGGGGCTTCCTTCCTTCCTCTTATCTCCCTGAAAGCAATTCTAGGAGAGATTATCTGGCTTCTCACCTGCTTTCTTCCCTGCTGCTGCTGCTAAGTCATGTCAGTCATGTCCGACTCTGTGCGACCCCATAGACAGCAGCCCACTAGGCTCCTCTGTCCCTGGGATTCTCCAGGCAAGAACACTGGAGTGGGTTGCCATTTCCTTCTCCAATGTATGAAAGTGAAAAGTTAAAGTGAAGTCACTCAGTCGTGTCTGAGTCTTCGTGACCCCATGGACTGCAGCCTACCAAGCTCCTCTGTCCATGAGAGTTTCCAGGCAAGAGTACTGGAGTGGGGTGCCATTGCCTTCTCCAACTTTCTTCCCTAGATAGTCCTGAATCCACTAACTTTACTTCCTGCTTCCTCCAGAGCTTTCACTCTTAATACTCAAGACCAGACTCTTACTATTCAAAACACTGTGCCTGTCAAAAAGCCCAGTTATTGTAAATCAAAAGCCTTGGCATTCAAAGTTGTTTTCTTTGCTTTTCCCTAAATGACTGTTACAAATTGAAGTGATGAATCTCAAATATTACTTTTTCTTGTAATCTCTGCTACAATACTTAAAAGGCACCTCAGGGCAACAGATACCTCTTTCAGAAAAGGAAGTTATTTATCTACAAGAAAGTTTAAGACATTGTCCTAAGTTCAAGACTGGGTCTAAATTATATGCAGCTCATTATGCTCAGTTACTCAACCGTGTCTGACTCTTTGAGGCCCCATGGATTGTAGTCCACCAGGCTCCTGTGTCCATGGGATTTTCCTGGCAAGAATACTGAGTAGATAGCTATCACCTCCTCAAGGGGATCTTCCCCAACCAGGGATGAACCCTCATCTGCCTCTCCTGCACTGGCAGGCAGATTCTTTACCACTGAGCCACCTGGGAAGCTCCCTAAGTGTTTCAAAATCTGCAAAACATGTATTTTATAGTGACAAAAAATCTAAGCCAAAAATATTTAGAACATGACCTGTAAACATATAAGATATTGAAATAATTACAGAAGGAATAATAAACACTAGGTTAATAATTTTTAAACCTGAAATAAAGTCTAGTGATTTTAACAAAATTTATTCTTTCAATCCCTGAAAATGGTATATCGTTCCATTTGTTTGTATCTTCGGTTTCTTTCATCAGTGTCTTATAGTTTCCCAAGTACAAGTCTTTGATCTCCTTGGTTAAATGTATTGCTAGATATTTTATTCTTTTAGATACAAATGTAAATGGGGTTTCTTTCTCTTTTTTTGCGTAGCTCTTAGTTAGTGATTCACCCATTCCAGTCCATTTTAGTTCACTGATTCCTAAAGTGTTGATGTTCACTCTTGCCATCTCCTGTTTGACCACTTTCAATTTACCTTGATTCAAGAAACTAATATTCCAGGTTCCTATGCAATATTGTTCTTTACAGCATTCCATCACCAGTCACATCCATCACCAATCACACCCACATAGGCATTATTTTCACTTTTTCTCCATCTTTTCGTTCTTTCTGGAGTTATTTCTCTACTCTTCTCCAGTAGCATATTGTGCACTTACCGACCTGGGGTGTTCATCTTTCATTGTGATATCTTTTTGCCTTTTCATTCTGTTCAAGGCAAGAATATTGAAGTGGTTTGCCATACCCTTCTCCAGTGGACCACATTTTGAACCAAAGATCCTCTTGATGAAAGTGAAAGAGGAGAGTGAAACAGTTGGCTTAAAACTCAACATTCAGAAAACTAAGATCATGGCATCTGGTCCCATCACTTCATGGCAAACAGAAGGGGAAACAATGGAAACAGTGAGAGACTTTATTTTCTTAACTCCCAAATCACTGCAGATGGCGATTGCAGCTATGAAATTAAAAGACGTTTGCTCCTTGGAAGGAAAGTTATGACCAACCTAGATGGCATATTAAAAAACAGAGCCATTACTTTGCCAACAAAGGTCCACCTAGTCAAGGCTATGGTTTTTCCAGTAGTCGTGTATGGATGTGAGAGTTGGATCATAAAGAAAGCTGAGCGCCAAAGAATTGATGCTTTTGAACTGTAATTTTGGAGAAGACTCTTGAGAGTCCCTTGGACTGCAAGGAGATCAAACTGGTCAATCCTAAAGGAGATCAGTCCTGAATATTCATTGGAAGGACTGATGCTGAATCTGAAGCTCCAATACTTTGGCTGACTGGTGTGAAGAACCGGCTCATTAGAAAAGACCTTGATGCTGGGAAAGATTGAAGGCAGGAGGAGAAGGGGACAACAGGGGATGAGACGGTTGGATGGCGTCACTGACTCAATGGACATAAGTTTGAGTAGGCTCAAAGTGAGTTGAGTTGGTGATGGACAGGGAAGCCTGGCATACCTCAGCCCACGGGTCACAAAGTGTTGGACACAACTGAGTGACTGAACTGACTGACTGGTTTGTGATTGCCAGAAAGTTCGTGGTCAGTATTTATTTTAAGTTGATGATCTCTTAAGTTCCAACATATTCTAACAATTCCTTTTTACTCCTTTTCACTACATTTCGTATTTTTGACATCATATTTGACATTTTTTGTTTTATATATCCTTTAATACTTATTGTGGGTATAGATATTTTGCTACTTTTGTGTTTTAATCTTCCTACCAACTTTACAAGTAACCACTTATATCTACTATCCTTACTGTATGTTTGCCTTTACCAATAAGATGTTTCTTCCTCTAATTTTTATATTTCTAGTTGTGACCTTTTCTTTTCTGATTAGAAAAGTCCCTTTAACACTTCTTGTTAAGCTGGTTTACCGCTGAATCATCTAATCTGCTGTTGATTCTTTCCAGTGTATTTTTTATTTCAGCTACTGTGTTCTTCACTGTGTTTGGTTCTTCTTTAAAGTTTCTATAATAACTCTTTATTAAATGTCTCACTGTGTTCAACCATTCTTCTCCCAAGTTTGTTAAGCATCTTTATGATAATTACCTTGAAATCTTTATCACGTGGGTTTGCTTCACTTTGCTTAGTTCTTCTGAGATTTTTGTCTTGCTCTTTGATTTGGAATATATTCCTCTGTCAACTCATCTTGTCTAATTCTCTGTGTTTGTTTTTGTATGTTTCATAGCTCAGTTACATTTCTCAGTCTTGGAGAGGGAGCCTTATGTAGGAGATGTCCTATGGGGTCCAGCATTGCATGCCTCCCTGGTCACCAGGGCTATATGCTCTAGGCGTTCTTTCTATGTGGGCTGTATGGGCCATTCTGTTGTTATGGAGCCAACTATCTGGCATGTTGCAGTTCATGGAGTCACTAAGATTGAAATGACTCATTGTGACATGCTGAAGCAGGACTGGCCCCAGCCTGGTTGGCTGTCAGGCCCTGCCTTTTGTGGTGTTCAAATCCACTGATGAGTAGGACTGGAGCTCAACAAGGTTGACTAGATGACCCAGTGGGTCCCAGTGGTGTTGGCCTACTGGTTGGTGGGGCCAAGACCTAGTGAAGATGAAACTGTGGGGAGTGGGAGGACCCAGGATTGGTGCCAGCCCACTGATAGGCAGGTAAACCTCTGGCATTAATAGGTTAGATGAAGGACTCCAAAATAGCACTTGTGAGCACCAGTGTCTTCTTGGTAGAATGAGCTCTCAACCATGCTACTGCAATCTTCTATGCCCGCAGGGAGTTTCAGTTGGCTCCTGCCTCTCCAGGAGGTTCTCCGAGGTCAGTAAGTGGATCTGGGCCAGACTTCAAATTACTACCTCTGCCATAGGACTACAGAGAGTGTGAGATTTTCTACATGCTCTTTGTGGGGGCAGTCTCTATTTCCTATAACCCTTCAGCTCTCCCAAATATATGCCCTATGTGTGTGTGTGTTAGTTGCTCAGTCATGTCCTGCTCTTTGGGACCCATGGACTGTAACTCTCCAGGTTCCTCTGTCCATGGAATTCTCCAGGCAAATATACAGGAGTAGGTAGCTTTTCCCTTCTCCAGGGAATCTTCCCGACCCAGGGATCAAACCCAAGTCTCCTGCATTGTAAAAAGATTCTTTACCATCTGAGCCACCAGGGAAACCCAAATATAAGCCCTACTGCTTTTCAAAGCATTTTTCCCAGCATCTGGAAGACCATTTTCCTGACAAAGAACCCCCAAGCTGAGGAGCCCACTGTGGGTTTTGATCTCTTGTTCCTTGGGGAGACCCTCTGCAATGGTGATTATCCTCCCATCTGTGGGGAGCCTACCCAGTGGTGTGAGCCTTGCTTATACTGTGCTTTAATTCCTCCTCATCTCATTGTACTTCTTCATACCTTTACTTGTGGAAAACCTTTTCTGCTAGTCTTTGGGTCGTGCTTATAGATAGTTACTTTGTAAATACTTATAATTTTGATGTGCCTGTAGGAGGAGGTGAGCTGAGTCTTTCCACTCCGCCAACTTGGCTTCACTGCAAATTCTTTAGATTTTGAATTGCTATTATATCTGCAGCAGTTTGGACAAAACAATTAAGGTAAAACAGGAAGATGGAGTTTACAATTTGAAGGAAAGAACAGCTGTTGCGTATCTGAGGAAAGGAATTGAGGACAAAACACACTTCTGTTGATCATGCATGCAAGCATAGGAGAGAGAAATTGACTCAATGAAATGACTCACTTCATTTTCAAGTAAACATTTCAGCTATGGCTCCTTTGCTACTGTGATAATATTTAAATTTACCTTTAATTATAGCCAAAGACTGCACATTAAATCTTAATTTTTTTCAGCCTGCTGCAGGAAAGATATTAAATGCTTGCTTCCAAAAATAAGTTTGTTAATTGCTTTAGTAAGACATAGATCTGGCAGCAGCTCCCTTGGAAATAAATACTGAATAAATCAAACCATCTAATTATTTTAGACAAGCTATAAATGTGTTTTAATGGGCCAAAATTGTAAAATACTGAAGGCACTGCATAGTTTTGAGGGGAGAATTAAATTGCCTTTTTTTTTTTTTTTGCTATTAATAATAGTACCACATATGTACTCAGATAAGACTTGGAATTATACACAATATATGGTCATGGTACTCTCAATTTTTAATCAGAAAGAAAAATAAAGTAACCCTGATTAAACACCTTCAAAACATTTTTTTTCCATTTTTGACATAGCTTTTTTCATTCTTCATCCATTCTTGAAAGTCTCCAAACCATAGAAAGAAAAATGTGAGAATAGTAATAAAGTGCAGGGGGCAGGTGGAGAGGAAGACAGAAAGAGGAAGAAAAAGGAATGGAAACCATACAGAAAGGAAGTAGATGAGTAGCAGATCAGTTAGGGTCATTGGTTGTAAGCAACAGTATCTGACTCTAGCTAAGGAAACACAAAAGAAATTTAGTGGAAACATAGGAGTGAAATGGTAAGTTAAACTTAGTACCTAAGACTTAGAAAGGACGGGAATGAGGGCAGAAATTAATGGCTACATTCTTGCAAGGATAGGTCAGTCCTAATGATTCATTTTTCTTCCATTACTGTGTCCTGGGTAGAAATATCAGAGCTAAAGACTTTGACTGGCCTAGTTTGGGTTAACACCTATTTCTTGGCTAAATGGGATCCATGTGGATTATCACCCATTGGGATATTGTGATGATGGAGAAAGAGTATAAACAATATCAAAAGAAGTAAAAGTGAGAAATAAGTAAATAATAACCCTGAACGAAAACAACTAGTGTATTTTTTAAATGTGTATGCATCCATTGAATGAAAGCATATATTTTGAGGCTTTAACTTGTTTTTGGTGGTAGGAGGATTGGGAGGGAGTTAATGAGGATGATAAGAGGATAGGTAGATTTTGATATCTCTTAGAAAACAGAACAGTAAACCATTTTGTCAGAATTTCTGAATAGTTATATAAATAAGAGATATCTCTTCTTAAAAATTCTGTCTGAACATTATTACAGAATAACTTGTAAAAAGTCAATCTAAATTTAAATTATGTTTTAAAGAAAAGCATTTCTGTTCAGAAAAACTAAATGCCAATAAATTTGAAAGTCTACTAGGAATAGTTTTATTAATAGACTGCTTAATAATATCCAGAAGCTCTTATTTGCAGCATTAGATTCCAGAACACTGCTTTCTACTGTTCTTAATTCCAAGAATAATAACTGTTAGGCCAGAGGGAATGTTGCTGGACAATTAGACTAAAAGGATGGAGGGAGAGGCTCTGCTTAGTCCTTAGGGTCAGTAGCCAGTTGAGTCTTGTATGTTCCTAAGTACTATGCATTAATCACTACTCATGGGTAATGCGGGGGAAGAGAGGAGAAGGTAAGAAAAAAAATAGGGGAAATGGAGAAGGAAAAGAAAAAAAGAGAGAGGAAAAGGAAAGAGATGAAAAGAAAAAGGGTTGAAGATACTAGTGCATTTCTGGGAACTCTACCCCCACCTCTTTCCTGCATTTTATAACCTAAGCAGGAAATAATAAACGTTGCTTTCTCTCTGCAAGTTCCTGCAGATGGTGTGAGAATAAACAAGGTCTTAGATACGTCCACCAAAAAAATATGTGCAACCTAAAAGTTGAGAGTTAGGTTTCATTCCACGGGAATGTTAGGACTCAGCCCTGGAGACAGCATCTCAAGTGACCCCGAGCTGACTTTGAGGAGGCAAGGGAGGGGCCAGGCTATATACAAGTTTACAGCAAGAGGCAGATAATCTGAATATTAAAAGATTATCATTAATTAAGAGAAAACTAAATCTCTTATATGAAGAGATTAAACGACCTTCTGTATATGGGAAGATGCAAGCATCCGGGCTTGCTGAAATTATTTCTTTCAATGCATCTAGCTATCTGGGGCCTTCTTTATTGTTCACATACTAATCCCTTGTTTACCATAAGAGATAGTGAATGTGACTGATGGCAGCCTCTCACATTCCCCTAGCTTGTCAGTGCTTCCCAGGGAGGAAGTAGCTGATGGCTTCCGAGTAGCTGGCTTTGTTTCACCTGGACTCAGAAATTTTATTTGGAAAAGGCTTGTTTACTGGTAGAGTGTAAAGCAGGAAACGTATCATTTCACAGATATATATGCTTCTGCTTAGTCGCTCAGTCCTGTCCAACTCTTTGTGACCCTGTGGACTGTATCCTGCCAGGCTCCTCTGTCTTTGGGGTTCTCCAGGCAGAATACTGGAGTGGGTTGCCATTTCCTTCTCCAGAGGATCTTCCTGACCTGGGGATCAAAACCGGGTCTCCTGCATGGCAGGCAGTTTTTTTACTATATGAGCCACCAGGGAGGTTTTATATTTGTGTGTGTGTATGTGTGTGTGTGTGTGTGTGTGTGTGTAGACTCAATTCCTGGTCTAAGTTAAGTCTAAAGCCTTTTCCTCTCATCCTTCTTTTCCAATTTATATAAAAGATGGATTAAAAATATGGATCATCTTTGGTTCTTAGGATTAAGTTCCATTTGCTATGGCAAGTTGTATCTCTGAGCCTATGAGAAACATGCTCACCAGTCCAAACTGAAAGAATGGACTTGGAGACACGAGGTACAGAGGGAAGCAAGGCTCTAATGATGGTCTTGCAAGATCAGGTGTCTGGTGGGTAGGCACACCCAGAGTTGTTATAGGGAGCATCTTATCTGTAGCATGCAAGTTCCTCTCCCAGTTCCTCATTGGTTGAGTAAAATGGGGAGAACGATCTTCCCAGATGTCACCTCTGTTTGATCCCTCCCTCTTTATGGACTGGCCACTCTCTGACATCTTATTTCCTCCTTTCCTGGGCACCTATTCTTGTTCTTATGTTTTTAATTCACCAATAGGATTTCACTGTGTGAAAATTATAGGCATCTGCCCTCCCTTTTTTTTGTCCAGACTTTCTAGTTTTGTAACCCTTACAGCTACCAGCTATTGGCTATTGCATCAGCAAGCTCTCACTCTAAGCTAGCTATTCTTGAAAATGGACCATTTTAAGTTTTTTATTTCTTGCAAGCCCAGCAAGCATCATGGATAGTGTGGTTAATGTGGTTTTTCAAGAGCAATGCTTGCAGTCATTAAGCAAATGCATTGCTAAGTAAGAACAATAGGTACATTAATCCCCTGAATAAATGAGTATTAGAATCATTATCCCAGATGGAAACAAACTAACAGGATATTTACTGTATTTGGCTTAGAAAGAAGAGGCTGAAAATGAATCTTCAACTGGCAAGAAAAAGGGAGATTCTATCGGTTTTTTTTTTTCCCTCGGTGTTCCAGTGTTTTGGGGGAGATTATAAAAAAAGCATGCTTGTAATAATCTGATTTTATTAGCCTTCCAAAAGAAGTTCAAGGCTAATCAGAAAGAATATTATTTAGGATGAAACATTAATAATATATTCTGCAAGAAAACAGATGCAATGGAAGCCAGTAAGCCCAGTCAAAACTATGTGTTTAATAGGCAAAACATCAAAACCCCGTCACAAGATGTACAACACACATGAGTCTGCATTTGTGCTTGAGCCACCGGAGCCCAGAAGGATCATTGCATTACTCTGTTGGCAGAGGCACCCAAAGAACTAGCCATGTTGTGTCTTGTCTTCACAATGCTTCTTTCTGCTAAATGGTTTAAAATGTTTGACAAGCACATCACAAAGCCATCCAAGGAAATGCTCCCCTTCCAGGGATTAGAGTCTTGAAGCAGACCATTAACACTGGCCTTTGTCAGTGACTCAGCCCACATTAGCAACAGAAAGCTTCTTACGGACAGAATGGGCTCTTAAGGAGGCTCTAAAAAGAACACTGAGTGCTTTGTTACTGCTTCTTCAAGCGCTAATAACGGAGGTTTAGCAGAGGGAAAGGCGGGTTGTTCCTTGTCCTCAGAAAGTTGTCTTTTTAAAAAAACATTTCCTATCTTCATCATATTAAGACAATGGTCTAATCAGATTGCAATGAGACTAAAAATCTGATTCTTAATTAAATGGAAGGAAGTCATCTAACAAAATGGTCTTTTTCTCAAGTTTATACACCTACCAAAAATCTTTGGCCAAATTACTGCCAGAAAAAGAATAATCAAAGGCACAAGAAAAGGACTTGGCTCCAGATGAATATTTCTCTGCATAATAGAGCAGTGACAGAAGAATGGATTCTCAGACGACGCTCCTTTTCATTGAGAGTTTATTACCGTGGAGTAGCTTAACTCTTTCATTTGATTTAAAATTTGCTTCCTTGGAGTCTTGTTTCAAATTAAAAATTAACCCTATCTCTCACTATTTGTTGGCTTTCCTGGTGGCTCAGACAGTAAAGAATTTGCCTGCAAGGCAGAAAACCTGGGTTCAATCCCTGGCTTAGGAAGATCCCCAAGAGAAAGGAATGGCTACCCACTCCAGTATTCTTGCCTGGAGAATTCCATGGACAGAGAAACCTGGGAGCCATGGTGCTGTAAAGGGTTGGACATGGCTGAGCAACTAGCCCTTTCACTGATCATTTGTTATGCTTTCAGATCTCTTTACCTTCTATTTTACTCTCTACCTCAAGTTCCAAAAACCATTGCAATTGGCAAAGAAACTTCAGTAGCTCATCTTGATCCTCAAAAACTCTTCCCCCTTGGGAGAGATATGAATGCATCTCAGTTGGAACTAGCTATGTATCCTCCATATTCTTCCTTACCTTCAAATTGTAGAAGCAAAGTAGCATAGTTTTACTTTCTCTAAATCACATGCTCTATTATTGCGCTTCATTCCAATCTGAAGGCAAATTTCATAGCAAGGAAACAATGAAATAGTGTACCCAACATCCAAACCATGGGAATGTTGGAAAGTTTAGTGCAAGACTTCTTATATGACTCAGTGACACAATTATGATTTATAGACCATTTATGGAAAAAAGTCATTTAATGTAGGAAATGTATGTGTATACACAAATATATCATATATAGCTTACTATTATTGTACACTCATTTTCTAGTCTTCTGATCTGTGTATGTGTGTGTGGATGTGGTCATTCGTGTCCAACTCTTTGTGACCCCATGGACTGCAGCCCACCATGCTCTGCTGTCCATGGAATTTTCCAGGCAAGAATACTGGAGTGAGTTGCCATTTCCTATTCAGGGGGATTTCCCAACCCAGGAATCTAATCTGTGTCTCCTGGGTCTCCTGCATTGGCAGGCAGATTGGCACCACTGTGCCATCTGGGAAGGCCTAGAACGAACATCTTTGGAATTCTTAAATTTGGGTGTGCTAATTGGACCCATTCTCTGCACAATTCCCATAAAGACTTATCTATGGATTTCAGGGTTATTTTTGAAATTCTTCTAAGTTAAACTAGAACTTACCAGTACTTGCAAAGAGCGAACAATGTAGAATCACAAGTTTTATTTTGTTCCCAATATTTTACAACTATCTCACCAAACTTCAATTCAATATAATTTTTAAAATCTCTCTTCTTTGCAGTGTCTTTTCAACATTTTAAAGCTATTTTCCATGGAAAAGTCTCTTTCTTTTCCCATTTCATTCATTCAAGTATTTAATAAGTTATCTAACTACAGTAACAAGTACATCTGGAATAAACAGTTTAAGAAACTTGCACAAAAAAAAAAAAAAAAATAAGAAACTTGCACAACTGATTCTTGCTAGCCGACAGTTCAGCTGGTGGGAACAGAAGTGTTGGGTATACCAGAGAGCAGCGTGTTCCGCATGAATGCTTAACATGCCATGAGCAATGGTCAGCCTGTTTACAGAGGTAATAATTAAGTGGCAGCTAAAACACAAAATCATGTAGGTGGAAGTCAGTTAAGTGATCAGGACATTTTGAATGTATTCTACAGGACATCAGGGCACTAAACAAAAATGACTATTTTAGCTAAGACTGCTAATATAAAGTCATCGTTTTCTGAGAAGAATACTTAAAATGCCTTTCTACTCCCACAGCATGCAGAAGAATCTTCACTGAAATGAAGAAAAGACAAAGCCAGAGGACAAAGACATGCAGGCTTGTATGGGAGGCAGGAAGTCACAGCAGTCAGTAATCATTCCTGGTGCTGATACACCTTCCAACAAGACTGATTTAGTATTGGAGAGGATAGCATGAATTGAGAACATAGTGTGTGTGTGTGTGTGTGTGTGTGTGTGTGTGTGTGTATATGCTGCTGCTAAGTCGCTTCAGTCGTGTCCGACTCTGTGCGACCCCATAGACGGCAGCCCACCAGGCTCCCCCGTCCCTGGGATTCTCCAGGCAAGAACACTGGAGCAGGTTGCCATTTCCTTCTCCAATGCATGAAAGTGAAAAGGGAAAGGGAAGTCGCTCAGTCGTGTCCGAGTCTTAGTGACCCCATGGACTGTAGCCTACAGGGCTTCTCCATCCATGGGATTTTCCAGGCAAGAGTACTGGATTGGGGTGCCATCACCTTCATATATCTATCTAAACATACCTTGAGCAAGTAATCATAACTAATTATAAAGAGTGTCTTGAGGGTTAACCTAGTATAAGTGATTAAGGACATTTCCCACTGCTAAGCTGCTGCTAAGTCACTTCAGTCGTGTCCGACTCTGTGCGACCCCATAGACGGCAGCCCACCAGGCTCCCCCGTCCCTGGGATTCTCCAGGCAAGAACACTGGAGCAGGTTGCCATTTCCTTCTCCAATGCATGAAAGTGAAAAGGGAAAGGGAAGTCGCTCAGTCGTTCCGAGTCTTAGTGACCCCATGGACTGTAGCCTACAGGGCTTCTCCATCCATGGGATTTTCCAGGCAAGAGTACTGGATTGGGGTGCCATCACCTTCATATATCTATCTATCTATATAGATAAATAGATAGATAGATACCCACACACTACCCATATAAAATAGGTAACTAGGGAGAAGCTGCTATGTAACACAGGAAGCCCAGCCTGGCACTCTGTGAGGACCTAGAGGGGTGGGATGAGACAGGAGATGGAAGCTCATGAGGGATATATCTATTCTTCTTCATGTTGTAGTCCAGCAGACCAAGACAACACTGGTAAAGCAAGTATCCTCCAATTTTTTAAAAAAGACTTAAAAAATTAAAAAGACTAAAAAAATAAAAAGGCGTATATTGGAGATGAGAAATCAATCATTCATAAGAATCAACTGTCAAATACTTCTACTTACTTTAAGAGGGGTTTTGCACAACTGTGATACCAAAGAAAGGAAATAAGCAGCAATATATAAAAAAAGTTTTATGACATGACCCAGGTGGGGTTTATCCCAGATATGCAAGGTTGGCTTAAAATCTGAAAGTCATTTTGTGTAATATATCATATTAATATAGTAAAGGATAAAATCATATGCTCTTCTCAATAGATAACAGTAGCATTTGAAAAAGTCCAATTCCTATTCATAATAAAAAAAAATATTTTTAACTCTTAGCAAATGTAAAGCAAATAGAAACAATGTTCCTCAACCTGAAAAAGAGCATCTGCAAAAAGCCCAGAGCTATCAGCAAACTTACTTGTAGAAGATAAATGCTTTGCCTAATATTGGAAACAAGACAAAAATGTGTAATATAACTCAGGTCTACTCAATACTGTACTGGATTTAAACCACAATAAACAAATGAGAAAAAAATAAAGGTATATAGATCAGCAGTAAAGAATCTGTCTACAATGCAGGAGCCACTGAAGATGTAGTTTGATCCCTGAGTTGGGAATATCTCTGGAGTAGGAAATGGCAACCCATTCCAGTATTCTGCCTGGAAAATTCCATGGACAGAGGAGCTTTGCAGGATATAGTCCATGGGGTCACAAAGAGTCAGACATGACTGAGCGACTAAACATGCACATGTATTGAAAGAAATAAGTAAAACTGTCTTTGAGGATGACACCATCCTGTATGTGATATAGTATACATACATACATATATATACAATACTGGAGGAGGCGATGGCACCCCACTCCAGTACTCTTGCCTGGCAAATCCCATGGACGGAGGAGCCTGGAAGGCTGCAGTCCATGGGGTCGCTAGGAGTCAGACACGACTGAGCGACTTCCCTTTCACTTTTCACTTTCATGCATTGGAGAAGGAACTGGCAACCCACTCCAGTGTTCTTGCCTGGAGAATCCCAGGGACAGAGGAGCCTAGTGGGCTGCCGTCTATGGGGTCACACGGAGTCGGACACAACTGAAGTGACTTAGCAGCAGCAATAGCAACAGCATACACAATATATGTAAAAACTATATATCCTAAATTGGTACAACTTACAAATTTAAGCAAGTCACAAGATCAACTTACACAAATCAATTGTATTTTTATTCACTCAGTTCAGTTCAGGCACTCAGTCATATCTGACTCTTTGCGACCCCCTGGACTGCAGCACACCAGGCTTCCCTGTCCATTGCCAACTCCCAGAGCTTGCTCAAACTCATGTCCATCCAGTCGGTGATGCCATCCAACCATCTCATCCTCTGTGGTCCCCTTCTCTTGTCTTCGATCTTTCCCAGCATCAGGGTCAATGAGTCAATTCTTCGCACCAGGTGGCCAAAGTTTTAGAGCTTCAGCTTCAGCATTAGTCCTTCCAGTGAATATTCAGGACTGATTTTATACACAAGCAACAAATAATCAAAAGAAAAACTAGGAAGAAAACTTCATCAGCATGAGAATCAAAAAGAATAAAATATTTAGGAATAAATCTAATTTAAAACTGTAAGTGTTGTACACTAAACTACAAAATATTACTGAGAGAAAATTTTAAAAGGTTTAAATAAAAAGATATTTATGGTCATAAACTGACTTAATATTGTTAAAATTTATAATTCTATGCCAAATTTATCTGTAGATCAATGTAATTTTGATCAAAAACAGCAGGAATTTTTTATAAATTGATAAGTTGATACTAAAAGAACTCAGAATAGTCAAAACAATTTTGAAAAACAAAGTTGGAGAAAATTGGAATTTGCCAATTTCAGAGAAACCTAGTGTGCTACAGTTCATGGGGTCACAAAGAGTTGGACATGACTTAACTACTGAACAGCAACAAAAAATTTCAAATCTTGCTACAAAACTAAGGTTTTACAGGCTGAGGTTTATCGACCTAAGGATGGACATGCCAATCACTGGAACAGAATTGAAACTTCAGAAATAAATCCTTCTAGTTATGGTCAATGTGCTTTCAATAAAGATGCCAACATAGTTCAATGAGGGAAAGGATAGTGTCTTCAACAAATCCTGCTGAGACAAGACACACATGTGTAAAAACAAGAAAAAGAAAAAAGCATTTAGATCCTTACTACACACCATACACAAAAATTAACTCAAAGGAGAATATGTAAGAACTAAAACTGTATGACTACTAGAAAAAATAGAAACTTTCTAGAAGAGAAAAATCTCATGGCAACTATTTTGCAATATACACAAATATTGAATCATTATGTTTTATCCATGAAACTAATATGTTATGTGCAAACTATATCTGCCTAAAAGAATAAATAAAAACCTCTGTGATTTTGGTTAGACAAAAATGTATTAGATGTGACACAAAAAATAAGATCTATTAAAAATTCATAAATTCAACTGTAAGTGAAAATTTTTTGCTCTTCAAAAGACACTATTAAGAAAATGAAAAGAGAAACCACAGACTGGGAGAAAATATTTATAAATCATACATTGTATTAAGGAATTATGTTCAGAATACAAAAAGAACACATGATTCAACAATTAAAAGATAAACAGTTCAACTAAAGAGTGTGGACAATTTTTGAATGCATATTTCACCAAAAGATATGTGTGTGTGTGTGGTATATATATATATATATATATATACCAAAAGCTAATGAATGTGCATACTAAGTGACTTCAGTTGTGTCCAACTCTTAACCACCCTATGGAATGTAGCCCGCCAGGCTCCTCTCTTCCTGGGATTCTCCAGGCAAGAATACTAGAATGGGTTGCCATGCCCTCCTCCAGGGGATCTTCCTGACCCAGGGATCGAAACTGAGTCTCTCATGTCTCCTGCATTGGGCAGGCGGGTTCTTCACCACTAGTGCTACATTTAAAAGAAACTTTCAACCTCATTAGCCTTTAGGGAAATGTAAGTTAAAACCACAGTTAGACACAATTTTACACAAGATGGCTATAATAAAAAAGACAAAGCAAGTGGTAATAAGGATGTGAAAAAATTTTAACCCTCATGCACTCCTGGTGGGAACATAAAATGGTGCAGGCACCTGGGAAATTTATTTGACAGTTTCTTTAGAAATTAGGCAAAGATTTACTATTCAACCTAGAAGTTCTCAAGAGAAATGAACACATATGTCCTCGTAAAACTTGCATGTTCATAGAAACTTTATTCACAATATTCCCAAACTGTAAACAACCATTAAGTGATGAATAGATAAAAAAAAAGGCAGGGAATGATATAGGGAATAAAAACAACCTACCGCTACATGCTACAATACAGTAAAACTTCAGAACTATTATGCTAAATAAATAAGCTGAACACAAACAACTACATATTGCATGATTCAATCTATGTAGCTTTTTTAGGAAAATGCTTATCGAGAGAGAAAGCTGGTCGACATTTATCTGAACTGGGAATGTGAACAGAAATTAACTGCAAATGGACAAAAGAGAAATGTCTTATTTCTACATCATACTGGTTGCTGCACAACCCTTTAAATTTATGAAAAACTACTGAATCCACTTACCATGGATTAATTTTATGGTGTAAATTATACCTCAATGAAGCTGGTTAAAAATAACTAACATTTACAGAGCACTTACTAAGTGCCACGCACTTTGTTGATTACTTTGATTATTTATTTGATCTTCCCCCAAACATTGTGAATGTATAATGTATGTGCAGTTAACTAATATGTACATGTATAAATTATACAAATATAAATTATGAAATTAATATATTTATAAATATAATTTAGAAATTATAAAATAATGCAAATTAAACATTTAAAATGCACAAATATTACATATTCATAATGTTTAGAGGATGATTAAATAAGGTAATCTTTAATTACATTTATTTATTTTTAAATGAAACAAAGGTGAATATTTTTAATGATAAAAGATACAGTTCACAAGGAAGATAGACATAAACCATTAGATACTTAACAACAAAGAAACAAAAATACATAAAGAAAAAATCAGAAGAACTATAAGGAAAAGAAAAATACATATATAATCATAGTGAAACATAGCAACATTTCACTGAGAATATTTTATCAAGTTCAGAAAAATAAGAACAGGAGCATCTTGAATGGTGTCATTAATAATTTAAATATAGATTTCTATTTATATTAATTTATATTAATCTTATATCCTACACAAATACATTTAAAATTTTGTATCTCATGCATTGTTAGTAGATATCCATAGGACATTTAGAAAAAAAGGCCAAAAGATAAACATTACTAAATTTCAAAAAGTAGAATTTTTGTGATGTTATACATATATATATTATTTTTGAAATTATTTTCCATTATAGGTTATTACAAGATATTGCTATATTTCCCTGTACTATATAGTAAACCTTTGTTGCTTGTTGCCTATTTTTTTTAATTAGAAATCTAGTATTCCATTCATAGTAAGTCAAACAAGTAAAATCAAAATGTCATAATAGCCCCATTTTATGGATAAGGAAACTGAATAAGACTGGGGTTAAATTATTTCTCCAGTAGCATCTGGCAGGTAACTAGTGGAGCCAGGGCCCAGATAGACTAATTTCAAAGTTCCATTTCTAGAACATTGCATATGTACTGTCTTCCAATTAAATAGCCAACCTGATTACCTTATTTGCATTGCTTACTTAGATTAATGAATTCAGAGATTTTCTAAATTTTCCTATATTCTTAATAATACAAGGTTACCAACACCTTATCAGTTCATTTCAGTTCAGTTCAGTCACTCAGTCGTGTCCGACTCTTTCTGACCCCATGAATCGCAGCACGCCAGGCCTCCCTGTCCATCACCAACTCCCAGAGTTCACTTAAACTCATGTCCCTTGAGTCCGTGATGCCATCCAGCCATCTTATCCTCTGTTGTCCCCTTCTCCTCCTGCTCCCAATCCCTCCCAACATCAGAATCTTTTCCAATGAGTCAGCTCTTCGAATGAGGTGGCCAAAGTATTGGAGTTTCAGCTTTAGCAACAGTCTTTCCAATGAAAACCCAGGATTGATCTCGTTTAGAATAGTATATTTAACTGTAATAAATTGCTGATGGTGGACTATTCATGACCTCAAAAATGGCAGTTTCATAAGGTTCAGTCTGGAGATAAAATAAATAAATAAATCAATAAACCAATAAATAAATAAATTTGTCCCAAAAAGTATTTATGTTATTTTTATGGGATCTTCAGAAACTTAAAAAAAAAAAAAAACAAGTTATATTAGATTTAACTAGTTTTTCATACAATGACTGCAAATGGTTCAATCTATTCAAATCTATTACCCCCACTATTGCTGCTAACATAGCCTGCTATTTTTCATGTCGTTGCTATTTTCTCTTCTCAGATTTCCTCATTAATATTTCTGAAGACATCTGTTTTGCCCCTTTTCATTCTTTTCTATAGAAGCAGATGGGAGATTGCTAGCCAGAGGCAATAAAGACTATAACATTAACAATCTTCATTTTCAATGACATACTATGATCACCATTGTTTCTTGAAAACACTGTATTTAACTTTATAAACATAAAGTTAAACATTTATTCCCTTAGTTCTGGATATTTTATTGTGAAATTCTAGATGTACAATAAACAAGCAAACCTCTGTTTTTTTCCTCCTCCACAGACACACAGGGTTCTATTATTGATTAACTGTTTACAATCTCTTCCAAAACAAATGAAAAGAAGTAAGTTTTTCCTCTCAAGCACCCTCATATTTTCAAGACAAGCTTTTCAGACTTCTTGTTTCTCATTCCCATGAAACTTCCAAAAATACCTAGGTATATGCAAGGCAAAAAGCCCACTTTAAGAATATGTCAGCATTTTCTCTACTTACATATTATCTATCATTTGTTCACAGCAGAAGTATACGACAGATAAGATGCAATATCGCTGTGCAATCAAAATGAGAACCCTACATGCAGCACTACTCACTCCCAGCTCAAGATGTAGAATCTTTTTTAAAAGAGTCTATGTTTAGGTTTCCCTTCTTTGTGAAATCTAAGTTCACCCCCTTTGTGTCCTGTGGAATAGTCAACAGCAACTTTATTATACATAGAATAGTTATAGAAAGTATACTGTGTGATTATATCTTATTATAGATAACCGAGTGAAAAAATGAATTATTCAATAAATTGTCCTCTGACCACCAACAAGTTTTTTTGGAGAAAATGAATTCCAGATTGATGACTTAGTGAAAAATGTTTAAATATTTATTTTAAGAGAGAAAAAAATATAGGTGAATATTTATCTGATCTCTAGCATAGGAAAATCTTTTAAGGTTAACAGTGATGAACAAAAGGTAAAGAAAAAGAGAAGTGCATTTGATAGCATCAGAATGTAAAACTTTGTATATAAAAAAAAATGACCAAATACTAAAGCAAACAAAAAACTGTAGGGAAAAAAATAAGTGTGAATGTTACAGAAGGTAAATGAGTTTACTTTGAAGAAGGAATCAATATGCATCCATAGGAAATGAGTTGAGAACTAAATAGAAACGTGGAAAAAGAAACGTGGAAAAATTTTGATACTGCCAACACAAAGTATCAAAATATTTTAGTGTTAACACTCAGTGTTAGCAACAGTGCAATGAAATAGCATTTTTGTACAGTGCCAATGAGACTCTTTTTGAAAATAATTTAACAACATGTATCAAGAACTTTCTATCCTTTAATTTTAAGTTTACTATATAAGGAAATTATCTAAACTTCCTCATATGGTTAAGATTAAAGTTTGATATAGTTATTTGATAGAATAGTACACAGCCATTAAATTAACGTATGAAGAGTGTTTTTAAATGTAGCCATGTTTATAATGTTATAATAATAGCAAGAATAGGAGAGCAGATTCAACCTAGCCTCGAATAACAATCAGCATTCATACCAATGAGACTTCCCAGGTGGCTCAGTGGTAAAGAATCCGCCTGTCAACGCAGAAGATGCAAGAGATGCCGGTTCAGTCCCTGAGTAAAGAAGATCTCCTGGAGTCGGAATGGCAACCCACTCCAGTATTCTTGCCTAGAGAATCCCACGGACAGAGAAGTCTGGTGGGCTACAGTCCATGGGACTGCAAAGAATCGGACATGACTGAGCCCATGTGCACGCATGCACACACACACACACACACACACACACACTCATACCAACATGTTTCTGCATTAGTGGACTCTGGTTACAAATGATAGAAGCCCAGGTTGAAATCAAACACGCTACCAGGAGAATTTCATGACACAGCTGGGTCAACACAGTGGCTGGAACCAGAGGCCAAAGTGTGTCAGAATACTCTGCCCCACGATCTCTATGGTTTTGAGGTCACCTTCGTCTACTCAGATTGACCCTTTCTACACAGCAGGGAATGCAATGCTCTTGGGGTTGCAGGTCTCACAGCTTTGCCTGCAGGGAAGCACTGGCTCAGTTAAAGAATCTGTTTCACCCCCTGGACTAATCTCTGTGGCCAACAGACTGGTTTATGTGATTAGCAAACACAGCTTGAAAAACATAATTGACAAAGCAGGGTCCACAAAAAAATAATATAAGGGCTCTGGGCAAATAAAATGTGTTTGTCACAAATGGAAACCTCTTTAAACAGGAAAATTTTAGAAATCAGCATTTTTGACAGTCTTCAATAAAATAAAAACAACAAAATATGCCAAAAAAAAAAAAGAAACATACCAGTACGCTTTTTTAAGCTCTGTATTAAAATTCAAGTCCAGGGGTGAAAAATGACAAATCCTAAAGTAGACACTATTTCATTCAGTTGTCACAAAATAATGGGTGATGATAGTATTATTATTTCTAGTTTATTGTGTTGGTGAGCAAATTGAGTTTCAGTTTACTAAATTAGTGGGCATTCCAAAGGAGATGAGTAGTCAGGAAGCTTAATTCCAGAGCCTGTAGTGCAAACACTTTAATATATATACAACAAAAATTGAAGGATGAAGAGGAAGAAATTGAAAATAACTGAACTTTGTAAGAGAGCACTTCTATCTTGGCATCTAAACTTATTGGCATACTATAGTTCTTCTAGATGTAAACTAGTGTCCAGACGTCAGTACAACTGATTGGTTCACTTTTGTCCTTTGACTATATTTTAAAATGATATTTTATTGGATATCTTCTTTTTTGCTACTGCTGCTGAGTCGCTTCAGTGGTGTCCAACTCTGTGAGACCCTTTGGACTTCAGCCTGTCAGGCTCCTCTGTCCATGGGATTCTCTAGGCAACAGAACTAAAAAATGTTGCTATGCCCTCCTCCAGGGGATCTTTCCCACCTAGGGATTGAACCTGGGTCTCCTGCATTGCAGGCAGATTCTTTACCCCTGAGCCACCAGGGAAGCCCATCCTGTTTCTTAGTTGTCCTCAACTGGGATGGTTATACAAGTTTATGCTTAATGGAAAGAAAGAAACCAATTCTATAGATAAATCTGAATGGCTTCAGATATCAAATTTCAATGCAAACTGTTAATCTAGTATGTGCAAACTGAAATGGAACAGTAACTTACTAGGATGGTGCCTACAGGGTGTTCCTACTATTGTCATTAGTTTTTCCTTGACTAAGAATCGGCTTTGTGGCTTTCACTTTATTTAAGCCGGCATCCCTCCACTTAGGCCTCAGAAGCAGAAGAGCAAGGCAGACAGTGTCTGATTTTCCTCTTTCTTGTATCTCCACATAGGATGTATTCACCAAATATTTATTAAACAAATAAATACTGTACTGGCAGCATAAAGATGAATAAAACCATAGTACCCATGCATTGTTTAAATTACTGTCAGGCACAAATACTGATTGTAATGCTAATCAGGTAGAAGCAGTAACAGAGTGTCTTGGAAGTATAGTTTGGTCCTATGGGCCTGGATATAAAAAGATCCGAAAAGATTTCTGGAGTAGTTGAAGCATTAGCTGAGTCTTAAAGAAACGGTCAGATTTAGAAAAACGATAAGGGAGACACAGGCAGCAACATAGAGTATGTCCACAACAGGGATTAATTTTTTTCAACATTCCAGGGACAAAGATTTCATATACATTGACTTAGGGAGATGGTGCCCATTTCACCTGCTAGTGGCTGGTGTCCATCCCATTCACCCCTCCGATCTCCCACCCACTCCTACCCACCACGACAGTCTCTGCAAGTTGTAAGCAACAGTAAAGAAATTGCAGAAGTTGATGAGATTTAGCATGAAAATTAAACTCACACAAAGCAAGCAAGGCCACTGGCCTGGAAGGAGCCTTTCTTCCGTGTGTACTCTTCCTCCACATCGCTTATAGAAGACAGATTTCCTTTGGATCACAGAACCCTGGAGCAACCAAGAAAAAGAGATTCTTTTGTTTTTGTTCAAAACAGTTCAGGTAAACCAGCCCCAGGCTTCAAACCTCCAAGTCGTAAATAATTGCTGCAATGTGCAGTGAAATGCTATTGCCTGGGGTGGTCACTAATGTCAGAACAAGAGGGAGACCAGCTTCTGCAAAAGTGTGATGATAAACTTGACTGAGGCGCCAGAAAGTTTGTTGTGAGTACCTCACTGAGAGAAGAGGATTAGCCTAGGAAAAAGAGCAAGGGCTTTGGATCAGACACAAGTGGATTGAATCCTGCCTCTTCTACAAATAATTATGTGGCCTTGAACACCCCACTGCCTTCAACTTTCAGTCCATATCTACAAAATGGGAATAAGAAAACTATCTGTGAAATGTTATCCTGAAATTTAATAAAAGTATATTTAATCCTCCAACAGAGAAGGTACATTGTGGGCTTCCCCAGCAGTTCAGTGGTAGAAAATCTGCTGCAATGCAGGAGATGCAAGAGACACAGGTTCGATCCCTGTATCGGGAAAACCCTCTGAGGGAGGGCATGGCAACCCACTCTGGAATTCATGCCTGAAAAATCCTATGGACAGAGGAGCCTGGTGGGTTACAGTCCATGGGGGCCACAAAGAGTCAGACACAACTGAACAACACATAGCTTAATAGTATGCTCAAGCAAAGAATTCATATTTAAATCCAAGGTCAATAGTATGCTCAAGCTTCCCTGACGGCACAAATGTTAGAGTCTGCCTGCAATGCAGGAGACCCTGGTTCAATCCCTGGGTTGGTTCAATCCTCTGGAGAAGTAAATGGCAACGCACTCCAGTATTCTTGCCTGGAGAATCCCATGGACAGAGGAACCTAGCGGGCTACAGTCCATAGGGTTGCTAAGGGTCTGACACAACTGAAGTGACTTAGCGTGCACACACCTTGTCATCACTGTATCACCATCCCAACTCTAGCTGTTCAATACAGTAGCTTTAAAGAGGAAGGTTACAGCCCCAGAACATCCCCTGGGCACTTCCCTGAGCATACTCAGATTCACTGTCCTAGGCCAGACCTATGTCCCCTTGCTAACTGTAAATTAATAAAACACCCAGCTAGATCTTATACAGTATTCTGTCATATCCATGCATAATCCATCCTCTACCCTTAAATGTTGATACTCAGAACATTTACCTCACTTGTTTGATTAGATGCAACATTCTCCTCTTGGGAAAAACTTTCTGGCCTGGTCAAACGGATCTTGTTACTACTCAAAGCTTTAGCCATGATTCCTACTTACAGAGCTGAAAAAATTCAGCTTATTGGGAGAAAAATTCTAAAATAATAATAAAAAACAAAATAGAGGCAACTGCCCTATTAAAAGTTGATCTTTAAATATTTTGTTTGGTTCTTCGTTTGCTTTTTTGTTTCATTGAATACAGAATTATGAGTCAAAGCACCTTCAAGGAAAAAATGCATTAACAAGAAGCCTGGGCACACTTTGGATTATACACTAAACAGAATTCAGGTCCTTTTATGGAAAAGTAGCTTCAATATTTACTTCAGTCTATCTTTTGCTCATGAAATATTTCCATGTTTCTAACATACCATATGCTAAGGAATATATATTTATCTTTGGGTGATATTTTCTGTAACTTGATATATCTCATGGAATTTCTTCCTACATAATTGAGTATTTCTATAAACAGATATTAAAACTGTAAAATAAATGTTTGAGGTTTTTTTCCTGCTCTATTATACATCCAGAAAAATTAAAACTCTGTTTATTTCAATCAATTAGAAATAATTTGGGGAAGGAGAAAAAACACATTCATATTATATTTATATTATAAATATTTATGTAATATAAACAAGGGAAGAGTTTGTCCATTTTAGATTGTAGTATAGCAAGTTAGATAATTCAGATTAAAAATCCATGTTTTAGGTCTATAGGAGTCAGCCTGTCTACACCAATGCAACCAGGCAGTTAATTGTCATATCTGGCCATCTCTTTGTATATTGAAAGCAATCTAAACATTGTGCTTCATAATTTAAACTTTCACTGGTAGTGTAAGATACATGCCTTCTTCTTAGCATAAAATAGTCTTTCTTGGCAAAGCAAAGGATTTCTAATGATTACATTAACATTTCTTTTGTCCTTGGTAGCATTCCATCTTGCTATGGACGGTGCCTGAGGGCTAGCTGGTTTTCTAGGATTCATACTTTCCTTCCTTACTGGAGAGTTGTTGCTGGCAAGTGACTATACTCCTTAATCCTCTCCTTTCACCTACATGTAGACATGTGACTGACTTGCCCTGTGGAATGGGAGCAGCTGTGATGATGTCACCTCCTTGCTGTGAGGAGAAGCCACAGGTTGAAAATGGCAGAGCCCCCATCCACTTGGACCATGTTTAAGTGAATGGAGCAAAGCACTTCAACTCCCCACCAGGAACATTTGTACTGGAGTACTGTACAAACAAAAAATGTAGTTGTTCTGTTATGTGACTAGCATCTGGGGGGGTTTGGCTTAAAGTGGTTACATCACTATAATGAATACATGGTAGATATGTTAATAATTATTCAAAATATCTATGAAACAAATTTGTTACACAATATGTTTTCTATAGAAGTCAATGCAGATGGGGAATTTGGATTACTACCAAAGTTAGAAAACAGTGTCAAAGAGGCCATCTGGGTAGAGCTTCATTTTGTTTTATGTCTTCATAGATCAAATGATACAGATTCTAGATACAGATACAGATTCTAGCCCACTGTATAGGAGGTTCGGAGTTAAATTTGCTCAGATGACCTAACATTAGCCAAAGTAATAAGAAATAAACTTATAAACCCTGATGCCAATACATTCATTTATTATAACACCTGCACTGGTCTGAGTACCCAGGGTAATTCTGAGAAACATATTTACCAATCCTACCTTTTGAGTTATTTATTTATTTATTTATTGCCCTAGATTCTATGAAGACCACAATCCTGTTAACGTAATTATTTTAAATAGCCAACCTACAGTACGAATGAGTAGATCAATGTTACATTGTAATCTCCCTGCAAATATATCTGACTCACTTAGTAGATAGAGACTGGAAGGGATTTATTTCAAAACTATTTTTAAGATGGTGCTAAACCACCTCAGTCATGTCCAATTCTTTGCAACCCTATGGACTGTAGCCCTCCAGGCTCCTCTGTCCGTGGGAATTCTCCAGGCAAGAATACTGGAGCAGGTTTTCTTACCCTTCTCCAGGGGATCTTCTCAACCCAGGGATGAAACCTGCATCTCTTGCTTCTCCTGCATTGACTGGCAGATTCTGTGTCACTAGTACCAGCTAGGAAGCCCTTTTTAAGGTAGATTGCTCTTCCAGATGAAGTAAAGAATCCACCTGCCAATGCAGGAGATGAAGAAGACTTGGGGTCAATCCTTGGGTCCAATCCTTGGGTCAGAAGACTCCCTAGAGAGGAGGAAATGGCAACCCACTCCAGTATCCTTGCCTGGAAAATTCCATGGATGGAGGAGCCTGGCAGGCTCCTGGCAGTCTCCGTGTGGTCGAGTCAGACAAAACAGAGCCTGCAGACATGCTCTACAAATGACTATAGCAATCTGCTTTATATGGATATTTATTAGTTTTACTCTAAATGATTGAAATTTTCTTCATTTGAGGGACCATATTATGCTGAAAAAACACAATATGGATCATAATATCATAAAAGACAAGAAGTAGGAGTGAAAAAAAGAGGATTGAACAATTAGATAATGAGAAACCCCAATAGCCTTGAAGAGATGTAGACATCAAAGTGAAAAGATGTTTCCCATGACATCAGTACCCAGATTGGTGCCCCAGAGAAAACCAAAGTGACTGGATTATTTATAGAATCACTGTGCTTATGTTCATGTTCTGTAAATACATCCCACGTGCCTGAAGTAAATGAAACTGGTCAATGTATTCAAAGAACACCTGGCCCATATGCTCTTCCTTCCTGAGTCAAAATTCAAACCAAAAATGCCCCCATCAAATTGTAACATTTACTGAGTCAGGTGATTAGAAAGCCAAATATAAGAGGTCATATTTTGCAGGATAAGAGAAAGAGAAACCTTAATATGAAAAAATTTTTTAATATTTAATGTGGATCATGCCAACATAATAGAGCCTATCTAATGAGGAGTTCTAAATGTGCTTGAGCCCACTACAACGTCAGAAATATTCTATTACAAATCAAAGGTCATAGACTGTGACATGTGCTTTAAAATCTGGGTAGTCAGGAAAATTTTGTACAAGGACTCTTCTAGTAAACCCTGCCATAAAACACCTTTTCTATCAATGACCTTCATTGTGTTACTCTGGTCTACCAGAGAAGATGTGTGCTTCACAAGCAAGAACTGAATTTTTTTCTTTCTTTTGTCTTTTTAGCCAAGAGAATTTCACGGACTGTATAGTCCATGGGGTTGCAAAGAGTTGGAGACAACTGAGCAACTTTCACTTTCACCCAGAATGGAAACAAGGCAGACAATACACTGGAATGCAGAAATTAAAGTGTTAGAACTCTTATTAACTTAATGTCATTCTACTTTGAAATACTTAAAATATAACATAATATTTTATTTATAAAACACCTATTTGGGAATACATACACAAAACTTTTTAATTAATAGTGACGTAGGAGTAAACATTTATAGATCACTACCTTATGGAAACTAGCATAAAAAATTATTAAAATAATGTGCTGACTGGGCTGTTGCCATGCCGGTGGTATAGCTGCAGAGTAAATGAAATGGATGCCCTTGAGATTGAATTCATTCTTTCATTCAGCAATTATGTATTGAGTATCTACTGTATGCCAGAGGCTGTGTGTGGCAACAGTCACCAGAGGAATGATTGTGTTGTTAAAAATAGAGTGAAGTGACAGTAAATCCATGAACATTTTCCCAACTGGAATTGTCCTTCCTTCTTCTAAAAAGGGCTCTGATCCCTTTTCTCCAGGTAAGGACCTCCCTGGAGGAACCACCGTTAGCATATGGCTGAGAAACTATGATTTACACTGTGCTCACTTAGTGAATATTTACTGAGCCTACCGTGGGATTGCCAACACAGAATGTAAAAAGATGATTCAAGGATTCCAATATTGCTCAGGGTTGTGAAGTGCATACACTTTTCAATTATAGGGTCCAGGATCCCAAGAGAATAAATGGAATCCATATACAGTTGCCATGAGTGGCAAAGAACAATTTCTCACTATATCCTGACAACTGCCCTAACAGATACCTGGAGAGGCTTACATGCTGCCTTCATATGTAAACATATAATTAAATATATATAAGCAAATATATAGAACAGATTGTGATACAAGACCAAAATTAGAATGATCCCTGAGTTTAATGTACATGAGGGGATATGTTGTAATTGACAAACTATACACATAAGGCAGCCACATGATTTGGAATAATGTGCTCCACAAAAAGGAAATGTCTGCTACACATTTGTTTTTTCTTTTCTATTTTCTTTTTCCTTCTTAAGGAACATTTACGTGGCTTGCTTAGTCATGTGATTTTTCTGTCTTGCAGATATCTGGCTGAGTATGTCATGATGCTGTAATCGTGTTGTGTCTCTCAAAGCAACATTTCTCCAAAATTCAACTCCTGTTTAAACAAAAGTAACTTTCTCTTTCCATATTAAAATTAAGATTTAAAAAATAGCTTCAAGGGCCCTAGCATTTCCTAGGTCTATAACAAAGGAGCTTTAGCAAGATTTGATCCATCTTCAAAAGAACCACAATCCTCAAGAGAAATCTATTTATGTAGAGATCACAATGATAAACCATGTGGTTGGCTTGATTACCTTAATAGATGAAAAAGCAGGAATCAGTCAACCAGCTGACTTTTACTCCCCTCACTCAGACATCTCATGGATGAGGACTCGAAGCAAAAGATTATTGCCTTTTTTGGCCACAGAATCTGCCAGAAACAGTTTCTGCTCTGAAGCACTAGGAAGAGAGAGAATTTTGAATGTCATTGGCTTTCCTCCATAATTCTTGATTCAGTATGTCTGCCAGCAACTTTCAATAAATTCTTCGTTGTCCAAAATTATTCTGATTCCTGGAAATAGGACTCAATCTGATTTAGATTCCTGTGTTAATAATCAAAGATATCATAATAATATTATGTGAGGAATTAAGAATTATCAAATGTAAAAGATTGTGTTAGCAAAAATATAAACATGCTTTTCAAAATTATAAACATACCTTTTAACATACCCCAATGTATGTGCGTATGTAAAAGAGAAAACATATGTGATAAAAATATGATATAGACTATACTTCAAGTTATTTAGTCTTAAGCTCTCAGACTCACAAATAAAAAAGACTCTAGTAGTCTAGCAACATAGTTTTGAAGAAAGGAAAAGTGGAAGCAAGCCAACCTAGGAACTGATTAAGTATTCAGCAGAGAATTTTCTGTGATTCTATCAAAAGGCTCTGTCAGTGCATTTAACTATGTGGACAAAAGGTTGTTGAAAACACACAATGGATTTTTTTTCCCAATTCAAATGCTATAGATGAAGTGATATTCACATAGAAGCACACTAGATCTTCAAAGCTTAATAAAAGCTACTTCTATTCATTTATAACTTGAACTTGCAAGTGAAGTAAGAAACTAATATAAAGCAAACATAAAAAAAATATCTTTAGGAATGGAATTCTTACTTTTTAACATATTTACTTCAAGGCATACATTCAAGAACAGGGCAAGTGCTGGGGCAGACACAAAGCAAAGATGTGAGCAAGTTATTTCACCCTGATATAAGAATAGCATCATTTGTATTCAACCTTAAAAGTCTCATTATGTGAAAAGTGGGCACACTTTTGTCTTGGAATATTTGTAAAGAGAAATCACCAGTTTAGCAGAACAGTCTGAAGACTTACATTCACAGCAGCCACATATTCAAATTTGGATTAAGCCTGAGAAGTAAGCAAAATGATTCCATATATTTTAATGGCTCTTTGATTTAAAACTTCTTTACTTCCATGAGTCAATAGGTATAATACTTTCAGTCAGTACTAACTCAACAATAGAGAAAAAAGCAGCAGGTCAGATTGTATTTATGAGGACATGAGAATTCTGTGCTCTTCTTCCTGCTAAGATTCTGTATTCATGCGTGTGCGCGCTAAGTCGCTTCAGTTATGTCCAACTCTGTGTGACCCCGTGGACTGTCGTCCACCAAGCTCCTCTGCCCATTGAATTCTCCCAGCAAGAATACTGGAGTGGCTGCCATGCCCTCCTCCAGGAGATCTCCCCAACCCAGTGATCAAACCCATGTCTCTTATGTCTTCTGCATTTTCAGGTAAGTTCTTTACCACTAGTGCCAGCTGGAAAGTGCTCTGGACCCTGTGGTCAAATCATAAAAGGTTCTGATTAGAAAGATCTTGGAAACATTTCAGAGAGAGTTGCTCAAACTATGCTGTACAGACTCCTCAGTCCCATGGGGGCCAACAGGAGAAATGAAGTGATAGAGGGGCAGGAGGACCAGAGATTCTCTGCTTTTCTAGTTAAAACTACTTTACTGGGCTTCACCAATGGCTCAGATGGTAAAGAATCTGCCTGCAATGCAAGACACCCGTGTTCGATCCCTGGGTTAGGAAGATCCCTAGAGAAGTATTCCTGCCTGGAGAATCCCATCAACAGAGGAGCCTGGCAGGCTACAGTACATGGGGTAGAAAATAGTTGGACACAATTGAGCAAATAACACATGTGCAATAAGACATTAACAGAAAAAGAGGAGTGTTCTATTTTTTTTTTAATAAAACCTTTCCTCATTTTATAGAGACTAGAACAGAAACTTAGAGAACATACTTTCTTAAGTTCACAAAACTAAGTAGAGACATAACCAAAGTTTGGATGTGTTTCCTTTGTCCAAGCTCATCTAGTGAATAAGGTATGTAATAAAGAGGCCACTTCTATTTAACGTCTTTAAGACTTAGAAAAATCAGTCAATAGATTTAGGAGAGGACATCCTATCCAGTCTCCCAGCCAGCACAGACATCCTTTCCATAGTACCTATGACAGATGGCTATTCAGCCCCTGTGTGGCTATCTCTAGAGACAGGGAGATCACTATCTCATGCAACAGTACATTCTAGAGTGGAGACACCTCTAAACTAAAAGTGTTTTCAGGAGCTGGGAAAAAAACTCTACGACTTGGAACTTTGGACTTAAAGCTAATTTATGAGCCAAGCAAAGGGATAAGCAATTCAAAATCATTGCAAATATGAATTTTAGTGTCTATATTTAACACATTTAGGCAGAATGTATTTCTTCTGCACTCTCATAAACTTCAATATATCAGTAAGGAAAAGTTTGAGCAGTAAATCACAGAAAACTTGGCGAACAGTGGCATAAACCATAAATGTAATTTTTCATTTTCTTATTAAGTGATTTGGAGATAAGCAGTACTTAGATAGATACAGTGGTTCAACAATATTATTAAGGACTCAGGCTCCTTTGCTCTTTTCAAATTCTCAGTATTTGTCTCTTTCTCTCTTATTAGTAATGCTGTGTTTCATTTGAAGGACAACTGGCTTAACAAAAAGGGGAAGCACAAAGAAGAAACACTTTTTAGAGCGTCTCAAAATATTGTACAGGTAAAAGGGTTCTCTGGCTTATGAAATTAATATTGGATTCCTTTGGTAGGAAATTTCATTTCTTTCAGAGAAAATAAAATAATCCAGCTAAGTTGCTCAATTACAGTAGCCTTGTATTGAATCATTCTGCTTACCTTTTACTCTAATTATAAATACTTCTGTTATAATAAAGCTTTCCATGAAGATTTTCCTGTAGGGGAAGAAGACCATTAGTGGGCCAGAAGACTACATTCCAAGGTGGTTAAATAAATTAAAAAATCAAAGAAACTTTGAAGTTGTATGAAACTCAATTCACATCCGGACTCAGTCATATATGAGTTGTGTGAACATGGATGGTTTATTCAATATTTTTGAACTTTAATTTCTTCATCAATAAAATAGGAGCCTCCATGAATAAGAGAGACTATGTAAAAGTTCAAACAAAAATAGAAGGAATGTACTGATTGGTTTCAGGAAGAAGGGAAAAAGGAAGGAGGTTCAAAAAGAGGCAGAAAGAGAAGAAAGAAGGAAGGAAGTTATTTTTCCATTATTTAGTTGATGTTTTGACTTATATACAAGTATTATAGGAGATTAGTTAGAATAAGTCAGTCAAAAGTAACCCCTGAAATCAAGAAATTTTTTGTTTGGGATCTAAGCCCTACTTTTAAGCTCTGGAACTCAAATCTGTAAACTACAAGATTCTTTGCTCAAGCAGGCATAGTCTCAAATGATAGCTCCAGACTGCACATTGTGGATATCATACTCAACAGCTTTCTATTGGGTATAATGTCTAGACTTGTTCCTGATTCTGCACAAAGAATGATACCAACCAGGTCCCCGCCTTCCAGCAGTTATCCTCTGAGATAGTCAAATACAGATATACCCATACTGAGGCATGGAGACAGCACCAAGATGCTAGTGGCTGTAATATGATATCAATTCAAACAGAATATTCTCCCCCCGCCCCATGGAATTTTATTTTGTCTTCCAATGGCAGAATGAAGATTAAAAGTCTAGTTGTCTTCCTGCATCTTGTTTCTGATTTTAATCACAGAAAAACCAGCTCTCCTGAAATTGCTGAATGTGATCAACAAGGACTCAAGCATATGGGAGTTAGTATTATGTGTGACAGAATACAAAATATTTTTCCTTAAGCTAAAGAACTTTACCAAACATCATTTCCAGGTTAAAACAGCATACATTTTGATGGAATCTGCAAAGAACATATTTTGTTTGTAACCTGGCTGGCAGAAGAGGGGTACAGACTGCCCATCACTGGGAAGAAAATGACGGGAATGTTTTCATTAAGACTGAATCTGCAAACAGCTGTCAACCAGGAGGTGAAGCAGGACAGTCATAAATTATGAGGAAGATGGAATTACTGGGCCCAAGCTAATCCCTAAAGAAGATACACTTTTTAAAAAAGGAAACAGTAATTAATAGGAATCAAAACTGTTGCACAAAAGAAAGCTTAATTCCAAAAGGAAAATAGCTTTTTATCATGAATCCAATACTCTAATAGGTAAAACATATATTAAACTAGCATTTGTCTACAAATGCCTCTACCTCAACACTCCCGTATCATCCCCCACATAAGCCCGTCACCAAACTTACACATACATCAGCAACCAAAAACCTGTTATTCTTTCTGTCTTCCTCATTTTTCATGATGGATAAATGGAATGTGGAGAGTTTGAAATGCTGATGGTTTATCCAATGGAAGTGTTTAGAGGTGCAGAGAGACATGGATTTGTTGTTCTGGCTCTCTGTAGGTCCCTGAAATAGATCGACAGGTATCTTCATCCAGATCCTTGGTTGGTCAGTGTTCCAGATTCTGAGCCATCAGTGGCCTAGATTAAACTTTTTCTGTTTCTGTGGATTCTGGTCGACATCCTCACATACTTCGTCCACAGCCTGTGGCTGTTTTCTCCCAGCATGTATAAGCCAGAGCCATTTAGAATGCCCTCAACTATAAGGATTTCTAAATTTCTCAGGAATCTACAGAGAAGTTTCTAGGATTTTGGAAAAGATGTTTGGGGAGTGGACTATACTTTGCTGCACACTGTAGTAGTTCATTATCCCTAAAGGAAATTATCTCTGTGAATTATGAACAGAACCAAGATGTCATCATTTTACTACTGACCCTTCAACTCAAGCTATTATCTTGTCCATGGAACTATACCCAGGCCTGTGGTTATACAGAAATAGCTTATCCATTTCTTCTTAGAGTCAACATTTAGCAAATACTGATAGCAGCTGTTGCTGCTGATGTTTAGTTGCTCAGTCCTGTCAAACTCTTTTGTGACCCCCATGGACTGTGGCCCGCCAGGCTTCTCTGTCCATCGGATTTCCCAGGCAAGAACACTGGAGTGGGTTGCCATTCCCTTCTCCAGGGGATGGTTCCAACCCAGGCACTGAACCAATGAATCTTGCATTGGCAGGTGGATTCTTTACCACTGAGCCATCAGGAAAGCCCATTGGCCAGGCTATTTGGGTTTAACTTTCCTAATCTCCCTTACAGAAAAGATCCCTTCCTAGAATTCAAATTTCTTACAATTAAAAAGATACTAAACAGTCAAACAAAAATAATTTTCAGATAATTGTGCAAAGAGTTTTTCTTTGACTTGTATAGGACAAATATCAGTAACTGTTATTCTGTATTTCTAAAAACAACATTTCCTGTCTTTCAGACAGTTTAGACCACAGTACTGAGTGGTTTGACTATAGCTCGAGTAGAAAGCTTTTCTGATTTCGAAAACTGCTACTCGTATTTGAATATTCACTTGTCCATCCTCACCTGATTCATTTATTTACTTGATCTATCCCCACCGGCTTCCCTACAGCAATTCTGGTGGCTAGGTGATTTTTTTAACTTACATAAAAAACAGAATGAGCTAGCCACGCATCTTCTCTTGTTTTCATTTACAAGATGTGCTTGCTTAATAAAGTAGAAATGCTAGGAGAGATGACAAGTTCAAACCGGGTGGCAATTTGGCCAAACCTGAACTGCAGGGGGAAGGTGTAAAATGGTGGATGAATGAATAAAGTGGACGGGCAATTTGGGGTGAGTGCTTTGGGGACACCACCTGCTAAACACTGAAACCTTTAGAAACATTCTCATGCGGAGAATGAAGGGTAACTGTGGGCAAGAATTAAGAATTGTAGATGAGTCCACTGGATGGAGACTGTTAACAGGGGGAATATACTGAAGTTACCAAAGTGAGGACAACTGTCTTGTTAGCACTTAATTAGGATGATAGGTGTATCCCTGGTACCCTATCAGGCCTCTTTCTTACTTTTAAATTGTAAGAGTTGGGTTATTAGGCATGGTCTCTTTAATTACCTTTATATTCACTTGTCCAATAAAACTGATAACAGTCATAGTGTCCTTCAGACTCAAAACATTAACTCTACCAGCAGTGCAGATGAATAAGAGAGAGAGGACCCTGTTCACCTCTAATGGGGCTTTTCAACCAGCCCTCTAATCAACCTTATTGCTGCAAGCCCTGAAGATCCGTACAATTACATGAATACTGGAAGGAAGACTTTACTTTTTGCCTCTAGTGTCCATATGAAAGCTCAATCTCGCCCAACACAACACATGTAAACTACTCAAGAGACTTCTAGGAAGAGAACACCTGGCTGGACCTGGATTCAGTATCCAACATCCAGTCCATGCAATAATATGTACCTGACATCAAAGTCGTTGGTTATTTTAGGAAATCAGCATTCTGGGTCTTCACTGTGAAAGTGTTAGTTGCTCAGTCATGTCCAACTCTTTGCAACCCTATGGACTGTAGCCCACCAGACTCTTCTGTCCATGGGGATTCTCCAGGCAAGAATACTGGGGTGGGTTGCTATTCCCTCCTCCAGGGGATCTTCCTGACCCAGGGATTGAACACAGGTCTCCCACATTGCAGGGGGATTCTTTACCATCTGAGCCACTAGGGAAGCCCAGATGCTCTTGAGTACTTCATTATATTAATGTACAGAATTCAGAACATTATTCCACAATGGTTATTATAAAAAATTTATTCATCTTACTTGATCTAATAAAATGTTTCCTCCATAGAATTACAGACAGGAGCCTAACTGAATGAATTTCCACATTGGCACTTATTTGGGCTTTACTGAAATAGACATCTGTGAATGACTACAGGGAACACATCCCCTCTGGGCTGGCCAGAACTAGGAAATGTTTGGCGCCCCTTTTTAACACAAAAGAAGCCTGAATTCTAACTCAGGCAACATGGTTCTTTGAGTTCAAAATCTTCTCAGTCTGCTGGCTTTCCAAATAAAATCGCTATTCCTTGTCCCAATAAATCATCTCTTGACTTATTGGCTTGTTGCTTATTGTGCAGTGAACAGTAAAAGCTTGGACTCAGAACAAATATTCTAATAAAGTGAAAGTCTTTCAGTTGTGTCCAACTCTTTGCAACCCCATGAACTATACAGTCCATGGAATTCTCCAGGCCAGAATATTGGAGTGGATAGCTGTTGCCTTCTCCAAGGGATCTTCTCAACCCCGGGATCAAACCTAGGTCTCCCGTACTGCTTTACCAGCTAGGCCACGAGGGAAGCCCAAGAATACTGGAGTGGGTAGTCTTTCCCTTCTCCAGCAGATCTTCCCAGCCCAGGAATCACACTATGGTCTCCTGCATTGCAGGCAGATTCTTTACCAGCTGAGCTATCATCAGGGAAACCTATTCGAATAAAAGGATTTTAATAAAGGGAATAACTACAGGGGTGAGTGCTGGGTTAAAGGAACCAACAACAGATACCAAGGCACAGAGACATTAACAACAAAAGGAAGTCAAGACTATCACTTTGGTTAAAGAAGCAAGGAGAGGAAATAGTGTCATCAGAGCACAGTGACGTCTGGAGCCACAGAGGAGGATCTGCCAGGCAAGAGCTGCAGTATTCAGCTACTCCCAAAGACAATCAAAGCAGAGAGAGGACATGAAATACACTGATTATCTTTCTTTTAGTCCTTTCATCTCCTGTCAGTGTTTCCCTTTGGCTGAGACCAATCAGAATTCAGAAAGGGAGCAATCTTCTGGGGCACAAAGCAGAGAGGATAATAGATTGCAGAGAGGGCAACAAAAGAACCATAACCACCAAAACTCAGGAAAACACAAGAGAAGGCAAAAAAAAAAAAAAAAACCCACAAAACTGTATAGAGTCTTCTAATCATCTCCTCAAATTCCTAGAATCTTCTGAGTAAGTTCCTAAAAAAACTGTTAACACCTACAGTTTTTACCAGAAAATTCATGTGCCTGTGCCAAATGGCTCTGGTTTGTACATGCTGGGAGAAAACAGCCACAAGCTGGAGGATGTTGTCCAGAACCCACAGAAACAGAAAAAGTCAATGCATTTGGTGGCTCAGAATCCACCCTTGAGTCCTCTTCCAGTCACTACCAGCCTCCTTAAGGACAACCACTCTCATAAATTCTCTAAACAAACATTAGATTTAACTGATTCAAACCGTATACAAGTGGAAAGAGACATTTTGTGTGTCTGCTTTCTTTCATTCAATACTATGTTTCTAAAATTTTGGTATGTTGTTGCATGTAGATGTAGCATATTCATTCTCACTGAAAGAAATAGGGACTTCCCTGGTGGTCCAGTGGTTAAGAATTAGCTTAAGAACCCACCTTCCAATGCAGGGAAACATGCCCACAGGAAACTAAGCCCATGTGCCACAATTACTGAGCCAATTTGCAGCAATGAAGGTTCTGAGTGCCCACAGCTAAGACCTGATGCAGTCAAATAAACAAAAAAAATTTCTTTAAAGAAAGAAGTATATGAAGATACTTCAACTTATTATTGATTCTACTATTGAGGAGCAGGCTTCCCTGGTGGTTCAGATGGTTAAGAATCTGCCGACAATGCAAGAGACCTGGGTTTAACCTCTGGGTCAGGAAGATCCCCTGGAGAAGGGAATGGCTACCCACTCCAGTATTCTTACCTGGAGAATCCCATGGTCAGAGGAGCCTGGTGGGCTACACTCCATGGGGTGGCAAGAGTCAAACAGAATTGAGTGACTAACATTTTCCCTTTACTTACTTTCTTTTCATGAACAATTTTGTACATATGAATTTTGAATATGTATTTGCATTTCTTTAGGGAATGTAAGCAGGAGTAGAATTATGGGGACATGGATATATATATTAATATGTCACATATTTTCCCCAGATAGTCCAGTGATTGTTCTTATTTATAGTCCAACTAACAGTGCACAAGATTCTGGTTACTTTACTTCCTTACCAGTATTTTGCATTTTTTTCTTTTTTCTTTTTAGCCATTCCAATAGATATATATTCAGTCACATTGTGGATTTAACTTGCATTTTTCTGATAACTAATAAAAGTAAACCATGTTTCATATACATATTAATCACTTGGATAGTCTCTTCTTAGACTTCCCTGGTGGCTCAGAGGTTAAAGCGTCTGCCTCCAATGCGGGAGACCCGGGTTGGATCCCTGGGTCGGGAAGATCCCCTGGAGAAGGAAATGGCAACCCACTCCAGTATTCTTGCTTGGAGAATCTCATGGATTGAGGAGCCTCGTGGGCTGCAGTCCATGGGGTCACAAAGAGTCGGACACGACTGAGTGACTTTACTTACTTATTTACTTAGGCATTCCAAAAGTAATTAACAGAATCAATTATTACAGAATTAATTAAAGATAACTAATACTGGCATAATTACCAGCAAAGTTTCTATTCCAGTATTTTGTCCATTTTTTCTATTGATTTTTATATTTGTTTCCTTTTAACTGGTAGAAGTTCTTAGTACATGATTGCAAATATTTTCACCCACTCTGAGTTGTAGTTTTTACTACCTTGATGATATCTTCTGATGAACAGAAGTTTGCAATTTTAATATCCAATTTACCATTGTCTCTTTCATGTTTTACAGAGTTTTTTGTCCCTAAGACATTTTCACCTGCTTTGTGATTATGAAGATGTAGTTTTTCTAAAAACTTTGTTATTGTTTCTTTCATATTTACACCTTGATGTGGATGTTGGTTTTTGTGAGGTAGAGTCAAGTTAACATTTTTCATATCAATATCATATTGACTCTGAAATATTTATTCAAAAGATCATTCTTTATCTATTATATGGCAGTGTCAACTTTGTCATAAATCAGATAAGCATTTACAGGTAGATCTGTTTGTAAACTTTATCTTGTTTCATTGGTCCTTTTCTTTACATACTTAAGCCAGTATTGCATGCATGCATGCTAAGTCACCTCAGGCATGTCCGCTCTTTGCAACCCCGTGAACTGTAGCCCACCAGGGTCCTCAGTCCATAGGATTCTCCAGGCAAGAATACTAGAATGGGTCGCCATGCCCTCCTCCAGGGGCTCTTCCAGACTCAGGGATCAAACGCAAGTCTCTTACGTCTCTTGCATTGGCAGGCAGGTTCTTTACCAGTAGTACCATTTCCTTTAATTAATGCTGTAGTTATTAATCATTAATTCTGTTAATTACTTTTGGAAAGCCTGATTATTTTAATCTGGAGTGGGGACTGCTCAACCTACTACTGATGCCCTAAAACTATTTGTTGAATTATCAGGTAGACATTTTATATTTTTATTTCAAAAGATAGAGTTTAGTATTTTTAAAAGTTTGAGAAAAGTTGAGAAATATGGTGTGCCTATTTTTACACAGAATGTAGGAGTATAAGAAATTTCTACATGAAGACGACCCCCTCTAACACTAGATAACATGTTCCTATTATTTGTTTTTCCACAAGGATTTTTTATGGAACAAAGATGGTGGCAATGGCATTTTAAAAGTTTCATAAAAATTAATTTGGTAAAGTTCAATACTCATTAGTGATAAAAAAAATTTTCAGCAAACTAAAAATAAAGGAAAATTCTTCAACTTGATAAAGGTCCCTTATGAAAACCCTACAGTTAATGTCATATTTAAAAAAAACAATGTTTTCCCTCTAGGATCAGGAACAAGGCATAGATTCTGCTCTTTTCTTCTATTCAACAATGTTCTAGCCAGAGAAATGAGACAAGAAAACAAAAGAAAAGAAAAAAAAAACTGTATTTTTCCACAAAAACACTGCTATAGGTAGGTAGAAAAAAACTACAGACAGAATCTATAATAAAAAATATATAAGAACTAATAAGTGAAGTTAGGAAAGCTACAGGATAAAGATCAACATATAAAAACCCATCACATTTCTGTATATGTATAATATGATATTGTATAGTCACTTCAGAAAATAATAAACACTTAGAAAATTTAAAAAATTTAAATACCACTTTTAAATCTTTCTGAAACATAAACTGCTTGGGGACAAGTTTTTAAAATATGTGTAAAGTCTTTTCAATGAAAAACATTATTGAGAGAAACTGTGAGCTTAGTCACTCGGTGGTGTGCAACTTTGCAACACTATGGACTGTAGCCCACCAGGCTCCTCTGTCCATGGAATTCTCCAGGCAAGAGTACTGGGGTGGGTTGCCATGCCCTCCTCCAGGGGATCTTCCCAACCCAGGGATCGAACCCATGTCTCCTGTATTACAGGTGGATTATTTACCAACTGAGCCACCAGGGAACCCTGAGAGAAATTGAGTTAGACCTAAATAAATGCAGAGTATGCTGTATATATATGGATTGGAACATTCGATGTGGTTAATGTCAATCCTTCTGAAAATTAGCTATAGATTTGATGGAATCAAAATTAAAATCCTAGCAGTTTCTTTTCTAAGAATTGACAACTTGATTCTAAAATGTATATGGAAATACAAATAGCCAAAACAACTGTGATAGAAAGGAGAGCCAACCTGGAAGAGTTGTTGTTCTGACTTCAAGATGTACTATAAAGTTATCAGACATGACAGTGTGGTATCAGCAGAAAGAAAGAAATTTAGAGCCATGGAACAGAAAAGAAAGTTCACAAATCTATATACATAAGGTCAACAATTTTTTAAAGAGATAGTAAAGTAACTCAATGGCGAAGGACAAAATATTCTAACAAATTTGGAATTTGGAATGATTGGATACTCATGAACAATAATTAAACTTGACTCTTAGCTCACAACACATGCAAAATTAAATAAACTCAAACAGAATATGTACCTCTATGTAAAAGCAAAAATTATAAAACTTCTGGAAGAAAACATTGAGAAGGTAACAGGCAGGAAGGCCAGGGGGTCTCCAAACGGAGGAAATAGCCTGCAAGTGTCAGACATTTTTATCTCTCTTAAGCCACAGGAGGAAACAAACTAGCAATATTTTTTCCTTCTCTATACAAATAGGTTCCAAACAGGAAAAGGAGTACATCAAGGTTTATATTGTCACCCTGCTTATTTAACTTCTATGCAGAGTACATCATGAGAAACGCTGGACTGGAAGAAACACAAGCTGGAATCAAGATTGCCGGGAGAAATATCAATAAACTCAGATATGCAGATGACACCACCCTAATGGCAGAAAGTGAAGAGGAACTAAAAAGCCTCTTGATGAAAGTGAAAGAGGAGAGTGAAAAAGTTGGCTTAAAGCTCAACATTCAGAAAACGAAGATCATGGCATCTGGTCCTATCACTTCATGGGAAATAGATGAGGAAACAGTGGAAACAGTGTCAGACTTTATTTTTCTGGGCTCCAAAATCACTGCAGATGGTGACTGCAGCCATGAAATTAAAAGACGCTTACTCCTTGGAAGAAAAGTTATGACCAATCTAGATAGCATATTCAAAAGCAGAGACATTACTTTGCCGACTAAGGTCCGTCCAGTCAAGGGTATGGTTTTTCCAGTAGTCATGTATGGATGTGAGAGTTGGACTATGAAGAAGGCTGAGCGCCAAAGAATTGATGCGTTTGAACTGTGGTGTTGGAGAAGACTCTTGAGAGTCCCTTGGACTGCAAGGAGATCCAGCCAGTCCATTCTGAAGGAGATCAGCCCTGGGATTTCTTTGGAAGGAATGATGCTAAAGCTGAAACTCCAATACTTTGGCCACCTCATGCGAAGAGTTGACTCATTGGAAAATACTGATGTTCGGAGGGATTGGGGGCAGGAGGAGAAGGGGACGACAGAGGCTGAGATGTCTGGATGGCATCACTGACTCAATGGATGTGAATTTGAGTGAACTCCAGGAGTTGGTGATGGACAGGGAGGCCTGGCATGCTGCGATTCATGGGGTCACAAAGATTCGGACACGACTGAGTGACTGAACTGAACTGAACTGAACTGATACAAATTTAAAAGGAGGTTTCTCTTAAAATACTGTGTTGCCATAATGACACCTGGTTTCACCTGAAGTTAACTATTCTCAAAACTAGAGATAACCAATGCCTTTTTCTTATGGAAATTTTGTCTTAAGCTATGCTAATGTACTATGTATTTACCCCAAACTCTGTCTTCAAGTCGGTTCTGCCTGTTGGCTCAGAACCTACTTGACAAACCAGTATGTTATACATCCGATATAGTTCCCCTAATCTACGTAAATGAAACTATTTGTATGGTGATCTGCCCTTCTTCAAGATTCAAGTTAATCATTTTATGGCCCAGGATGAACCATTTGGTGCCAAGATTATCCCAAAATGCATTTTATGGGTGAGAGGCCTGGTGCCATTCTGAGTTTTAAGACATTCCTTTCATTAGTGACTATATAACATCCAGCTGAAGACTAGCAGGGGGTACTCTTTCTGCCCCCTTCTGATGCCTATGTCAGAAGCTTTCTCTATCTCCTTTATACTTTAATAAAACTTTATTACACAAAAGCTCTGAGTGATCAAGCCTCATCTCTGGTCCTGGATTGAATTCTTCTCCACCAGGGGCCAAGAATCCCGGCATCTTTGCGTGATTCAACAACAACCTTTCAACATGGGAGAAACATTGTTAACTTTAGGATGGGAAAAGATTTGTAAGAAATGACCCAAAAATGAACAATTAAAAATGATAATTAGGCACCATCAAAATAAAAAACTTCTGTTTGAGATCAAGAGAAAACAAAAAGATAAACCACCAACAGGGGGGAAATATTATGCATTATATGTGAAAATGAATTTTAACAAGGTTTTGCACCTGAAATCAGAAGTTTATATGACTATTTTCCTATTTTTCCAAGGTATTCTCCCTAGAATGGCACATAATTTATGCCATAATGAAGCAATGGACAGCAGATAATATATATAGGAGATGCCTTTGGGCATAAGTGGTTAATTCTTTCACAGAAAGTCCACTGAGAAAGAATGTCAACTCAATAATAAGACAATTAACCTAATTGTAAAATGTAAAATAGTTTATGAGTCAAACACACTTCATGAAAGAATATACGTGAATCATCAATATTACGATGAGAAACTTTTCAACATCATTAATCATTAGAAAAAGTACATTCAAACTACAGTGAGATATCATGCACAGCCATTAAGTGGATAAAATTGAAGACCCTGACCGTACCAAGTATTTGCAAGGAGGCTGAGTGATTCGAATTCTCATATATTGTTTTTATTTTATTTATTGATTTGGCTGTGCCAGGTCTTAGTTGTGGCCCACAGGATCTTTGATCTTCACTGCAGCATCTAGGCTCTTCAGTTGCAGCATGCAGGATCTTTAGTTGAGGCGTGCAAATTCTTAGTTTTAGCATGTGGGATCTAGTTTCCTGCCCAAAAATCAACCCTGAGCCCCTTGCATTGGGAGCACAGAGTCAGCCACTGGGCCATCACGGAAACCCCTCTTACACATTGTTGATGGGAACATACATCAGTTTGGAAAGCAGTTTCTTATCAAGTTAAACATACTCCTACCATGTTACCAAGCATATATATTCCTAGGTGTTTACCCAATAGAAATGAAAACACACATCTACATAAAGATTTGTACACAAATGTTCCCAACAGCTTGATTCATAAACAGCCAAAACACCAGAAACAAGCCAAATCCAATTACATGTTGACAGGAACACATAATCCTGGACACAACCAACCCAAAACCTTAACCTTCTAGAGCTTCTGATTTAAAGTATTAATTTTAAGAGTTCCTTTTCTATCCTATTAGAATATGAAGATGAGAGTCCATAGAAAGCAAACACTTAAATGAATGAGTTTGCTCTTGGATTTGCTCTCACACTTCCCTCTGTGAAGCAGGCACAGCAGGGAAAGGAGACCATCCTTTGTGTCAGTGGTTCTCAATCTGGCCTGCACATTGGCTCCACCAGCAGAACTTTAAAAAAAAAAAAAAAAAAGTATCTGGGTTGGCTTCTACCCCTACAGATTCTGATTCCATTGCCTTAAATATTGTCTAGGCAAAAGGATTTTTTAAAAGTTCCTCTCAAACGCAGGCGATTCTAATATGGTTAGAATACTATTGCTGTTTAATACTATTGCCAAGGTTAAATACTATTGCTGTTTTGAGGATAGTCATTCTGACAGGCATGAGGTGATATCTCATTGTGGTTTTGATTTTCATCACCCTGATGATTAATGGTGTTCAGCATCTTTTCATGTGCCTATTAGCCCTCGCATGTTTTCTTTGGAATACTATAAGTCAACTATAGTTCATGTTTTTTAAATAAAGAAGTACTGCTGCTGACAGCATCTCTAGCTCTTCTGCTGTGAATGTGATGAATTAGAAGAATGCATGGGATTATTGTGACAACCTTATGATCACACATATAATGGACTTGCATAGTACCTGGTACATGGGAGATGTCCAAAAATTTTTTTCCCACATTCCTACTTCCATTCCGGTTTCCCCTCTAAAACTGTATTTCTCAGGAAGGCCATATTCCTTGTAGGTGACAGCTTCACTATCAAAATGGGCTTCCCTGCTTGCTCAGCAGTAAAGAATCTTCTTGCCAATCAATACAGGAAAAAAGGGTTTGATCCTTGAGTTGGGAAGATTCCCTGGAGTAGGAAATGGCAACCCACTCCAGTATTCTTGCCTGGGAAATCCCATGGACAGAAATCCACAGGATCTCTGGAAATCCCAGAGGAGTCTGGCAGGCTATAGTCCAGAGGATCACAAAAGAGTTGGACATGACTTAACAACTAAACAATAGCAACAAGAATCAACCACTAGAATCATAAATCCTTTAGGAGTTAGGAGAAAAGCAACAGTAGGAATGAGAAGAGGGCTGTTCATAGGCATGATGGATACCCAAATGTGGTATTACCTAATTAAGACTCTTACTGTCTGTCCCTTAAAGGAAGCCAAAACTGTGATAAACAGAGATCCTTCCTTGGTAGTCAATTTGTTTCTCAAAGATTCTAAAAAGAAAGTTAAAGTAAAGAAAGTAAAAGTAAAGTAAAATGATGGTGTGAAGTTACGATCTCTTTTTAAAATATAATTTAGGCAAATCACTTAGACTTGTTCCACCATCCTTTGGCACTCTCCAGTGGGAATAATATGATGTCTCCTTATCAGACAGATGCGTGGGAAGGCTGGATAACATTCCACAAGCCCCTCAAAGATGAAAGTCATTCTGACAAACTGAGGAATGGACTTTTATAAACTTCAGAACAAAGTTATATTCTTCGCAAATCAAAGAGTGAGCTTGGTCAACAGATATGTTTGTCCTCTTTGGGATAAGTTTAAAAGTTGAGTAAAAGTCAACATCTCTATATAAGGTATATCCAGCATTGTTTAAAGATAAATAGCAGGTCATCCAGGGGGCAGTATGGCTGTGTTATCCATACAGACCAATGAAGCAACCTGAAGCAATTTGCTTCTTACCGACTTGGACTATAGTTTAATGATGCCATATTTGCCTTTCAGAACACGCGTCAAGGAGGCAACTTCATTTTCCTTTACACAGGAAATGAACTGATGCTCCCACAAAATGACTTGCGGCAAAAGACATCAATGGCTCTTCTAGTCTATTTTATCAAAAGAAAGTAAAGGACCACATGACTACCACATGAGATCAGTCATTTCCTGACACACTGGCTTAGATTAATAAATAATAAAATGGGAAGTAACTATGTTTTCATGTAAGGGCTATAATAAGCTTATTTGTATAAAACAATGTTTTATTTTATGGTAGGATGGTGGATCGTATTTACCATCCACTAGGAGCTTATTTCCTACCAAAAGGTGTGAAGTTTCTAATTGTCCTGCTTTCTACTTGTTGAAAACTGAGTGTTTCAACAACTAGATATTGCTATATATTCATTTCCTATTTCTGAGACACACATTCTGTTTTCCCAAACAAACTTGGAAATGTTATATTGGCTCCTAAAATCTTATACTGATGTACTTTCCAGAAGTTATTAACTTTGGTGCTTTAAATGGCTGTATAGTCAATATGTCTGTATTATAACTTTTATGGAAGTCCTTACTGATTTCATAGAGAACTATAGTATAACAGCAAATCATTATCTTCTGCTTACAAAGCGTTCTACTTTATCTACACAATAGCCACATGTATTAGGTAATTATTCTTGTTTCACAGATAGGAAACTGAGGCACAAAGCAGTTAAATAATGCGCTCAGAGTCCAAAAGTGAGAATTGTTGAAATTGATATCTGAAACTAGGCTGTCTACCTCGAGTTTATGCCTTTAACTCCTATGTTATAGTGCTTCCATATTCATTCTTTTATAACATCTTACTACCACGGGGTCATGAAAAGTCGGACACGACTGAGCGACTTCACTGCCACTTTTCACTTTCATGCATTGGAGAAGGAAATGGCAACCCACTCCAGTGTTCTTGCCTGGAAAATCCCAGGGATAGGGGAGCCTGGTGGGCTGCTGTCTATGGGATCACACAGAGTCGGACATGACTGAAGAGACTTAGCAGCAGCAGCAACCTTATTTAAAGAAAGAAACAAATCTTTTTGTTGCCCATTCAGGATCCCAACCATAGCTCCAAATCATCTTAACTTAGTTTTGCATCCAAACCACCTATCTTTACCCCTTCTTGCACACGCTTTAACTTTTAGAGCTCTTGTTTCCTCTGCATTTTAGTTGATTTTGGTGATTAAAGAGAACTGTTCATCTGAAACAAAAGCAAAGACATTTCTGCCGATAGCAAAAAATGACAGCTGAAACAGCATTTAAAGTACATCTTGAATAAATGTTCAAAAGCATGCCCTTAGGGCAATTTCCTGTTTTACTGGAAAATCTACTTTGCTAGTGTCTGATAAAATTGTATGAACAGTGGAAGCTTAATTCTCCAAGGCATGTTCTATGAAGCATTTGACAGCTTATCTGATGAAATCCACTCTACCAGTTCAGAGACCATGAGCCCCTCACGGAGAAAGCCCAGTATGAATGGCTCTTGTAGCCTCAGGGCTGATGTTATTAGTTCCTAAATGAGCTGATTGGTGTTTCGTTGACTTAGTTCCCAGCATCTCATATGCTTGACATGCCAAAGATTTCCCATCTTGTATAATCAAACCACTGTTGGAAATTACTTGCTTGTGTGTGGAAATCTTATTACATCTATTTAATATTTTGAGCCATCCAGGTGATTCATAAATTTAGACAAAATTAAATAACAACTTACAAGAGATAGGATGAGGTGTCAGTCCAGAGCCACAATTAAATGTTCCACTTCCTTAAACTATGGCAAGAATAAGTAAGAACAAGCATTCAAGGTGTCGAGTGGATGCCCCAGTGCCTCAGAACTAACACTAGGTGGTAGAAAAGAGTATGATACAGAAATGTGCCTTATTAACAAAATACGCCCCATTGCACAAGTCAAAAATACATCAACAACTCTTAAAATTCAAGTACATGTCCTTAAAATCTTCAACCACAGATCCAATGATCTATACCAAGCTGATTAGCCTATTCTGATCAGTAATTCTGAGCTTATGATTATACATCTAACCAGTATCAGAGTCTTTGAACTCTAAGTATTTGCCAGAATTTACATATGTGTGTGTGGGCACGCATCTCCCACCCTCCTTGGGTCAAGTGCTAATTAGTACTGATCAGCCTGCATAGAGAACAGTATTTGTGACCTGATGTAAACCAAAGTGATCTAACATGTGTCGTTCAGGAAGCCATCCCAGCAACAAGCTGGACAACAAATAGCATCATTTTGGGATCTCCACAGAATTATTTTGGGGGTCCTCATGGAACTGTTTTTAACTTTGGTGTGCTGTCATAAAGGACTGGGCTGTGCTTAGTCACTCAGTCATGTTTCGATTTCATGGACTGAAGCCTTCCAGGCTCCTGTCCATGGGGATTCTCCAGGCAAGAATACTGGAGTGGGTTACCATGCCTTCCTCCAAGGAATCCTCCCAACCAGGGATCAAATCCAGGTCTCCCACGTTGCAGGCAGATTCTTTACCGACAGAGCCACCAGGGAGACAAACATGAGAATTTGGGGTTTATTTCCCATATAGATGCTGGAGAATGGAATGGCAATCCACTCCAGTATTCTTGCCTGGAGAGTTACATGCACAGAGGAGCCTGGCAGGCTACAGTCCACTGAATCACAAAGAGTCAGACAAGACTGAGAGACTAACATAAGCACACCATATAGACGCACAGGGAAAGTTATTTCTCATGCTGTATTGCATCTTTTATGAGAAAAGCCAAGGATACTTTCTGGGGTTTCAAAATTGCTCTACTTTAGAATAATTGGTTAATTTTTGCCTTATGAACACTGTAAAGAATGTTTTTCTTTTTCTCTTCTAGACAATGTAAAACCAAAGCTGCAGCTCATTCAAGAATATGCACTAGTTTCTGATGAGCATTGCATGTATTTGTCTGAGATTCATCCTACATTTTTTTATTGACCTACAGTGGAGTTGACCTGCGTTTTGTGCTCCAAGGCCAAATTTGCCTGTTACTCCAGATTATCTCTTGACTTCCTACTTTTGCATTGCAGTCCCTTATAATGAAAAGGATACCCTTTTGGGGTGTTATTTCTAGAAGGTCTCATAGGTCTTCATAGAACTGTTCGACTTCAGCTTCTTCTGCATTACTGGTCAGGGCATATACTTGGATTACCGTGATATTGAATGGTTTGCCTTGGAAATGAACAGAGATCATATTGTTGTTTTTGAGACTGCATCAAAGTACTGCATTTTGGACTCTTGTTGACTATGATACTACTCCATTTCTTCTAAGGGATTCTTGTCCACAGAAGTAGATATAATGGTCATCTGAGTTAAATTCACCCATTCCAGTCCATTTTAGTTCGCTGATTCCTAAAATGTCAATGTTCACTCTTGCCATCTCCTGTTGGACCACTTCCGATTTGCCTTGATTCAAGCAAACACCCTCTTCCAACAACAGAAGAAAGGACTCTACACTTGGACATTATCAAATGGTCAATACTGAAATCAGATTGATTATATTCTTTGCAGCCAAAGATGGAAAAGCTCTATACAATCAACAAAAACAAGACCAAGAGCTGCCTGTGGCTCAGATCATGAACTCCTTATTGCCAGATTCAGACTTAAATTGAAGAAAGTAGAGAAAACCACTAGACCATTCAGATATGACCTAAATCAAATGCCTTACAGTTACACAGTGGAAGTGACAAATAGATTCAAGGGATTAGTCTGATAGACAGAGTGCCTGAAGAACTATGGTCAGAGGTTCGTGACATTGTATAGGAGACAGGGATCAAGACAACCCAAGGAAAAGAAATGCAAAAAGGCAAAATGGTTGTCTGATGAGGCCTTACAAATAGCTGAGAAAAGAAGAGAAGCTAAAGGCAAAAGAGAAAAGGAAAGATATACCCATATGAATACAGAGTTCCAAAGAACAGCAAAGAGAGATAAGAAAGTCTTCTTCAATGATCAATGCAAAGATATAGAGGAAAACAATAGAATGGGAAAGACTAGAAATCTCTTCAAGAAAATTAGAGATGCCAAGGAAACATTTCATCAAACATGGGCACAAAAAGGACAGAAATGGTATGGACCTAACAGAAGCAAAGATATTAAGAAGAGGTGGCAAGAATACACAGAAGAACTAGACCAAAAAGATGTTCATGACCCAGATAACCATGATGGTGTGACCACTCACCTAGAGACAGATATCCTGGAATGTGAATTCAAGTGAGCCTTAGGAAGCAACACTATGAACAAAGCTAGTGGAGGTGATGGAATTCCCATTGAGCTATTTCAAATCCTGTAAGATGATGCTGCGAAAGTGCTGTACTCAATATGCCAGCAAATCTGGAAAACTCAGCAAGGGCCACAGGACTGACAAAGGTAAATTTTCATTCCAATCCCAGAGAAAGACAATGTCAAAGAATGCTCAAACTACCACACAATTGCACTCATCTCACAAGCTAGCAAAATGATGCTCAAAATTCTCCAAGCCAGACTTCAACAGTACATGAATCGTGAACTTCCAGATGTTCAAGCTGGATTTAGAAAAGGCCAAAGAACCAGAGATCAAATTGCCAACATCTCTTAGATCATTGAAAAAACAAACATCTATTTCTGCTTTATTGACTATAAGAAAGACTTTGACTGTGTAGATTACAACAAACTGTGAAATTTTCCTAAAGAGATGGGAATACCAGACCACCGGACCTGCCTCCTGAGAAATGAGTATGCAGGTCAAGAAGCACAGCTAGAACTGGACATGGAACAACAGACTGTTTCCAAATCAGGAAAGGAGCACGTCAAGGCTATATATTGTCACCCTGCTTATTTAATTTATATGCAGAGTACATCATGCAAAATGCTGGGCTGGATGAAGCACAAGCTGGAATCAAGATTGCCAGGAGAAATATCAATAGCTTCAGATACACAGATGACACCACCTTTATGGAAGAAAGTGAAGAAGAACTAAAGATCCTCTTGATGAGTGAAAAAAGAGAGTGAAAAAGTTGGCTTAAAATTCAACATTCAGAAAACTAAGATCATGGCATCCGTTCCAATTACTTCATGGCAAATAGATGGAGAAACAGTGGAAACAGTGAAACACTTTATCTTCTTGGGCTCCAAAATCACTGCAGATGGTGACTGCAGCCATGAAATTAAAAGACGTTTACTCCTTGGAAGGAAAGCTATGACCAACCTAGACAGTATATTAAAAAGCAGAGACGTTACTTTGCCAACAAAGATCCATCTAGTCAAAGCTATGGTTTTTCCAGTAGTCATGTATGGATGTGAGAGTTGGACTATAAAGAAAGCTGAGAGCAAAAGGATTGATGCTTTTGAATTGTGGTGTTGGAGAAGACTCTTGAAAGTCCCTTGGACTGCAAGGAGATCCAACCAATCAATTCTAAAGGAAATAAGTCCTGAGTATCCATTGGAAGGACTGATCTTGAAGCTGAAACTCCAATACTTTGGCCATTTGATGTGAAGAACTTACTCACTGGAAAAGACCCTGATGCTGGGAAAGACTGAAGGCGGGAGGAGAAGGGGACAACAGAGGATAAGATGGTTGGATGGCATCACTGGCACCATGGACATGAGTTTGAGTAAACTCTGGGAGTTGGTGATGGATAGGGAAGCCTGGAGTGCTGCAGTCCGTGGGGTTGCAAAGAATCTGACACAACTAAGCGAGTGAACTGAACTGAACTGACAGTGGATTTACAGTGTTATGTTAGTTTCTGGTGTACAGCATAACATTTTTATGGATTATCAGTCCATTAAAAGTTATTTAAAAAATAATCTCTATATTTCCCTGTGCTGTACAATATATTTTTATTGCTTATCTATTTAATACATAGTAATTCACATTTCTTAATCTCATACCCTTATCTTGCAACTCCCCCTTCTGTCTCCCCACTAGTAACCTCTAGTTTGTTTTCTACATCTGTCAGGCTGTTTTTTTCTTTGCTATATTAATTTATTTGTTGTAATTTTTAGATTCCATGCATAAATGATATCATATAGTATTTGTCATTGTCTGGTTTATTTCACCAAGCATAATATTCTCTAGGTCTAACAATGTTGGCACAAATGGAAAAACTGCATTCATTTTATGGCTGAGTAATATTCCATTGTGAAGAGGAACTAAAAAGCCTCTTGATGGAAGTGAAAGTGGAGAGTGAAAAAGTTGGCTTAAAGCTCAACATTCAGAAAATGAAGATCATGGCATTCGGTCCCATCACTTCATGGCAAATAGATGGAGAAACAGTGCAAACAGTGTCAGACTTTATTTTTCTGGGCTCCAAAATCACTGTAGATGGTGACTGCAGCCATGAAATTCAAAGAAACTTACCCTTTGGAGGAAAAGCTATGACCAACCTAGACAGCATATTCAAAAGCAGAAACATTACTTTGCCAACAAAGGTCCATCTAGTCAAGGCTATGGTTTTTCCAGTGGTCATGTATGGATGTGAGAGTTGGACTGTGAAGAAAGCTGAGTGCCGAAGAATTGATGCTTTTGAACTGTGGTGTTGGAGAAGACTCTTGAGAGTCCCTTGGACTGCAAGGAGACCCAAACAGTCCATTCTGAAGGAGATCAGCCCTGGGATTTCTTTGGAAGGAATGATGCTAAAGCTGAAACTCCAGAACTTTGGCCACCTCATGCGAAGAGTTGACTCACTGGAAAAGACTCTGATGCTGGGAGGGATTTAGGGGCAGGAGGAGAAGGGGACGACCGAGGATGAGATGGCTGGATGGCATCACTGACTCGATGGACGTGAGTCTGAGTGAACCTGGGAGTTGGTGATGGACAGGGAGGCCTGGTGTGCTGCGATTCATGGGGTCGCAAAGAGTCGGACACGACTGCCTGACTGAACTGAACTGACTATTTCTTTGTATATGTACATACTACACATTCTTTAGCCATTCACCTGATGATAGATATCTGGGTTGTTTCATATCTTGCCTATTTAAATAATGCTGCTAAACAGTGCTGGGAAAACTGGAAAAATACACAAAGAATGAGGTTATAACATTTCCTCACACCATATACAAAAATAAGGAGGATTGAACACTTAAATATAAGACCTGAAACTATAGAACTCCTAGAGGAAAACATAGGCAGAATACTCTTTGACATAAATCATAGCAATATTTTTCTAGATCCGTCTCTTAAGGCAAGACCAAAACTAAGCAAATAAGACTAATTCAAATTAAAAGTTTTTACACCACAAAGGAAACCATTAACAAAACAAAAATACAACCTACTGAATGGGAAAATATTCACAAATGATATGAGCAGCAAGAGGTTAATATTCTAAAATATATAAACAGTTTATACAACTCAGTATCATGAAAACAACCCAATCAAAAAATGGGCAAAAGACTTGAACAGGCATTTTCTCAAAGACATGCAGATGGTTAACAGGCACTTGCAAAGATGTTTAATATTGCTAATTACTAGAAAAATGCAAATCAAAGCAACAATGAGATATTATTTCATATTTGTCAGAATGGCTAGCATGAAAAAGATTGCAAATAACAAATATGGTGAAAATGTGGAGTAAAGGGAGCCCTTGTACACTGTTGAAGGGAATGTAAATTGGTGCAGCCACTATGAAAAATAAAACAGAAGTTCCTCAAAAAACTAAAGATAAAATATATGATCCAGGAATTCCACTCCTGGGTATAAAGCTAGAAAAAAATTAAAACACTATTTCAAAAAGACGCATGCACCCCAATGTACATCCTACATTTTAAATCTCATCTATTCTTGGGATGTTTATCTTCTTGCACTGATTTGATCACAGACATTTCTAGATTCAAAGTGTGCATTCTGGTCACTTGAAATTTCACTGGAGTTTATCAAGGTATAGATAGATGAATGAATGTCCTAGGGTTAAGCACATTATTTACATTTCAAGGTGATTCTTGTGATTGTGTGACAAGGCTGAAAATGGGAACAAAGATACGGTTACTGATGATCATGTAAATCTGACAAATTCAGTAACAAAACATTCCATTTACTGGCTCTGCAATACCAAGATAATTACTTAATTTCCCCAAGTCTCATTTTTTCTCAGTGAAAAAGGTGATATTTCATACCGTTGTTACAAACTATTATTCATTATCTAATCATGAGATCATTTATTCAACCAGTAGAGTAGGCTGTGAACATACTACAAAGTGCTCCGCATACTAGGAACAGAGCAGAAAATAAGACAGGCAAGGTTCCTTCTCTTTGGCAGTGTATATTCTTATGAAGGGAGATGGAAAATAAGAATATAAGCCAATAAACAAGATCATTCCCATAGAGTAAGTGAGGTGAATGCTGTGACAGAGAAGTTGGTCACAGGAGTCTCCTTAAGAAAGTGACACTGAGCTGAGACCCAAGTGATGAGCAGCATCAGTTATACAAGGCAGAAGGAGGAGCATTTCAAAGCAGTTCAGGCAAAAGCATCAGCAGATTTAAAGGCCATGAGATAGAAACTCACTTGTTACCATCAGAGAAAAGGAAGAAGGTCACCATGCTGATTATGGTGGGTGAGAACAGAAGGATTGAGAACAGAGAACACATACACCACCTTCTCTGTTCTTGGCATACAGTCAGTCTTCTTATGTGGTAGATGTCAATTACTGTGTTTCAGTATGTTTAAACATAGACTGGAAAGCAAAGATTGCTTGAAGTTATTTGTGCCACTCTCAGGAGTAAAGCAAACAAACAAAAAATACTTCATCCAGTTCTGCCGTGAGCCAAGACATAAAGCAGAAAGTAAGAAAGATGATGGGTAGAGTGGGACAACGTCAGTTCCCTGAAGAAGCACCCAGGATTTGTCCCTGAGCATGGGCATAAAGCAAGAGCTGTGTAAAGGTGTCTAAGATGTCCTCATCACACCTCCAGGGTCCTCACAAAGTCCTGACTCTTGACGAGGGTACAAAACAAGGACTGAGAGCCGCGGTGGGTTAGTTCTCAGCCTCTCTCCTCCAGTAGCAGATACCCCAGAATGGAGCCTCCATTTCCTCTCTAGAGAAGGTAAATAAAAAAACCCATAATAGAGCCTCTGCTTTTCAGGTGCTTGATAACTACTAAGACAAAATTATTTTGTTGTTGTTCAGTTGTTAAGTCGTGTCTAACACTATGCAACCTCATGGATTGCAGCATGCCAGGCTTCCCTGTCCTTCACTATCTCCTGGAGCTTGCTGAGATTCATGTCCATTGAATCGGTGATGCTATTTAACCATCTCATCCTCTATCACCCCCTTCTCCTCCTGCCTTCAATCTTTCCCAGCGTTAGGGTCCTTTCCAATGAATTAGCTCTTCTTATCAGCTCTTCTTACCTTTTACACACATAAAAAGAGAAATGACAATGGTGCAATAGGAACAATTACTACTCTCTGCAAAAACTGGCTGATAATATGCAGCATGTGCCATGTTTTACCAACATTCCATCTTTGAGGGTTTATGAAAAATACCCTGGAAATTTTTGTATAAAATCATCCTTTAGAAAAACAATAGCTCTTTAATACATGAGTTAACACAATTGTATAGAAATTTTGGAAAACATAAAGCCTTTTGATCATTTTAACCCTGTGACACTATAGCCAGCATCCTGAACAGCCTTAAACTCTCATATGTTTTGTTAAAGAGTTAAGTCCAGAAGCCAAACTCATATAGCTGAATTATCTTCAGCATCTAGAATCAGGTAGAATTCTTTCTTTCTACCATTTTTCTTTTTTTTTTTTGGGGGGGCACGCCCAGTTGCTAAATCGTGTCCAACTCTTTGTAATCCAATGGACTGTCGCCCACCAGGCTCCTCTATTCATAGGATTTCCCGGGCAAGAATACTGCTCCAGGGTATTTCCCAGACCAGGAATCAAACCCGTGTCTCATGCTTGGCAGGCAGATTCTTTACCACTGAGCCAGGGAAGTCCCACCATCAACACGATGGGCTTTCACAATGGTGAACATGTTCCATGTAAGAAAACTTCTGATCTCAACCCAGAGAAACAAAGCAACTACTGAAGTGTCACTGCTCAGATGCAGTTCTACAGGAGCTTGTATTTCCCCAAGGGCCCCAGGAACTTCACAGTGGAGAACATTCCAAACTCTGTGCCCTCCAGAGTGTCTTGGGGACCAAAGAAGCTGGTGTTTAGTTGAATCTGATGCCCTGCAACTGAGCACTTTTCATCAACCATCACAGTTCATAATCTCATGAGAAAAGCTGGTAGGATCCCCCTTAATTCTTAAAGTAGATAACAAATGTAGAAGGAAGGATCTTATTTAATTCCCAGTCTGGGGAAAATTTATAGATAAGATAACGAATGGTAAAAACACCACAAAAAAAAAAAAAAAGAGAGAAGATCTGATGTGACTTCTTGATATCTATGTGAGTTTTTATGAGATAAGATCCATCTGGCAGTTGTCTGCAGTTGGGGTTGGAATTTTGGTCTTATTCCTCTGTTGCTGTTATTGCAATTCATTTTATGTGGAAAAACAGCAGCTACAGTGGCCTTTGAGATTTTACTTTTAACCTTCTCTTCTAAGATTTTAGAACTTTCACGTGGTGGACATAAAGCTGATTTATGGGGTTCTGAAAACTGTCATAGGCTTGGGGCTTTCAAGTCTTTCCCAGATGATAAAGAATCTGCCTGCAGGAGACCCAAGTTCAATCCCCAAGTTGGGAAGATCCCCTGGAGAAGGCCATGGCAACCCACTCCAGTATTTTTGCCTGGAGAATTCCATGGATACAGGAGTCTGGCAGGCTACAGTTCATGGACTTGCAAAAGAGTCAGACACAACTGAGTGACTCTCATTTTCTGAAAACAGTCAAGTCTTTGTAGATAAGCATTCTGTAGCAAGTTGGGTAAATTTGCTTTTGTTTTTAAAACTATTGGTACTTCCTTAAAAAGAAAACCAAAACTAGCTTTGAAACATTTCCTGTAACTCAGTGATTCACCTAGAACAGCAAATACACTCATCTGGCTCTTTTATAAGATGTTGGGATACTAACATTGCAAGTTCAAGTTGATAAAAGACTGCAACTTTTCTAAAATGCAAAATATTTCCTTCAGTTATTGGTTGTGGGAATTTTTTCCAGGTTGTTTTTCCAAACACACGGTTCATTTTGTAAAGATGAATCTTTCTAACAGGACTTGATTGAAATCATGAGACTCACATTTGACACTCTGCTTCTCAACCCACCTTGAGCTTCAAGATTCAGTAACATTGATGGGCTTCTGTGGTTTATGTAACAGATGCTTCTTTGTGAAGCATAAGTGTAAACTGAAATGTGGGTAGCAAGGCTTTTCAGAGTTCACACTGATCTCCCATCCCCATCTGTTCTTAGCCAAGAACCTCCACACTGGCTCTGAGTACATGTTTCTAGAAGTTCTTATTTACTCCATTTAAAAACAACTCAGAGCAGTTGCACCCCAACTTACATCATTTGGTTTTCAAGCAGCCTTCTCAATGTCAGCTCAAAATGTCCCCCACAGTCTAAACCAAAAGTTCACCGTACAAACTTGGGCAAGATTCAAAATATAAATCACAGGTGCTTGTCAAGTTCATGTAAGCACTTGAAGGCTCCATAAGGACACATGCACAGAAAATCTGACTACTTACAAGAGACAGAAAGGCCAGCTCGGGTTAGTGTGTGGGTCCCCTTTCCTTCTGCACCTCTCAATGAGTCCAGAGCAAAGCCTGCCTCACCTTCCTCTTTGTGAGCAGCAGTGGAGTGTGACAGACACAACCGAGGCAGAAACCAGGGCTGTAACCTTGTTCCAGGGACGTCTTGAAGCACATCTTATCTCTGTAGGCTCATTCACCTCCATGAAATAAACAAAAGAGGCAGCGGAACTCACAACTCTCTGGAGAGTAATCCCTTCCAGGACTCAGCTTTCTGAATGCCATTATTTGTCACTCGGCGCGAAAGTCTTCTACATCCTGAGCAATGACTATGTAGGAACAGTCCTACCTACACAGAAGGACCAGGACCCACTGTCGGAAAGCATCTCAGAGATAAGGAGGGAAGACTATGAGAGCAAAGGGACAGCCTGGTGAATCATGCACAGAGGGCAGGAATTCTGCAGCTCCACGAGCTGCTGAGGATGCAGATTCCCCAAGAAGATATTTCATGGAAAGAGGAAAAGTCTGGGGAAAAGGGAGGAGTCTGAGACAGATCACAGCTAAAATCCATAGAAGTTTCCACGGAGGTCTTCTGTCCTGCTTTGTGCAACACGAGAACAGGAATGAGTCCTCTCTGTCCTCAGCCACACGGAAGCAGAGGAGCCAGAGGAGAGTCGGGGAATCACCTGGTGGGAATTCCTAGAGAAAACGCCAGTGATGCGGCCATCACTGGTGTCCACCGCGTCTTTACAAATTAAGATGTCCCCTTCCCCGCAACACACATTTGTTGTTCAGTCACTAAGTCCTGTCTGACTCTTTGTGACCCCATGGACTGCAGCGAACCAGGCTCCCCTGTCCTTCACTACCTCCTGGAGTTTGCTCAGACTGATGTCCCCTGAGTCGATGATGCCATCTAACCATTTCATCCTTTGTCTCCCCATTCTCCTCCTGCCCTCCATCTTTCCCAGCATCTTCACATCATCTGTAAAATCAGAAAACCAAGGGAAGTAGACAGAAGAAAGTAGAAATGTACAGAAAAATTAAGAGAATGTTGAGAGAGATGAGAGATGGAGCAAGGTGAGAGGGAGAGAGAGAAGCATTGAGGTTGGAGGCAAGGCACAGAGATTGCTTCTCTTTTTTATTGAAGCCTAGTTGATTTGCAATTCTGTGTTTCTGCTGCACAGCAAAGTGGTTCAGTTATACATACATATTCTTTTCCATTATGGTTGATCACAGGATATGGAATATATTTCTCTGTGCTACACAGTAGGATCTTGTTGTTTATCCAGACATTGCTTCTTTTAAAAAGAAAACAACAGGATTGCTTCTCCCAGGAAAAGTGTTCTAAGCATGGGAACTACTAACTTTACCTACACTTGGATGAAGCTAACATTTTCAATTGAACTATTTTTATTTCTCCAGAATAAGAGAAATCCAAGGAGATAGAAGCCCCTCTTTTGGCGTAAGCTTCAGCACACAGTGACACAGGTGGTGTTTGTGTGACTTTTCCAAAACTTCTTCGAGAGGCAAGGTAAAGGACTGTGCTACCAGTCCCTTTACATATATTATTCCAGTAAATTCTAGTAGCAATTTCTTGACCTTGCCAATATTATTCCTACTTTGTGCAAAGAAATAAAAACTCAAGAGGTTGGCTGAGTGAAGTTTGGACAGATGGAAATCAAGGATTTGAACTCAGACTATTTGGCCCTGGAAATTATGTACAATCACTTCATCCCACACTGCCTGTGAGTCTGAGCACCTATAACTGAAGAACTCACCTCCTGTACTCATTTATTTTATGAAATCAAAGTTTCATGCAACTTCACAAAGACCTTGAACTCTGGAAACCTCAGCTATTTTAATCTTAACATTAACGTATTACTAAACAAAAATAACATTGCTTTATTTTTTAATTCAATGTATTTCTTAAAGTGGAGATGGCAATGACACCCCACTCCAGTACTCTTGCCCAAAGTGAAAGTCACTCTGTCGTGTCCAACTCTTTGATACAGTCCATGGAATTCTCCAGGCCAGAAGACTGGAGTGGGTAGCCTTTCCCTTCTCCAGGGGATCTTCCCAACCTAGGGATCGAACCCAGGTCTCCTGCATTACAGGAGGATTCTTAACCAGTTGAGCCACAAAGGAAGCCCAAGAATACTGGAGTGGGTAGCCTATCCCTTCTCCAGCGGATCAATTGAACCGAGGTTTCTGGCATTGCAGGTGGATTCTTTACCAACTGAGCTATCAGGGAAGCCCAAGGCAACTATTAAATTTCTAAATAATATCAATTTGCTAAATTCCACCTCATTGCTGCACATCAGCACTCTTGTCAAGGTGACCAGTGGTTCTCTCCTGCCAAATCCAGTTGTCCAGACAGTCCTCACCTCACATGACCTGGTTGATAGGATTTGACACTGTTGATTATTTCCTCCTTTTGAAAGTCTTTAGTAACTTAGTTTTCAGAAAATTACACAGTCTGGTTTTCATTCTGTCTCAACTAATGGCCCTCTACAACCTCTTGTGCAGGCAATTTCTCCTCTTCTTCCCCCTTTCTTAGCCACATCAACTCCCCAATTTATTTTATCTGCTGTTTCAGTTGCAAATACCATCTGGATATCCCAGGCACAAACTCTGCCATAAGCTTCAGATTTACATTTTGAATTGCCTAGACATCTTCCAATGAATCTCTAACAGGCAGCTCAGATTCCATGTATCCAAAAAAAACCAAAACCCTTGCTTTCCCTGCAAATCATGATCCTCTCTCAATCTTTCCACTTTTAGTAAATGGAGCCTTCACTAATCCAGTTGCTTTGGCTAAAACTGCAAGAGTCATCCTTAAATTCATTGACCTCTTACATAGTATATCGAATCCAACAGCAATACTTTTGATGTAATCTTAAAAAAACCAAACGCTGAAACTGCTAAGAGAGGAGAATTTAAATGTTCTCACCCGAAACAAAACAAAATCCAGTAAATACATGAATTGATGAATGCATCAATAGTAATTAACTTTTTGAGGGAAATATTTTCACAGTGTATACAAATATAAAATCAGCACATTGTACATTTTTAAATCTTCCAATTTCTTTAATCATATCTCAATGAAAAATGTATAAAATAAAAAAAGTAAATTTCATGGTAAAAGTTCTAACATTTCTTCACAATCTATTGCCATTTTTCTAATCCCAGATTCCATCACCTCTCACCTATACACTTCCCAGGTGGCACTAGGTGTAATGAACCCACCTGCCAACAGAGGAGACATAAGAGATGCAGGTTTGATCCCTGGATCAGAAAGATCCCCTGGAGAAGGGCATGGCAACCCACTCCAGTATTCTTGCCTGAGAATCCCATGGACAGAGGAGCCTGGAAGTCTACACTCCATAGAATCACAAAGAGTCAGACACGACTGGAGTGACTGAGCCTGCATACACTCACCTATACAATTGCAGTAACCCCCTCAACCCCCAACCCTAGCTTCTTCTCTTACACTTTGAAAATATATCCCAACACACTCAGAATAAAAGCCAGCTTTTCATCTACAAGTTCTTACGTGACCTAGCCCTGCCAGTCTCTATGATCTCATAGTCCATTCTTCCCTCACTCATTCTTTTCCAGCCCCTTCTCTTGGTTCATCAAACACACAAACTTACTTCTACCTCAAACCTTTGCATTCACTATTTCCTCTGCCTAGAATGCTCTTTCTCCAAACCTCCTCATTCATCCATCCTCTCATTCCATTCACTTCTTTTAAAATGTTATCATATTAAAGAGGACTCCCTTGTATTTTGGAAAAGGCAATGGCACCCCACTCCAGTACTCTTGCCTGGAAAATTCCATGGACAGAGGAGCCTAGTAGGCGATAGTCCATAGGGTCGCTAAGAGTCGGACACGACTGAGCGATTTCACTTTCACTCTTCACTTTCATGCATTGGAGAAGGAAATGGCAACCCACTCCAGTGTTCTTGCCTGGAGAATCCCAGGGACAGAGGAGCCTATTGGGGTCACAGAGTCAGACACGACTGAAACGATTTAGCAGCAGCAGCAGTACACTGTATTTGGTTTCACTGGATGTCCTAACACATAACATATTATTGTGTTTATTACTTGTCACCCAAGTTACTAATTCCATATGAGGAAGAAAATGAAGATTTTTCTTCACAAGTTGGACACATTTAAGCTTATTTTATCTCATCAGAACAATATAGCTTCCCCCAAACAAGAAAGGAGGCTTGCAACTGATTAATAAATTCAAAACAAACTTTGAACTACACAGAGGAAATATAAAACACTGTACATCTTTGCTTTGTGTTGGGGCAATGGGAAGCCATATTTTGTGATATTCCCATCTCAAAAATGGTTTAAAAGAAAGTATGTTTCATGCCTACTCATGTGAACTTTTTCTTATCTGCAACATTCATGAAATAAACAGCCATTACTCTAAAGGGAATTCCCAGGATTGGGAAACTGAGGCCAAAAAATGTGTCTGAACAGCATGGGAAATGCAGCCAATTAATAATAAAAAGAGGCCTCAAACTAAGGGTCCTAGTCTACCCTTGCACAATTCACATTTCCTTTTAAAATGTTTACATGGAGAAGATGGATTCAATTAAGATAATGGAAGAAACCAATTCTAACCTCATGAGTCGTGCACACAGAAATATGAAACAGATGAGAAGTTCGTTTGCAACCAGTTTTATTTCAGGAGAAGGGAAGGGTGACATCCCTCCCACAAAAAGGATGGGTGAGTTTGAGGCAGACTTCTTCATTAAGAACTAACAAATCCAAACCAAAGATGACACATCCTTCTGTGAAAAAACAAGGGAGTTGGGCAAATGTGGGTCACATGTGAGTTAACCATGATGCAAGATTGGAGAGCTTGCACATCATGTTGACGATGCATCTGCATAGACACAAAGTGAAGCAAAGAATGAGAATGAAGGTTTTCAAATTTATTTATTTTTAATTGGAGGATAATTGCTTCACAATATTGTGTTGCTTCAGCCATACATTAACATAAATCATCCATAGGCATAAGTATGTCCCCTCCTTCTTGAGTCTCCCTCCCACTCCAACTCCATCCAACCCTCTAGATTGTCATAGAGCACCAGGTTAAAGAAAAAAGAAAATGGAAAATGAAAATCTGGTTCTTTTTGGAATTTTATCTCCTCTTCTTAACTGAGGGCTTTCCAGGTGACTCAATGGTAAAGAATCCACCTGTCAATGCAGGAGACATCGGTTTGATCCCTGGGTCAGGAAAGTCCCCTGGAGAAGGAAATGGCAGACCATTCCATTCTTCTTGCCTGGAAAAGCCCATGGACAGAGGAGCCTGGCCAGGTACAGTCCACGGAGTCACAAAAGAGTCAGACATGACTGAGCAATCGATCGGCACATGCTCTTCTTAACTGAATACCAGCCCCAAAGCGCAATGTTCTTGTATTGATGGCAAGCTCCTTGAAGACAAGAGATATGTCTTCCTACTCTTTTTAATCTCCAATATCAACAACTCAGTGAATGTTGTGATGTGCTTGTGCTTAGTTGCTCAGTTGGGTTCAACTCTTTGCAACCCCATGGACTGTAGCCCACCAGGCTCCTCTGTCCACAGGATTTCCCAGGCAAGAATATTAGAGTGGATAGCCTATCCCTTCTCCATGGGATCCTCCCAACCAGGGATAGAACTGGGATCTCTTGCATTACAGGCAGATTCTTTACCAGTTGAGCTACCAGGGAATGAATGTTAAATAATAATAATTGAAGAGAAGAAGCAGAGGAGGCAGAAGCAAAAGAAAGTGGAGGAAAAAAATGGGTTAGTATCGGAAGGCTCTGAGCTTGCAACCAGAAGTATTAACGAAGAAGCCAAAACCAGGGCTTGCCGAATAGGGGACTATCTTCCTTTAAGTATTTAACTTTAATTGCTGTGTCAAAGGTGATGCTAAAGGTAAAGAATGCTCCTGGCAATGCAGGAGACATAAGAGATACAGGTTCGATTCCTGGATCAGGAAGATCCTCTGGAGGAGGACATGGAAATCCACTCCCATTTTCTTGCCTGGAGAATCCCATGGACAGAGGAGCACGGGGTGCTATAGTCCATAGGGTCACAAAAGGTCATATACCACTGAAGGGGCTTAGCACACGCGCATGCACGCTGTGTCAAAACCACTCTTTTAGTGTTAGTAGAGAGCACTGTCTAAATCCAAGTACACATTCCAAATGCAGCTTTACAAATTGGCTCAGGATCGGATTCCTTCTGGATCTCAACAAAATTGAGACTGTGGTGGGGGATGGGAAAATGACCTCCCCCCACCCCTCATTCCACAGGCAAAACTTCCCAGAGTCTCTTCCGATGCCCTGGCTTCTTCTTTTGCTGGCTTCCCTCTCCATCAGCTCTTCAAGGTGGACAGAGGGGAGCTTCATCACCTCTGGAAGCTTGCCACTCACTTATGTTTCACATACTAAAAATGATCAGAAGGAAACTTTGATCCCTATAAGAAAAAGACAACCCCGTTTACTGAACCTATTAACAGACACAGCTGAACTCACAGAGCTGCTGTTTTCAAGCAGGATTTGACACTGTAAGCTTCCAGAAGGTAGAATTCTCCTGGTTTCTGCTTGTAAAGTACACATCAGTGTCTCTTCCACAGTGTGTCTTGATACTTCTGATGGTAATGATCACTCTGAGTGATTTGGTTAAGCTAGATAATAATTCTATCCAAGGAAGCATTACTCGTGTCTGGAGAGACTGTACTGATCAAAAGATTCTAAAAGTAGGAATCTGGTTCAGCCAGGTGAGCCTGGCAGATACTGGAAGTCCAGGCAGGCATGGTTCAAAATATTCAACCAGTTAATATAGGAGGAAGAAGGGTAGATCCACACAAGACACCAGAAATGAGTCCCGTGAAAATAAAGGGAGGGAACGATCTGGGCTGACAGGCTCAAGCAGGGATTTTCAGCTAAAGGGATCGGATTAAACAAATGTGCTTATCTCTAGCTCCCTCTCAGCCCTAAAATTTGGAATGAAGGATAAAAATGATACTAATTAATAAAAACAAAAAGCATTATAGATGGGATAATAGGAAACGATATGTCAATATCATTTTGGAAGTTGGAAATTCCAAGGACTAATTATAATTGATTTAATGGAGCCAAAAACTGAAGTCAGTTCTCAAAAGAATGTGAGAGGGGGCTGATACAACAGAATTCATTCAAATCTTTGTAAGAAACAGACTTCCAAGTCCACTCCCTGGCTTTCACAGCTGGGTGACCAACACAGACATGAGGCGGGAGATTTATTCTCTCTGAAACTGGACCAGAAAGGCTCTGCCAGAAGAGGGGCTGAGAGAGGTCAAGGGAGAAGCACCTCACTTAAAACAGGGGATTGTATTACATTTTGCATATTGAATAATGTCTTGCTGTGTGAGTGAACAAATGTTCCAGGTCTGGAACTGCAACCAGAAGGTTAGGGCTGGGGAGAATAATTTATGAGGACTAGTAGGTATAAATTATCATATGGGCAGAGGGCTTTGTCTCCCTGGGGATCTTATAATGAAGGCATCTCATTTTTCTTAGTCAATAGTAAAATGAGAAAAAACAAAATGCAATAACCAAAACTCTTTGGCAAGCAACTGTTTTTATAAACACTTTACTATGGAGAATTTCAAACATATACATAAGTAGAGGGAACGGTGTAACAAACACATTACCCACATTTAACAATTATGAACCTCAGCAATTGTTAATTTATTTTCTATTGTATTTCTTATTTACTGCCTTCCTTCCCTGGCACTTCCTTCCTTCCCTTATTATTTTGAAGCAAATCGCACACATCATGTCATTTCATCCACAAAGAGTTCAGTATTTATATCTGAAAAAATAAATATTATTAAACTTCCTACATTTAGAACTAGAATATAGGTATGCGCATTGATCAAAGATCATTTTGATTGGTTGAGTTTTCTATATTCAGTTCTTTTAAATTAAAAAATAAGAAGACTAGACTTACCTGCTGGTCTGTTGGTTAAGCAACCGCCTGTTAATGTAAGGGACATGGGTTCAATTCCTAGTCCGGGAGGATCCCAGGATAACTAAGCCACTCCCCCACAGATACTGAGCCTGTGCTCTAGAGCCTAGGAGCCACAACAAGGGAAGCCACAGCAATGAGAAGCTAGCACACCTCAAGGAAGAGTAGCCTGTGCTCACCGCAACTAGAGAAGGCCCCCAGGCAGCAAAGAAGACCCAGTGCAGCCAAAAATAAATAAATCTTCAGAAGAAAAAGGTAGATCACAAAGTCAGGACATAAAGGCATAAAAGCCTGTTAGAGATATCATCAAAATGCCCTTAATTAGCCAGTGCAATATTTAAGTGACTTTCTAAAAGTGAGGCACTGCTTGGCAGTAAAGTGTAAATGAGTACCCAGAATGATATAGAATCAATGAGCTTCAAAGAAGTAGACATTTAGACTGTGTGGATGTTAGGGTTTTATAAGATCTGCTACTTTCTACGGTGACTTGGGGTTGTGTGAGAGCAGCTAAGACAGGAACATTTTTCCTTGAATGATTCAAGCTGGAATTGGCTGAAGGAAAAATGCATTCAAGATTTAGAAGGTGAACGGGCAGCGGCAGCCATGTTTACGCTGGGAAGACTGGTCGCGGGTCAAGCGCTATTGTGCCTGCCATCATGCACGTTGTCACAGACAGGCGGGCTCACCGTGGCGGCGTGGGGCAACATCCAGGCCTCAGTTCTTTCAGCTCCTCTCAGATCTTACCCTTCAGCTCCCACACGGTAAAGAGCAAAGAGCATCAGTTCTTTCACAGTCACCCACGCCATCAAAGTAGAAAGCAGGGAAGCAATCAAAGAAGACCACCCTGAGTTCCAGCGAGAGACCAACACAAGTACCCGCTAACCTTCACTGGGTTTCACTTTGTCCTTCTTCCGCACTTCATGCCCTTCTTCCCTCCGGCTTCTCCCACCTGACCTAGGCCTAGTACTAGCCACAAAGGCAGCGTATTTGCATAATGACTTAACAAGCTCCCATAATTAGACAAAGTCAAATCCCTATAAGAAATCTTTTTTTATCACTTCTGCTTCTCTGATCACATTCTTGCTGATACACCTGCATGAAATCGATTAAAAATGTATGGTTTGAAGAAATTTGAGGAATTGCTATCGGCTTCCATTTTGTATCTGGGCTCTTTTAAGATAGCACCTTTCTCAAAATCAATAAGACATAATGTCTCTGAAATGCACATGTAATCTCAATTGGCACAATATGTTAAACTTCCCACAGCCTGCTCAACTTCCATTATTTAATTTGATAAATTTATGAGAATACGTTAGCATTTAGCAGAGGGGGTTTGGGGGCCTTCTTGTTAATAACTGTGGGTAGGCTTAACAGGGTGGAAGTCAAAGGAGCTACTGTTAGCACTTTAGAAATAGAGATGTTCAGTTGAGTTTCCTATTTGTCTACAGGGATGAGGTAATCTTGACTTCAAAGTCAGTTTAGGGGTTTCTAGAAGGTATTTGTGAAATATGGGTCCTGGTTGAGAGGATGCAGACGAGAATTTCATGAAAATGAAACACTGGAAGAAGATAAATGATGCAAGAAGCAGAGAAAGCTACCCCGTTGCTTCATTTGTCCCTTTAATCCTTTGCCCAAAAATATTTACTAAGAACAGACTACTATTCTCTGAATATAAGGTGGGCAACTGGACAAATGACGTTCTGCCTACATGGAATTTATTCTTGTTGAATGTGGACATAAATGAATGAATGATAAAAAAAGAAAAAAGCAAGCAAAGAAAATGACATAAACAATACAACATAAATCCATACAGTGATAAGTCCTATGAAGAGAGTAAAATAGGGTAACTGGGGAAGAAAGTAAGAGGGAGGAAGAGTATCTATCTTGTTAGGGTGATCAGGGAAGACTTCTCTGAGGAGGTGACATTCGTGCTAAGACAAGGTGATAATATTGAGGTGATCACACAAAGATCTTGGGGAAGAGCATTCCTGGCAGGAAAACCAGCAACCACAAAGGCGCTAAGGTTGAAATAAGCAGAGAAATTGGACGTGGCTAAAGCATGAGGAGGGTGAAGATTTGCAGGGCTTTGTGAGTCTTATTTCTGTGGGAAACCATAAGAAATTTGAATCAGGGATGAAATCTAATCTGATTTATATGCTGAAGAATCTGTCTGCCTAGAGGGATGAGAGTAAAGGATCAGATCCCAAAGGATCATTAGTTTTATCTTAAGTTTACCCAGACAAAAGCAAGGTAACAATCTGTGAGCATCCGTAACAACTAGGTAGTGAATGGCTGGTGTGCTGCAGTCCATGGGGTTGCTAAGAGTCGAACACGACTTGGTAACTGAACAACAACAGCAGTGAGTGGCAGCTGGGTCAACCCACCACCATGTAATATCATGTAGCAATTTGGTATCAATACTAAGTTTTGCTTAGCTGACTCAGGAGGGTTAAGTGGACATTCTCCAGTTTGGAGACTGGGACCCTGATGAGAGCCTCTGAGGCCTGGAGTGGAATTGCAACCACAGTCTCCACTGAGCATAGGAATCATGGCTAGAGGGAATTATTCATCTCTGATCACTGTCAAGTTGGAGGATTCGGACCTCACGCCAACTCTTCTGACCGGAAAGAGGTTGAAAAGGCTGTTAGGAATTCAACATGAAGAACTAGGCTTACAGGCAAGATGCTTAATCACTTGAGAAATATCTCAGTTGTGACTTATTTATCTCCTAAGTGACTTTGTTCTGTTGCCCTGTTTATTTCAAATATTTGAAGCTCGAATTTTACTGCTCAGGAAGACTGAAGACAAAACTCTTATGTTCTTACTTGCAAAGCATGCTCGGGCCTCCAAATGGGCTGTCAGAGGAGGGCAACAAGCATGGATGTGCATGGAATGTGCCAGAGAAGCTAACCTAGTTCTGAGGCTAAGAACAGCCAGCAGCCCAAAGCATGGTGTCTGAGTTCAAGCAGAGATGCGGTTGTGATCCAGGCTCTTTAACTGAGAAGAGGTCTGAGCCTGTGACTTATTAATAAATAAGGCATAGGTTCAGGGCTTCCCAGGTGGTACCAGTGGTAAAGAACCTTCCTGCCAATGCAGGAGACGTAAGAGATACAGGTTCAATCCCTGGATCAGGAAGATCCCCTGGAGGAGGGCATGGCAACCCACTCCAGTATTTTTGTCTGGAAAATCCCATGGACAGAGGAGCCTGGCAGGCTACAGTCCCATGGGATCACAAAGAGTTGGACATGACTGAAGCAACTTAGCATGTGCACAAGGCATTGATTCAGATCCCCTTGTGGAGACATCAGGATCCTGAAAAGTTTTGAGTGAGGAGGGAAGAAAACCATTTTTGTAGATACAAAGGCAGGTAGGGGTTAAAATGGCACCCCACTCCAGTACTCTTGTCTGGAGAATCCCATGGGCGGAGGAGCCTGGTGGGCTGTAGTCCATGGGGTCACTAAGAGTCAGACATGACTGAGCGATTTCCCTTTCACTTTTCACTTCATGAATTGGAGAAGGAAATGGAAACCCACTCCAGTGTTCTTGCCTAGAGAATCTGAGGGATGGGGGAACCTGGTGGCTTCCGTCTATGGGGTCACAGAGAGTTGGACACGACTGAAGCGACTTAGCAGCAGCAGCAGGGGTTAAAATGCAGTTGCAACCCTAACTCAATAGCTCATCCCAATGAGACCATAAACAGGAAAACTGAGCCCCAAGCAGAACAAATCCTAGAATTACTCCAGAAACAACCTGCTCCCTGAGGCCAAGCTGGTCTGTACACTGACCAAGTACCAAGCAAGACTGAGCTTCCAGCTATAATTCTGTAGCTCCTGCAGCTGAGGAAGGTTAAGTGGAGGTGTGCTGGGGAGCCAGGCTGCAGGCAGGTAGATTAATCCTGGCTTTCATAGAAAGTATCCTTTGTTGTTCCTTGTTGTACATTTCCCTTTACTTTTTCTGTGCTGACACTTTTGCCTGCTCAACATAGCCTGCTTTGCACAGAATAGGTTTATAAGATGCTAAGATTTTAGGTAATGAGACATCAAGTACTAATTTAAAAGTTGGCTTCTGATTGTTGAGATGAGGCATTAGGTTTTAGCCACTTCTGTTAGGCTCTACTGTGCTTCCAGGTGGCGCAAGTGGTAAAGAACCCACCTGCCAATGCAGGAGATGTAAGAGATGTGGGTTCGATCCCTGGATTGGGAAAATTCCCTGGAGGAGGGCATGACAACCCACTCCAGTATTCGTGCTGGGAGAATTCCATGGACAGGAGAGCCTGGTGGGCTACAGCACATGAGGTCACCAAGAGTCAGACAGGACTGAGTACACACACCCATTACACTCCGCTAATCTTCTAGGAAGGACAGTGATGGAAAATCAATTTATGTTTTGGGCAAAGCTTTTGCTTCAACCCTTATCCTGTCTACTTCGACTGCACAAATCTGGGGGTGGCAAACATTTTCTGTAAAAGGCCACCTGGGAAACATTTTAGGCTTTGCAGGCCGTGTGGTCTGTTTCGCAACTACTTACGCAGCTACAGACAATATGTACACAAATGAACATGACTGTGATCCATTAAAACTTTATTTACAAAATCAGGTGGTGGGTTGGATTCAGTCCACGAGCTGTAATTTCCAGCCCCTGGTCTATATCATCACTCGTCAAACAGTTCTGATCACACATCATATGCATATGGATAAACAGACACAGGCACACATATACACATACATATATGTGTAAAAATAATGTACGTAATATAGTACTTATATTTTAACATGCACAGAGAGTAGTCATTTTAAAAACCCGAGATGAAAATGTAAGTGAAAGTTCTAATGTTTTCTTCCCATCCTTTCAGCTGATCAGCCTGTGTTACTGGGGGACACACACTGAGCTGTCGCCTCTGTAAACACAATGTAAGCGTATGAGTGACTGAATGTGTGTGTTGTGTTTGTGCACACAGATGCCTTCACTTGCATTACGATCCACTCCATGGTCCAAGCGGTGAGTAATAAATAGAATAAACATGGCTTTGAAGTCAAGTACAAACCTAGACTTAAATTCCACCTCTCCCATTTACTACATGGCCTTGGGGAAGTAAATTTCTCTAAGCTTAGTTTTCTCTTCTGAAAAGATTAACCTAAAAAATATATAATTACGTTTGACACGTGGATTAAAATTTATTTTCAAGTGTTCAGTGAAGTGCCCAGAACACAGTAAGAACTCAAATCTGTGTCTTTCTCTTGCTTTTCCACCAAAATCAGAAGTCAAGTCTAGCTGACATGTCACATCTGAAGCCATAAGCGATACTAGAGTTTTCCCATTTTCCTCCTCCAAATCAAATCTCTTCTTCCTTCCCATCATGACCCAACCTGCTACCTGACTCCACCCCTTCGAGTAGACACCACGCAGTGGTGTGCCCACTAGAAGAAGGGCTTCCCTGGTGGTCTAGAGGTGAAATCCACTTGCCAATGTGGGAGACATGGGTTTGATCCCTGGTCGGGAAGATCTCACATGTCGCAGAGTAACTAAGTCCTCAGATCACAACTACTGGCCTGTGCTCTAAAGACTGTGGTCTGCAAAAGGAGAAGACCCCCTCCACCCTTGCTGCAAGTAGAGAAAAGCCTTCACAGCAACAAAGACACAGCATAGCCAAAAATTTAAAAATGAATTAAAAAATAAATTTGTTAAATAAATAAGTTATTGACCAAATTTCCTTGTGAATAAAGATATAAAAATAAAGTTTTTAAAAAGGGCTCTGGGATTCCACACTTCACGTCTGCCTCCTTAGCCCTCACAGAGATCATTCCCTACATCATAATTTGCTACCTACCATCCCCCAAGAGATTGGCTGATGTCTTTACTTTCTCTGCATTCTTTAAAATCATTTTTCTTCGTAAGGCATCTGGGCCTAGAGTGGAACCCAGACCCACTTGACTGCACTCACCAGCCTAAAGGAGCTATCAGACTTTCATTCTATTGTCCAGGGTTTTTTCTTAATCCTTTGGAAACAATCAAACCATCTGCTGTGAATCAAAAGCACATTAACAGAAATTAGGATGTTAATGGCAGAAAGATTTCTGCAGAGTAACACACACACGGCGTTCTGGTCCTCTCTGGCCATCTGCTTTCATGGCTAACCTATGATATAAAAATCAGATCCAATGGACTGTGCTAAGCATGTCGCCCTGTCTTCTCTTGCCTAGAGAGTGACAAACTTGGGCCCAACAAGCACAGACATGTCATTTTCTTGAATCACCTTGATGTAACTCTTACTCGAAGGAGAAGGGGACAACAGGGGATGAGATGGTTGGATGGCATCACTGACTCAATGGACATGAGTTTGAGCAAACTCAGGGAGACAGTGAAAGACAGGGAAGCCTGGTGTGCTGCAGTCCACGGGGTCTCAGAGAGTCAGACACGACTGAACAACTGACCAACAACAACTCTTACTACATCTTTCATGCAGAGAATTTTCAAAATGCTGGCTTATACACAGAAACCATGAAAACTCTCAGAAATTGTAAAGCAGGCACTGAGACAAGATGCTAAGGCTCTGTCACAGCCAGAAGAATGGATGCAAGATCCTTTCAATAAAATCCAACAGAGAAACACACGGGCATTGTTCTGCACCTTTATCAGTCCTGTAACAAGACGAGCCAAATGCAATCCAGACCAGTTTATCTCAGCAGGATGTCCCAGGTCATCTCTCTTAGAACAAAGCCCTCCTGATTCCATAGTGAACAGGACAAGCCCGTTGTGATTAGACAGAGAAGCGCTGGTAATGTGATCTGAATCAGGTTCCCAGGACCCCAGTGAGGCGACAGGAGGGAATCCATGTGAACCTGCCCTGAGTGCTCAGAAGCACAACCAGAAGCTTTGTTATTGATATTTTTAGCTGCCTTTGTGTTCCTAGCACTTGGCTGGATATGCTGGATGGATATAGGAAGATCAAAGACTGTCCTTCCCTTCAAAGAGTCCCCATTTGGGAGAAAATAAAAACCTCCTGGCTGCTGAAGACTTGCTTCAGTTTGCATTTCCACACCCTCTGGAAGCCTCTCCTTTTCCCCAGTGATTTCAGAGGCACAGCATCAGCTGGGCACAATGAAACGAAATGGAGTTTCTATCTCAAGAGGCTGGGAACCAATAAACCGACTCTTTTAACGATAATTCTGAGACTTCCCTGGTGATCCAGTCGCTAAGAATCTACCTGCCAGTGCGGGTACATGAGTTTGAGCCCTGGTTGGGAAAGATCCCACCTGCTGAGGAGCTACTAAAGTTGTGAACTGAAACTACTGAGCTTGTGCTCTAGAGCCCGGGAGAAACAAGAGAATCCACCGAAATGCATCGCCTACGCATCATAACTAGAGAGTAGCCTTTGCTCAGCGCACCCGTGCTCAGCAGCGAAGACCCAGCACAACCAAAGATAAAGAAATAAAAAACCATAATCCTTATCTGAGGCTTACTTTTTAGATGCATCTCAATTTTATGATTGTAGTTCCAAACCACCAAAAAGAACAAAATATAATACAAGATACAATAGACATCTGTGTATCTATCCCCCTAATTTAATACACTTTAACATTTTACCATTTTACTTCAGAAATTTATTTTTAAAAGTATGACATTTATAGTTTTAACCACAATCCCAATCCCCCATCTCCTTCCCCTCCTAGCCCCAGGACAATCCGTATCCTGAATGTGGGATTTATCCTTCCTTGTAAGTATTTGCAAGTTTTGTTATAAACATAACACATGATACAGTGTATCACTTTGTTTCAAATTAAAATTTTATCATTTTGCACAAATCCTTTGCCACTTACTTTCTTCATTCAAAACTATTTTTCCATTCTATACTGATTGGATTTCAATATAGTTGAAAAGATACACTTCCAAGATTTTTCCATGTTATTTCATAGACTGCAGCCCATTCACTTTAGCTACCATAGTTCTCCAATGTGTCCCACATTCCTACTAATGCTTATCTAGATTATTTCCTATTTTTTATAATTATAAAAATTACCTCAGTGAGTGTTTTTATCCTTGAATCTTTTTACTATATCAGGCATGCATGTTGCAAAGTTGCTTTAGTTGTGTCCGACTCTTTGCGACCCTATGGACTGCCAAGCTCCTCTGTCCATGGGATTCTCCAGGCAAGGATACTGGAGTCGGTGCCATGCCCTCCTCAAAGGGATCTTCAGACCCAGGAGTCAAACCCACGTCTCTTATTTCTCTTGTCTTGGTAAGCAGGTTCTTTACCACTAGCGCCACCTGGGAAGCTCCATATCATACCTCTGTCTTACTTTTTAGTTATTTTAACCATCTCCTCTTTTTGGGTATAGTTATGAAAAAACTAAATAAATAAAGGACGAATGTTCAACTCACCCCTTCACCTAATCTTTACAGGTGCATCTGTAACAACTTTATGTGCCTTCCCAGACATTTATTCTGAATTAAGAAAAACTAAGTTTGTTGACAGCAGCTAAAAATATCTCAAATAGCAGCAAAGCACAGAGAAGGCAATGGCACCCCACTCCAGTACTCTTGCCTGGAAAATCCCATGGACAGAGGAGCCTGGTAGGCTGCAGTCCATGGGGTCGTTAAGAGTCAGACACGACTAGCGACTTCACTTTCACTTTTCACTTTCATGCATTGGAGAAGGAAATGGCAACCCACTCCAGCGTTCTTGCCTGGAGAATCCCAGGGACGGCGGAGCCTGGTGGGCTGCTCTCTATGGGATCACACAGAGTCGAACACAACTGAAGCACCTTAGCAGCAGCAGCAGCAAAGTAATCAAGCATTCATTTATTAACTTTCTGAGGGTTGTTTTTTCCTAAGGGCTTGCCTTTCCATGAACAAACGGAGAAGATGTACATTCAGAGAAGCTATCCAATTTCCAAAATATGGTTCTTTCTAGACCATAATAAAAGAGTTTTTTTCCAAGGTATCTTTAAACTGCAGTTTAAAATGGTTGATTCTGGAATTCCCTAACTATGGAAACATACACCATTCTATGTTCCTCACATGCCTGTCCTGAACTGCTCTCCTTCAGACAATTGCCCATTTCCATTTCAATCACTGAAATGCCAGTCTTACCAGGGCGGTGACTCAGACACCTGGGCCACAACAACCCTAGGGGCCAAGTTCACTTCCAGGAAAGAGAAGAAAATAAGTTCAGCATGGCTGGGCTGTTTCTGGAAACTGGTGTCTGAGCCTCTGAGGGCATGAGTGTTGGTGATGTCTTTTTGGGTTCTAGGACTTGAGAGATGGGGAAGAGAGGAGTATGATGCCGAAGAATTACAGTAAGAGGTGTTTGCTTTTTTTTGTTTTTAAGACTTTTTTCCGCTTTATTTCTCCTCAGCATTTTATTTATTTATTCAATGTGTTGAGCTGTGCTGGGTCTTCCTTGCTGCATGCAGGCTTCTGCTAGTTGTGGTGAGTAGGTTCCCTCTCTGGCTGCGGTGTGCAGGCTTCTCCATGGTGGCTTCCCTTGTTGCAGAGCACGGGCGCTATGGCACAAGAGTTTCAGCAGCTGCAGCTCCCGGACTCTAGAGCACAGGCTCAATAGTTGTGGTTCACGGGCCCAGCTGCCTGGTGGCATGTAGGATCGTCCCAGATCGGGGATCGAACCCATGTCTCCTCATGGGCAGGTGCATTCTTTGCAACTGAGCCACCAGAGAAGCCCTTATTCTATTTTTTTTGGGGGGACTTGGAGTTTTATAATGAGATATTTAAAAGTATATATATATATATATATATAAAGGAGCCTGCATTTTGGAGCAAATCCAAAACTGGGAATGCCCAGCTCCAGCAATTTTGTAGTTTGAGGGATTTTTCACCAGGCAGTGTGTTACTCTCCCTCTGCTCCAGAATATCAGGCTCCTACTGTCCAAATAGAGAAGGCAATGGCACCCCACTCCAATACTCTTGCCTGGAAAATCCCATGGGCAGAGGAGCCTGGCAGGCTGCAGTCCATGGGGTCGCTAAGAGTCAGACACGACTGAGCGACTTCACTTTCACTTTTCACTTTCATGCATTGGAGAAGGAAATGGCAACCCACTCCAGTGTTCTTGCCTGGAGAATCCCAGAGATAAGGGAGCCCGGTGGGCTGCCGTCTGTGGGATCGTACAGAGTCAGACACGACTGAAGAGACTTAGCAGCAGCAGCAACTGTCCAAATGCTACTCAGGGTCCAGGTCAAGTGCCCAGAGTCCAGAGGGCGACCCTCTTCCAGTGCTGGGCTTCTGAGAGGTGCCTCCTCCCAACCCCAGGCAGCCAGTAAGCCTCCTGCGTTGCCTACTGCTCCCAGCAACCAAAGAAAAAGGCCACCAAGCTGAAGGCCTGTCACCTGTTCCTTCCAGAACCAAAACATTCAGCTGCATGTGTGACCCACAGCCCCAGACCTCATCAGACTCTTCATGTGTCCACCCTCATCAGCTTAGCTTTCCCATCCCCACAGTTTCTTGATCTCATCCCACTCCACGCTGGACACTTCTTCCATCCAAGTACATTTAAGTTCCTGGACTCCTGGCCCTGTCTACCTACAAGTTTGACTATGTACCAACCTATCTGTCAAGTACCTTGTCTATCAACTCAAGGTCAACCAGAGCATCAGCAGTTATTTTTCATTTCATTCATACAACAGGTTTTGTTGTGTACCTACTGGTGCCTGGCACCACAACAGGCCTCGTAAGAGGGCATGGCCTTCATCTTGGCAGGGGTCGGGGGGTGGGGGGGCTACCATCTATTGTGAGAGACCAAGAAATCAACAGGCACCTATGATTCCAGCTGATGAGAGGCTATGAGACCCACCAGCCGCAGGCCACCCCTCTCAAAAGTGGTTTCAGGTAACTCCCGAAGCAGGACGTGGAGATAAGGAGAGGATCGAGGAATGTGAGTTAGAGCAGAGCAGCAACAGAGGCAGAGGCTCAACAGCAAGAGAAAGCAGAGCAAGTGAAAAAGTTCCCACGTGACACTGATAAGAAGAAGGGAGATGAACTCCACACATGGGTGGCTGCTCTTGATGCGCTTCAGGCCCTTTAGAAGTGTGGAAACAGGATCTGGTTAAGCCAACCCCTCCCCAGACCGAAGGGTCAGGGTTAGCACCTGTGACAATACAGCCCTAAGTGAAACAAAAGGCAGGGAATTCATTCCACACCCAATTAGAATGTTCAGGCCCTCCTGCCTGCTTCCTAGTGACGGAGCCACAGGGTCAGGTCAAATCCAACAACAATGTTAAATGGTCACAGTGGGTTGCCACAAGATCGTAGTGTGTCCAGGGTAAAGGCAAGAAGGGATTCAAAACACTACGGTCCTTTCCCTATTCATCATTACCTTTAAGCCTTAAAAGGCCTAGCAGTCTAAGAATGTTTTTTACATGTGCTGACTCACTCCAGGCAGGACTCCACTCTCACACTAGTTAAGAGAGTGACATCAGTCCACCCAAGTGGTACCACAAGAGGCTCTGATTATTAACACATGTAGCAAGCCAGGTGATCGAGGTTCAAGTTCAGCTTGGAAACTCAGAAAGGCACTGCACAAAGAATCTGAGTGGGCATCTGGACTTGATGACTCTATTTCCTCAGGGCCCATGGAAATTTGGCTTTCCATGGATCACCTGTGCAAGAACATAGGCCAGAGATGGACAGAAAGGACAAAAAAGAAAAGGAAAATGGAATAAGAGAAACCAAGAGGAAAGAAAAGTCCAACTGATTTTATTGGATCTGACCCCAAAATAAATGGCAGCTCTTCTGGTATTGATGGGATTGATTCTCAATAACCAAGCATAAACCACTTTTTGCTTATACCACCAGTACACTATAAATAATTCACTTAACAGAATTCCTATTCTCTGCAAAACAGTATGTTTACAGTTAATCCTAAAATATAACTAAAACAGATGTTGCCCTCCTGTGGACTGAAGTGGTATTGCTATTTATCTTGTAAGAATTTTAAGTGAACTTCTGAGGATTCCGTGTTTGTTGACCCATCCGCACCTATAATTTAGTCTGTATTAATTCACTCAGAAATATTTTTTTTCATAAGTACATTTGTGTTTCTTTCTAAAGTGAAAATGTTTCCAGATGGCCAATTTAAATAAAATGTGTCCCTTCACAATGTTTTTCAAACCATGGATCATGAAATCAATTTTTGAAATTCATTTTGTGAGTCATGATAAACTTTTTTAAAGAGTTATAAAATGGAACAGAAAAGAATAAGTAGAAAATATTAGAAAGGATTGAAAAGATTCTCAGCAAGACCAGGGCTCATTAAGAAATGGGCATTGTGAAGTGTAAGTGGGGCAAGACTCAAGTGAGGGAACAAGTAGGACATGCGTATCTTAGCTGTTGCTGTCTAATCTCTAGTCGTGTCCGATTCTTTGCCATCTTATGGACTACAGACCACCAAGCTCCTATGTCCAGGCAAGAATACTGGAGTCAGTTCAGTTCAGTCGCGCAGTCGTGTCCGACTCTTTGCGACCCCATGAATCGCAGTACGCCAGGCCTCCCTGTCCATCACCAACTCCCGGAGTTCACTCAGACTCACGTCCATTGAGTCTGTGATGCCATCCAGCCATCTCATCCTCTGTCGTCCCTTTCTCCTCCTGCCCCCAATCCCTCCCAGCATCAGGGTCTTTTCCAATGAGTCAACTCTTCGCATAAGGTGCCCAAAGTACTGGAGCTTCAGTTTTAGCATCATTCCTTCCAAGAAATCCCAGGGTTGATCTCCTTCAGAATGGACTGGTTGGATCTCCTTGCAGTCCAAGGGACTCTCAAGAGTCTTCTCCAACACCACAGTTCAAAAGCATCAATTCTTCTGCGCTCAGCCTTCTTCACAGTCCAACTCTCACATCCATACATGACCACAGGAAAAACCATAGCCTTGACTAGACGGACCTTAGTCGGCAAAGTAATGTCTCTGCTTTTGAATATACTATCTAGGTTGGTCATAACTTTTCTTCCAAGGAGTAAGCGCCTTTTAATTTCATGGCTGCAGTCACCATCTGCAGTGATTTTGGAGCCCAAAAAAACAAAGTCTGACACTGTTTCTACTGTTTCCCCATCTATTTCCCATGAAGTGATGGGGCCAGATGCCATGATCTTCGTTTTCTGAATGTTGAGCTTTAAGCCAACTTTTCCACTCTCCTCTTTCACTTTCAACAAGAGGCTTTTTAGCTCCTCCTCACTTTCTGCCATAAGGGTGGTGTCATCTGCATATCTGAGATTATTGATATTTCTCCCAGCAATCTTGATTCCAGCTTGTGTTTCTTCCAGTCCAGCATTTCTCATGATGTACTCTGCATATAAGTTAAATAAGCAGGGTGACAATATACAGCCTTGACGTACTCCTTTTCCTATTTGGAACCAGTCTGTTGTTCCATGTCCAGTTCTAACTGTTGCTTCCTGACCTGCATACAGATTTCTCAAGAGGCAGGTCAGGTGGTCTGGTATTCCCATCTCTTTCAGAATTTTCCACAGTTTATTGTGATCCACACAGTCAAAGGCTTTGGCATAGTCAATAAAGCAGAAATAGATGTTTTTCTGGAACTCTCTTGCTTTTTCCATGATCCAGCGGATGTAGGTTGCCATTTCTTCCTCCAAGGGATCTTCCCCATCCAGTGATGAACCTGCCTCTCTTGCATCGAAGGCGGATTCTTGACCACTGAGCCACCAGGGAAGCCCACATCTTAGCTAGAGGAGGTCATTTGCTCTTTGCTTCACTAATATCTCCTCGATTTTCTGACACAGGATGGTTAATTTGACTGTCACCCTAACAGCAAGGGACTTCCCTGGTGGTCCAGAGGCTGACTCCAAGCTCCCAATCCAGGAGGCCTGGATTCAATCCCTGGTCACGGAACTAGATCCCACAAGTCACAACTAAAGATCTCATATGAAGACCCCTCCTGCTGCAACTAAAACCCAAATAAATATTTTTTTTTTAAAAACGTAGTTGACCAATGTATGTGGAAGTCAGAATTCTAAATTGGCCCTAAGATTACTGCCCCCTGGTGGACAGGTTCGGTATAATCCCACTTGCGTGCGTTCCCTGCAGGAAATTAAAGAGAGAATCCCTCCTCTGATTAGATTAATAACCTATTGACTTTTGAGCTAATCAAAAGAGATTATTCAGGTGGGCCAAATCTAATCAAGCCAGCCTTTAACAGGACTGGAAAGTGAAAGTCGCTCAGTCGTGTGTCCGACTCTTTGCGACCCATGGAATTCTCCAGGCCAGAATACTGAAGTGGGTAGCCTTTCCCTTCTCCAGGGGATCTTCCCAACCCAGAGATGGAAGCCAGGTCTCCCTCATGGCAGATGGATTCTTTACCAGCTAAATCGCAAGGGAATCTCTAACAGGACTGGCCCTCCCATTAAAAGGACGTTGGCGAGGGCAGAAGCCATGTAGCCAGGTAGGACCTTTAGGAGCTGAACCTAAGCCAGGCTGACGACCACCAGAACAGGGCCCTTGGGGCCACCATTGTTAAGGACGTGAATTCAACCAACAGCACGAACGAGGATAGAGGAAGAACCCGAGCTTCAGAAAGCGAGGCATCCCGTGAGACGCCTCCATTTCAGCCCTGAGAAACCCTGAGCAGACAGCCCAGTTCAGCTGAACCTGGACTTGTGACCTATGCAAACCATAAGATAAAAATCTTGTGTTGTTCTAAGCCACTAAGTTTATGACGGCTTGTGAGGTGCAGCAATAGAAAAGTAATAGAGTTAATGTTCCGCAATTTAATGTTATACTTGACAATCATCATGAAGCAAAATACAGCATAGTTTTATCCTTTGCAAAAATGTGGGGCCTTTTCACTGAGTATGAGTTATGAGCTTTCAGTGTTACTTCAGGGTGCTTGTCACGTGCTCTGAGTTCTTAATCATAACTTTGTCATTACAGTAGTCCAGTTGTCCTTCAAATCGATAAGTTATTAGAAGGTAAAGAGAATTGCATGCAAAATACAGAGATATGCTCAATTTTAGGTTTAACTACTGGATCTAAAAGTATGAACTGTATAAAAAATATTTCTCTAATCATCAAACTTTGATTTTATTTGCATCTCATTCTAAAAAGAAAAAAGTGCATTATAATATCATCTTGTTTGTTTGATTAATTGTGCAATGAAAATAATAAACCAGACAGTATACTCTTTCAAGTAGTCTTAAAAACAAAAGTTTACACACTTCAAAATTAATGAGAGACCCAGAAACACAAAATGTGAATTTATTAATGTCCCTTGAATATTATTTTTTTAAGTAGTGAAGCAATTGGTAGTTTCTTAGCCATCCTATGACTGTTAAATAGCCTCATATTTGCTGTATTTAGAAGTTTATCATGTAGCAAAGGAAGAGATAGCAGCTAGCAAAATCAAAGTCTTCCTACATGTATAGATATGTTTTATGTGACTTTCATGCTAAATATGCTAATGTGTGAAAAGCTGTATCTCTTTTTTCTTTGATTTTTAAACCTTTTGAATCCCTTCACTCATTTCTCTCACCCCATTCCCATTTCTGGTAACCACCAATCTCTAAGAGCTTGGTTATTATTTTTTGATTCCATGTATAAAAGAACATGCATTATTTCTCTGACTTAGTTTACTTTACACAATAGCTTCCAGGTCTACCCATAATATATAATATTCTATTGTGTGTGAGTGTTTCATTCATGATATACGTATGTCACATTTTTTTATCCATTTCATACTTCCACGGACACTGAGGTTGTTTGCATATCTTGGCTATTGTAAATAATGCTGCAATGAACATGGGAGTGCATGTACTTTTTGATTAGTGTTTTCATTTTCTTAGGATAAATATCCAGAAGTTGAATTGCTGGATCGTATGGTAGTTCTATTTGTAATATTTTGAGGAACCGCCATGGAAGTGAAATGTGTTAGTCACTCAGTCATGTCCAATTCTTGGAGATTCCATGGATGATAGCCCACCAGGCTCCTCTGTCCATGGAATTCTCCAGGCAAGGATATTGGAATGGGTAGCCATCCCCTCCTCCAGGGAATATTCCCTATCCAGGGATTGGACCTGGGTATCCAACACTGCAGGCAGGTTCTTCACAGTCTGAGCCACCAGAGGAACCACCATACTCTTTCCCATATTGGCTGATATTCCCAGCAATAGTGCACAAGTGTTCCCTTTTCAACACATCCTCACCAACACTTATTTCTTATCTTTTTACTAGTAGCCATTCCAGCAGGTGTGAGATACCTCACTGTGGCTGTGATTTGCATTTCCCTGATAATTAGTGGTGTTGAGCCAGCTTTCATGTACCTGTTGGCCATCTCTATGGAAAATGTCTATGCAGATATTCTACCCATTATTAAATCAGATTGTTTGGGGTTTTGCTATTGAGTTGTATGAGCTCTGTATATATTTTGAATATTAACTCATTTATCAGATGAAAGTGAAAGTGTTAGTCGATCGGTCATGCCTGACTCTTTCTGATCCTGTGGACTGTAGCCTGCCAGGGTTCAATTTTTCAGGCAAGAATACTGGGAGCAGGTTGCCATTTCCTTCTCCAGGGGATCTTCCCAACCCAGGGATCGAACCTAGTCTTCTGCCTTGCAGACAGATTCATTACTATCTGAGCCACCAGGGAAGCCTGTTTATCAGACAATTTGAAATATTTTCTCCCAGCCAGTAGGTTGCCTTTTTATTGATGGTTTCCTTTGATGTGTAGAAGTCTTTTAATTTGAGCTAGTCCCACTGATTTATTTTTGTTTTTGTTACTTTCTGATTGGATTCAAAAAATTCTTTGCCAAGATTGATGTCAAGGAGCTTACTTCCCTAGGAGTTTTAGGATTTCAGATGTTATGTTCAAGTCTTTAATCCATTTTGAGTTAAAATTAATTTTTGTGCTTGGGGAAGATAGTGGTCCTCTCATTCTTTTGCATGTAGTTCTCCAGTTTTCCAATATCACTTATTGAAGGAACTGTTCTTTCCCTCTTGTACATTCTTAGCTTCTCTGTGTTAATGTATGTGGGTTTATTTCTGGGCTCTCTATTCTGTACCATTGGTTTATGTATTGTTTTTATGCCACTGTCACACTGTTTGAATTGCTGTAGTTTTGTAATAGAGTTTAGGGCTTCCTGGTGGCTCAGAGGTTAAAGCGTCTGCCTCCAATGTGGGAGACTCGGGTTCGATCCCTGGGTCAGGAAGATCCCCTGGAGAAGGAAATGGCAATCCACTCCAGTATTCTTGCCTGGAGAATCCCAGGGACGGAGAAGCCTAGTAGGTTACAGTCCACGGGGTCTCAAAGAGTCGAACATGACTGAGCGACTTCACCACCTTCACCACCACCACCACCTTTGTAATAGAGTTTAAAGTCAAGGAGTATGCTGCGTCCAGCTTCGCTCTTCTTGCTCATGGTTCCATACAAATTTTGGAAGAGGAACTTAAAAGCCTCTTGATGAAGGTGAAAGAGGGGAATGAAAAAGCTGACTTAAAACTCAACATTCAAAATACTAAGATTGTGGCATCCAGTCCCATCACTTCATGGCAAATAGATGGGGAAACAATGGAAGCTGTGACAAACTTTATTTTCTTGGGCTCCAAAATCATTGTGGATGGTAACCACAGCCATGAAATTAAAAGATGCTTGCTCCTTGGAAGAAAAACTATGACAAACCTAGACAGCATATTAAAAAGCAGAGACATTACTTTGCCAACAAAGATCCATATAGTCAAAGCTATGATTTTTCCAGTAGTCATATATGGATGTGAGCATTGGACCATAAAGAAGGCTGAACACCAAAGAGTTGATCCTTTTGAACTGTGGTACTGAAGAAGACTCTTGAGAGTCCCTTGAAAGCAAGGAGATCAAACCAGTCAATCCTAAAGGAAATCAACCCTGAATATTCATCAGAAGGACTGATGCTGAAATTGAAGCTCCAGTACTCTGGCCACCTGATGCGAAGAGTCTACTCACTGGAAAAGACCCTGATGCTGGGAAAGATTGAAGGCAGGAGGAGAAGGGGATGACAGAGGATGATATGGTTGGATGGAATCACTGACTCAATGGACATGAGCAAGCTCCTGGAGATGGTGAAGGACAGGGAAGCCTGGCGTGCTACAGTCCATGGGGTTGCAAAGAGTTGGACATGACTGAGCGACTGAACAACAATACAAATTTGGGGGTTGTTTGTGCCATTTCTATAACAAATACCACTGGAATTGTGATAGAGATTGCATTGAATCTATAGATTGCTTTGGATAGTGTGGACATTTTAACAATATTAATTCTTCCAACACATGAGCACAGAATATATATTTCCATTTATTTGTGTCCTTTTCATTTTTTTTCTTTAATGTGTTATAGTTTCAGTGTACAGGGTTTTTACCTCCTTGGTTAATTTTATTCCTGGGTATTTTATTCTTTTTGATGTATTTGTAAATGGGATTTTAAAAATTTCTCTGACAGTTCATTATTAGTGTATAGAAATGCAGCAGATTATTAAGTATTAATTTTGCATCCTACAACAAATTCACTTATTCTAACAATTTTGGATGGCATCTTAAGGGTTTTCTATGTGCAATATCATGTCATCTGCAAATAATAACAGTTTTACTTCTTCCTTTCCAATTTGACTGCCTTTTCTTTTTCTTGCCTAACTGCCATAGCTAGAGCTTCCAATACTTTGTTGAATAAAACTGTTGAAAGTGGGCATCTTTATCTTGTTCTTGATCTTAGAGGAAAAGCTTTCAGCTTTTCATCATTGAGTATGATGTTAGCTGTGATGCTGTCATATGTGGCTGTTATTATGTTGAGTATGTTTCCTTCATATCTGCTTTGCTGAAAAGTTTTTGTCATAAATGGATGTTGAATTTTGTCATATTTTCTCTGTATCTGTTGAGGTGATTATATGATTTTTACCCTTCATTATGTTAATATAACATTTCACATTGATTTGCAGATGTTGAACCAGCCTTGTATCACTGGAATAAATCCTGCTTGACCTGGATATATGATGCTTTTAATGCATTGTTGAATTCACCTTGCTAATTTTTTCCCAATCTTATGAGAAATAATTGACATATATCACTGAATAAGTTTCAGGCACAGGGCATGATGGTTTGATTTACATATATTGTGAATGATTACCACAATAGATTCAGCTAACATCCATCTTCTCATATAGATATAATTTTAAAAAGGGAAAAAAATTTCTCCTGTGATAAGATTTACTCTTAACGTGTGTATCTGTGTCAATTTCAGTTGTAGTCATCGTGTTAAATATTACATCCCTAGTATTTATTTACTTTAAAACTTTTCTTTGTAACTCTGGACCAGCCCCCTCCAATTTCCCCTCCCCCACCCACACCCTTCCCCTCTGGGAACTGCAAGCCTGACCTATTTTCCTATGAGTTTGGTGTTTTGGGTTTTTTTTTTATTCCACAGAGTAAGATCATACAGTATTTACCTTTCTCTAACTGACTTGTTCAATTTGCATAATGCCTTCAATGAGATTCATCAATGTTGTCACAACTGGTGATATGTTCTCAATTTTATGGCTGAATTATACACACACACACACATATACATCACAACTTCTTTTTCCATTCATCCATCTATGGACACTCAGGTTGTTTCCATGTATTGGCTACTATAAATAATGCTGCTATGAACATGGGGATACAGATATCTCCTTAAATTACTGTTTTTGTTTCCTTTGGATATATTCTCAGAAGTGGAATTGCTGGATCATATGGGAGTTCTATTTATAATTTTTCAAGGCTCTTCCATAGTGTTTCCATAGTAGTTGTACCAATTTACAATCCCACCAACAGTGCATTACTTTCCCCCACATTCATGCTAACATTTGTTGTCTCTTTTCTTATGATGGTCATTCTAACAGTGTGAGGTGATATCTCATTATGGTTTAATTTGCATTTTCCTAATGACTAATGATGTTGAGATTCTCTTCATATATACCTGTTTGCCTTTCATATATCATATTTGGAGAAATGTCTATTTGACTCTTTACTCATTTTTTAATTGGTTTATTTGATTTTTTTTGTTATTGAGTTGTGTGAGTTCTTTATATATTTTTGATATTAACTCCCTGTCAGATATGAGGTTTGCAAATACATCTTCTCATTCTGTAGGATGTCCCTGCCAAAAATATTTAGAGCATGTCTGCTCTGCAGACACCAGCAAGAATCAAGAAGACTGAGTTTGCAGAACCCCAGACCATGGACCAGACCATGGAGGGAACAGAATCTGAAAACAGGAAGATCATTTAAAAGATGACAGACAAAGCAATTAATTCTTAGGTCCTTACCTTCATTATATGCAATCAAGAGACTAACCGTAGCCTACACTTTTAAGAGATGGGGTGTTTACATAAAATGAATAATGATTCACCTCCAGGGCCACCAGACACAAAGGAGAGGGATGGTGAGAATCTATCCTGAAGTCAGGGGATTCAAGAAGATTCAGCATCCTCCTCACACAGTGGAGGACCTACCATCAAGCTTATTTCCCCAAAGCAAGAAGTCAGAGGGTCCCTCATTGGAGATACTAAACCACCCTAGAGTTCTGACACTTAGGAGTTGTCACAAGATCACAAAAAGCCACTGATCAAACATTCAGCATTCAAAGAATCCATCAATCAACAAGCCCCATAGACACGTGTGTCTTTCCATCAGCTTAAGTGCCTCACTGCTAAATATCGTCAGCCAGAGAAAGACCGAAAGAAACAAAAAGAAGCTTTGAAGGAACTGAGAAAATAAAAGAAATGGAAGAAAATTTCAAACCACTCTATTAACTTTCTCAGAAAGGGAAAAGAACATACTGCTTCCATGAAAAAATAAAACAGAATACTATGAAAAATGAGTAACAGAACACTAAAAGGGGGTCATAGGAATTCAAAATACCAAAATTTAAAAAAAAATCAAGACTGTTTGAAACAGAGGAGATCTCAGGAGAGAAATGCAAAAGGATGGATAATGGAAGAGGAAAGATAGGAAAAGTCGTACTATTAACAGCAGCTCTAGGAAAGGAGGACAGAAAAAATACAAAGGGGGTGAATTACAACACAAAAATAGAAAACAGGCATGAGTTTCATGAAATAAAATCCACATTCTATGGCAAGACCAAAAACAATACAAACATAAACATTTTTCTCTGCCCTTTGGCTTCTTCCCTCCTCTCTGCTGTGCACTGTGTATCTTACAGTTAGGCATCAGCCAAACCTCCCTCATGGGCAGAAATACCTGCTCCGCCGTAAAGCACAGCATTCTCCTAGCACCCATAAGACAGCTCCTTAAAAGAGAACATTCTTTCTTGATCTTGCAAAGAGTCACTATGGCCCACCACCTTGTACTTGCAAATCTGGATTTTGTAACTGTCAGTAATACTTCATTTAAAGTACAGTCCTGCTTAAACACACACACAAAGAAGCTTCAGTTCTTGGAACTTTCCGAGATGGTGTTCCTGTGTCAGAATCCTCAATTTGGCTCCAGTAAAATTTTCCATTTCTTTCTTAAATCAACTGAATAATATTTCATTGACAGTTTTCAGATTTCCAGGCCCCTTTGGGCACCAAGTACAATGAAACTGGAACACCAAAGGGTCAGAAAATAAAAGGGGAAATATAAAGGACTGAGAAGAAGAACAGCATAGGATTTCTGAGTACTGACACTGGGATCTAGAAGACAACAAAATGCTGACATCAAAATTCTAAATGTAAATGACTTTCAAGAATTCTATGTGACCAGTCAAGTCACCTTAACAAAAGCATACTTAAACCTGATATGTCTTCAAAGCATTATATCTTCTGTATACCCTTTCAAAGAAGCTATTGTTGTTTTTCAGTTGCTAAGTCATGTCCAACTCTGTGACCCCATGGACTGCAGCACTCCAGGCTTTCCTGCCCTTCATTGTCCCCTGAAGTTTCCCAAACTCATGTCTATTGAGTCAGTGATACCATCCAACCATCTCATTCTCTGTTGCCCCTTCTCCTGCCCTCAATCTTGGGTTGACCCAAAAGTTCATTCAGGTCTTTCTGTAACATCGCTAAAAAATCCGAACGAACTTTTGGGCCAACCCAATACTAGTAAGTGTGCTCCGTGAAAATGCGGAATAAACTGAGAGGGATCTGGTGTTAGGAAACAGGAGATCCAGTCCAGGAGAGAGGCAAAGGAAACTCAGCTGTGCAACAGGCTCGGGTAACAACAGAAGTGAGGAAGCTCCAGAGCAATGTCTTCAGGGAAAATAAAGAAAAATTGGGATTGATAGGTCATTGAAATTTTTGACTATCAGAGCTGTGTGGAATGTAAAGCAGTTTTTTTTAATGAAATGGTTATTGCATACCACAGGGAACTCTGCTCTATGTTAATGTGACAACCTGGCTGGGAGGGGAGTTGGGGGGAGAATGGATACAGGAATATGCATGGCTGGGTCTCTTTGCTGTCCACTTGAACCTATTAGTATCACAACATTGTTAATCAGCTATACTCTAATACAAAATAAAAAAAGGTTAAAATAAAGAAATGAAATAGTCATTATCTCCTGGAAAATATAGTATATGAAGTCAATATTGCTGAGGTTAAATGCTTGTTTAATTACATTGGGGAAATGGAGGGAAGATGTGAAAGAACGCGGGTAGCCTTGAGCAGTGCTCACCGATATTCCCAAATCACTTCTGCTTCCTGGATACAGAAGATCATGTTTCCTACTTCCTGTGCAGCTAGAGAGGCCGTGTGGGCAGCTCTGGTTACGTGCAGCAGAGATGGCCCACACCCCTCTCGGTCTGGAGTACTCGGGGCTTGGTCTCTGACTTAGCTCTCTCTGTGCTCTGATGAGCCCTGCCACTCTCTGTTGAGAAAGTCCTGTTTTTGGAAGGGTTAGCATGACCACTGTGTAGCAAAGCCTCCTCTGATTCCACTGGACCCCAGGCAGTGGTCCCCAACCTTTCTGCACCAGGGACCAGTTTTGTGGAAGACAATTTCTCCACAGAACTGGGCGAGGGGGATGGTTTGGGGGTGATTCAAGCACATTATATTTATTGTGCACTTTATTTCATCATTATTATATCAGCTCCAACTCAGATCATCAGGCATTAGATCCCGGAGGCTGGGGACACCTGCCCCTAGAGCACACAAGAGAAATGGCTGTTTTTAGCCTGAAATGTGGGGATGCTTTGTTACTGCAAGATAATCCACATCAGGGGTTAGGAAACCTTTTCTGTAAAGGGTCACAAAGTAAACATTTCAGGCGTTGCAGGCCATGCATGGTCTCTGTCACATATGCTCTACACAATTCTATAAAAATGTAAACATCACTATTAGCTTGTATGAAGATTGTGGGAAGATGGGCTGTGGGCCGGGATCAGTAGTTTTCAGACCCTGAACCAGGAGTGTGCACTGACCGCCAGCTAGTTGTGTCTTTTTTGTTGTTGTTGTTAATTAATTTTTATTTTAATTGGAAGCTAACTACTTTACAATATTGTAGTGGTTTTTGGCATACATTGACATGAATCAGCCATGGGTGTACATGTGTTCCCCATCCTGAATCCCTCTCCCACCTCCCTCCCCATCCCATCCCTCAAGGTCGTCCCAGTGCACCAGCCCTGAGCACTCTGTCTCATGCATTAAGCCTGCACCGGCGATCTGTTTCACATATATGTTTCAATGCTATTCTCTCAAATCATCCCACCCTCGCCTTCTCCCACAGAGTCCAAAAGTCTGTTCTATACATCTGTGTCTCTTTCGCTGTCTCGCATACAGGGTCATTGTTACTATCTTTCTAAATTCCATATATATGTTAGTATACTATATTGGTGTTTTTCTTTCTGGCTTACTTCACTCTGTATAATAGGCTCCAGTTTCTTTGAAGCTGGGGAAGGCAAAGCTTTTCACCCAACAAAGCAGATGGGGAGATCTGGGGACTTAACACCCTTTTGACTGCCGGGAGCCTAACATCTCAGCTCTGAGTGGGAACCCTCTGGGGTGTGTTCACTCTTTCCCAGAGTATAGTTATGGGCTTCAGTTTTGGCAGGTGGCCAAATAAACCCCCTTGAGTGCCCCCTTTCCTGGTTCTCCCCTGATTCCCACTCACCTGTGGCACGTCCCACACCTCCCAGTTAAACTGCTGACCATTGTCTCAGAATTGGACTCTGAGACAAATGTTATTTTTCATTCACTGTCATGTCCGACTCTTTGCAACCCCATGGACTGGAGCACACCAGGCTTCCCTATCCTTCACCATTTCCCAGAGTTTGCTCAAACTAATGTCCATTGAGTTGGTGATGCCATCTAACCGTGGTATCCTTTGTCCTTCCCTTCTCCTCCTGCCTTCAATCTTTCCCAGCATCAGGGTCTTTTCCAATGAGTCAACTCTTCGCATCAGGTGGCCAAAGTATTGGAGCTTCAGCTTCAGTATCAGTCCTTCCAGTGAATATTCAGAGTTGATTGCCTCTGGGGAAAGTCAGATGAATAGATCTGTCCTTAGTAGGCCAGCTGTTAGTGCAGGAATGGAGCCCTTTTGTGCCACTGACTTAACTGTCAAGCAGTGAGAGATGAGGAAAATGACATCGGAGTGAGAAAAGTGGTGACCCACGTCACGCCCATGTCACAGCAACACACCTGTGATAGCTTCTCACCTGGGAGGCTGCGGAGAATGAACCACAGCCCCTACTCACCTCTCATCATTGGACAGGACGTTCACCAAAATGGCTCTGCCAAACCCATGCATTAAACTGGCTTAGCTCTGGTTAAACACTCTTCTAGTAAGGGACCAAGCCCTGCCTGTCTTATCTTCTCCAGGTCTTCCATCCTTTCCCTTCCCTATCCACTGTCCGCCAGGCAAGCACAGTCATCTCTGTGTTGAGTGTGGATGCAGTGGTCCAATGGGGGTGTCTCCCTTCACTGCAAAGAATACCTGAAACCCTTATCCCTCAGACTTTCTTGCTGTAAGGATTCCAGAAGCACCCAAGGGTCCACTGGTCAGATGCTCTTGCAGCATGTAATTACCCGGGGTGTGCGTGTGCTCTGTCGTGTCTGACTCTTTATTCTTGTTCAGATGCTCTTGCAGGCGTGTAATTACCCGGGGTGTGCGTGTGCTCTGTCATGTCTGACTCTTTATTGTTGTTCAGTCACTGTCGTGTCTGACTCTTTGGGTCCCCATGGACTATGGACCTCCAGGCTCCTCTTTCCATGGAATCTTCCAAGCAAGAAATACCAGAGTGGGTTGCCAATTTCCTACTCTAGGGGATCTTCCCAGCCCAGGGATTGAACACGCATCCTTGTGTCTCCTGGGTTGGCAGTTGGACTCTTTACCAAACATCTGACATTTTGTGGGCAAACATGGGGGCACTGGCTTTGTTCTGTGGCAACGTCAGCAGGAGCCCCTTATCTGACCAGTGCTTTCCTGGGTGGGACACCCGGGCACATGGTCCATCTGCTTTTTGCCGCTGTAGATCTGGAGGGCACGGTGATGAAGCCTGGATGCAGCGTGTCCCGGGCCCTGGACCAGGGCATGGGCCGTGCATTAGTGGAGTCAAGGATTCCGGGGCAGCTTCCGATTCTGTCTGCCCCATCTCTCGTACCGTTAGCCCGTCTCCTGGTCTGCACTGTGGGGTGAGGAGCTATTCTCAGAGGCCCACCTGTCTTTCCAGTGATCTTATAGGCATTCATTTCCGCCATCAAATTCCTTCTGCTTCAAAACAGCTAGTCCGTGGCCCCTGCACTGAACCCAGGCTGCCATCTTAGATGGCATTCTTGCCTTCCAGTCTTCTCTCGGCAGGAGTTAGCTCCCTCTTGTACTCTGCATGGGTTCCAAGTCCCCCTAAATTAGCCCCTGCCCACGCCTTCAGCTGAGTCTCTTCCAGCGCTCCGCTGCATGCAGCAGGCTGCTAAATGGAACAGCTCACCAGATTGACCAAGCATTTTAGCATCTGTTCTTGCACATGCCATTTCCCTGCTCATGCACTGCCCCCTCCACAAGGAATGAACACCCCACTCTGTGCTCACTTCCACACTTGGTCTCCATAGTCCTTTCTCCATGTAAAATGAAATTTAACTTCATATTTGTGCAAGTTACTTTGGTTAAAAGCCAGGGCTCACATCTGAGCTCTGACACCGAATAGCTCTGTGACATTGTTTAATTTCTCTAATAGGTAACAGAAAGACACATGGCATATGAGCTCATGTATACGGCGACTCTAAACAGGGACAACAAAAATGAGCTCCTAAATTCAAAGAACAAACTGCTGGTTCCCAGAAGCAGGGGGTGGAGAACAGGTAAAAATGGGTGAAGAGGGTCAAAAATTATCCATTTCCAGGTATAAAATAAATCCTATTTAGAAAAACAAAATAAAGTGGGGATGCTAATAGTATTTCGAGGCTTCCCCAGTGGCTCAGCAGTAAAGAATCCACCTGCAATGCATGAGATGTGAGAGACTCTGGTTCAATCCCTGGGTCGGGAAGATCCCCTGGAGGAGGTGACCCACTCCAATATTCTTGTCTGAGAAATCCCATGGACAGAAGAGCCTGGAGGGCTACACACACTCAGTAGTATTTACATCAGTGGGTGTTTTAACTGTGCTTTCTTCTATTTGTTATGTCTATTTGGCATCCGTTCATCACAAGGTCAAACTATCAACCAAGTGTTGACCTCTCTCCTGACTGGTCAGACTGGCTGCTCCAAGGCCGGGTCCCCAACCCCTTCTTATCCAGTTCTCACACACCAAACCCATACTCCTCCGTCCTCATTAAACCAGGGCCAAGTACTAGGCAACTAGAAACACCTTATAGCAACTCCCTGCCACCCTGCCCCTGAACTATTCAGACCAGCCAGTTCTAGACTGTTTACTCTGCCTTGCTATTCTTTCTTGCAGAGACCCCAGCTAGAGACTCCAGCCTAGACTTCCGCCTCCTGACTACAGCCTGGCTCTGCATGCTGTGACCTGCCCCTTCCTCTCGGGAAATGTGAGTCATAAAAGTCTTCTTTCAGTGGATCAACCTCCTGATGTCATTACTCAGTCACTTCCACAAATTAAAATCACCAGGTATAATTTTAGAACAATCAAACTGTGTGGAGATTAAATTAGGAGAAAACTTCTAAAGAGCTTCGTGGAGTGTCGGGCACATAGGAAGAAAAGTGTTAGTGTTACTATTAATAAATAGCTTCCCACTGAACTTGGAGTAAAATTCAAAGCCCTTCCTTATTTGAGGTTCCAGCAGCTCACGCTCCTGTCTCTCTCCAGCCAGGGCCGGCTTTGTGGGCCTGGGACCTGTGCAGTGGCACGTAGCCTGGTGCTCAGAAGGGGCCCGTGGTTGGTTTAATGCTGGACTGCTGCCATCCTATAATTCTCCTAAACAGTATGTTTTCAGTGTTCATTGTGAACTGGGCCCACAAAACACAGAGCCAGTGGGGCCATTAAGGTCCAGCCCCACCACCGTTTCTTTGGCCCTGTATACACTCCCAAATTCTTCGTCTTTACCAAAAATAACCTTCCCGTTTGTCTTCATTTGATGAATTCATATGGATCCTCAGCTTAACTCTCTTCTCAGAAAGCCTTTTCTGGAGCATCTTCCCCACTCCTCCCATCCCCTGTTATTCTGCATCTTAGCTCCTTGCTTGTTCCTTACGTATGTGATAAACGAAAGACATGGTATTTGTTAGATTTGAATTTCTCGCTTACTAGAATCAGGAGTGTCACTTCCATGAAGGTAGAGACCACAACCGACTTGTTGGCTGGGTCACCCTGGGAGCCTCTTAGAACAAAACCTGACAGCCTCGGTGACTTGTTGGCTGAATGAACTCAGAACCTGCTTTAAGATCAAATTGCTGACCTTACAGAAGCTGACCATTCCCTTGGTCCGGTCACCACTCTTTCTCTAAATATCTTTTATCATACAGTGTTGCACTGTTTACATGGCTAAGTCTGATTTCTCTGAATTTTAGGGAGTTCCCAAAATCTAAATATTGTCTCTTCTCCCTAGTCCCTGGCTGAATCATGAATTTCACATACAATTTAAGAGTTAGATGTAAGGTGATTTGGGGGTCCTTTTGTTACCTAGGAGGTGATAAAGGTAAATTATTATTTGATAGGTTAAGAGTGCAAATTGTCATTTTGGGGGTTAACCACTAAAAGAAGAGCAAAGGAGGATTAGGGTATAATTTTCAAACCAATAGGAGACAAAGGTAGAATGAAAATACAATCTAAAGGAAGACAAAATGGGGAAGAAGGAATAGATATAACAAACAAAACTCCTTAAGAAGTTGATAGATTTCTATCTAAATATGTCAGTAATATTTTAGATACAATGGCTTAAATGATCAAGTTCAAGGACAAAGACTTTCATTATAAATTTTAAAAAGCACTGAACCGTATGCTGTTTCACCTAATAATAAGTTTGAAAGCGAAGGTTTAAAAATATATGTCATACAAACACTAAAAGAAAGATGTAGCTATTTAAGATCTGAAAAATAGGTTTTTAAGACATTTTTAAAAAAGATAAAGAAGACTAGTTCAAAGACAACAGGTTCACTTTGCCAGGAAGATGAAAGATACTGAATATGTACATACCAAATCATGTGGCATAAGAAGACATACAGCACAATCTGACAGAACTATAAAGAGTATATAGATAGTCCACTGATAAAGAAAGAGGTTTAAGCATGCTTTTGGAAGTAGAAAAAACACATCAGATTTTTAAAACATGACTTGACTGGACTCCAGGCCTCAGTGACTTTACCACTAAGATTTATCACATACGTAAGGGAGAAATAACTCCAATATTAAATAAATCCTCCCAGCTATAAAAACACAAAGTACTCCCAATTCATTTTATGAGACTAACACCATCTTCATTCTAAAACCTAATAGGGACAGTTTGAGAAAGAAAAAGTATAGAACAATTTTATTCCAAAAATTGGACAAAACTTCTAAATATTAGTAAATCAAATTTTCTATTTTAAAAAAGAATAATGCATTATGACCAAGTTGGATTTATCTCAATAATTCAAGGCTGATTCAACATTAGAAAAATCCACCACAAAGTCATCAGGTTAATAGATTAAATGGGATAATCACAAAGCCAATGTCTGTGGCAACCTAGAGGGGTGGGAGGGGGAGGCAAGTGGGAGGGAGGTTTAGAAGGAAGAGGATGCATGTATCTCTGTGCAGATTCATGGTGTTATATAGCAGAAACCATTACAATATTGTAAGCTAACTATCCTCCAATTGAAAAAAAATTTTTTTAATGAGAATCACATTTTAATAGATGCAGAAAGTTTGTTAAAATTCACATTCTTTTATGATAAACAGCTCTTAGCAAATTTGAAACCTAATGGTAAAACCAGAAAGCTTTTCAATTAGCAGAAAGATGGGTATCTGTTATCATTTATATGTAATACTTCATTGAAGATCATAGGCAAGATATAAGAAATATAACTTTCATACATTTGACTGCATATATGAAGAGTCTAAATATAAATTAACATAACTTACATACATTTAAGGTGGTTGAATAAAACATTTCAAACCAACCACTAGGAATGAAATTTTTAAAATATCATAAGTATAACATCACATAAAAAAGTATCACAGACCTAGAAATTAATCTTGCAAAAGGCATTTCACTCCTCTGGGGAGAACCTGCATATTTTTATTGGGAGAAATTATTACCTCAGTCCATAAAAGAAGAGGTAGACCATGTTTGAAGATTTTAAAATTCAATATGCAAACAGTCAATTTCCAACATATTGAATTATAATTTCAATGCAATCCCATCAAAATTCCAACAGGGTGTTTTTCTGGCTAGTTTATTTAAAAACACATATGGAAATGCAAAGGAACAAGAATATCCATGATACTCTTGAAGGAAAAGATAGCAAAACTACTCTAGTTGGCAAAACCTAAGTATAAGGCTGTTTTGTGCTTAGTTGCTCAGTCGTGTCATACTCTGCGGCCCCATTGACTGTGGCCCACCAGGCTCCTCCTCTGTCCATGGAATTCTCCAGGCAAGAACACTGGAGTGTGTTGCCATTTCCTTCTCCAGGGGATCTTCCCAACCCAGCAACCAAACCTGTGTCTCTTGCATTGGCAGGCAGATTCTTTACCATAAGCCATGACGGAAGCCTGTTATGTAGCAACAGCTAACCAGTACAGATGTCAGCTGGGCTGGATTGGCTGAGTTCACTCAGCACCACAGTTCCCTTTTGTGTTGGAGAACTGAGCTTCTCAAGACCCCTTTTCCTGTGTGAGTTCTGGTTTATTACCCAGTGTGAGGACTGCACATGAGATAAAGGGTGTCCGTGAGCTCAGCCAGAGGACCATGGTTTTCAAACCTTCCCCACCCACAGCTTCCTCATCTCTGTTGGAGGAACTCCATCTTAGTGGCCAGCCCAAACACCTGCAGTTTTTCTTCTGGTTTCTAACAGTACATCCAATCCACAAAGAAATCCTGATGGCTACAGTTTTAAAAGGTAGCCTGAATCTGACCATTTTATCTCCTCCTTTACTATCCTGCTGGCCTAGCTCATCATCTCTCTTGCCTAAATCGAACAGTTCATCTTTATGCATCTCCATTTTAGTCTGTTCCCACCAAATATGAGTGATACTTTTAAAAAGTCAAATCATGAACGCTGCTGCTCAAAACCATGAACAGCTCCCATTCCAGAGTAGAGTCAAAGCCTCGTTGTGGCCCACATGCCCTCCACAGGCCTTTCCCTGTCTCCTTTCTGCCCTCATCTCTATGGCTTCCCTTGTGTTCCTTCTGCCTGCAACCACATTGGCCTCTCTGCTCTTCCTCAGACATCCCAGACAGATGCACACTGTTCTAAGCCCTCGCCTAGGTGGCTTCCTCCTTTCCAGCAGCTCTTCTCAAAGATGGCTCTTCAAACCACCTAGAGGGCCCCTAGAGAGTCACTAGGTCTGGGGTGAGCTTAAAGATCTGCATTTCCAGTAAGTTTCCAAGAAATGCTGATTCTAACGCTGCTAGTGTGAGGACCACGTTTTGAGAAGCTATACCCTAGGGCCTCTATTGATGTAATAAATTCTCTTCTATGCATCTAGAATACATGTTCTATACCACGCTAGAGAGAATTGTGAAAATGACCACCAAGATCATTTTGTGTTCAGTAGAATCCAGGTGAAAGAGGCTGTGAAACAGTCTCCAAAGACTTAGAGACCCTCCATTTCTAAGTCTTTGTTCAGGTGTCAACTTCTTAGTGAGATCTACCCAGATGACCCCACTTAATAGCGTGATCTCTCCCCATCTCCACTCTCTCAACTCCCCTTACGTTCAGCTCCTTTTCCTTTTTTGCCATAGCACTAAAGACCTAATGTATTGCAATTTACTTACTTGTATGTGGTTTAGTATCTCTCTCCTAACTGGAATGTAAATTCCAAGGTGCAAGGATCTTTGGTTTTTATTGCAAGGGCTGAACAGACTCTTTTGAATATAAATGAAATATTTGATTTGCAAATGAGTTGAATTCTTTCATCTTCTCAGCAGAATATAAACTCATTTTTTATTAAATGTACTGACTTGACTACGTATGTTCACAGCAAGACTGCAGCAGTGGTAAAAACAGACTTCTGAGATCAGATGATACACCTGGATTCAAAAGTCAGCTTCACTGTTTTTCTCCATGGAATTATGTAGCAAGGCACACTTTCTAAAAATAAAAATCTCAAATAACTTCAGAAAAACTCTGTTTTAAAACTTAGCATTAAAACCTTTACCTACCTAACCTTCCCATAGCACCTTCTGGCAAAAAGTTTTCCAATATATATCAAATAAAGTGTAGATAATAACACCTTGCTGTTTCACTGACACTGAGAAAGTACTTCAAGTTCAACCCCCATAAAATACTGGCATCTCCACTGACAGTATTCATCCAGGAATGGGTTTCTGGTTCTTTGGGTTCTAGTGACCTTCCTACGTGGGACCCAAACCCCACTACAAAACTAAAATCTCACATCTCTTATCCCAAGCATTTGAGAGAAAGAGCTGTCTACAAATGTGAATACTCTGCCTACTCACTTTAGGTCTGACCAACCTGTATAAGAGCATCGCAATGCTTTCACGATTGCGGTGAAACGTAGGTGTGGGGCTAGTATCATTTATGCTGCACATCCATGCGTGACCTGATATTGCCGAAATGTCTTTTATTTCTGAACATTCCAAAACAGCGGTGTACACAGTAACAAATATTAAGTCATATCCCGTAAGAAAGCATTCATTAGTGCAAATGGATTTTGTAAAAGGTCTATCAAAAAGATTTATTTGCTTTAAAATGCATTCATTTCCAGAAGCATTGTTAATAAAATGTTACAGTTTCATCCTCTGTAAAAGTACTGAAAATCAATTGTGGTATAGTAGCAAACATTGCAGGTATTAAGTGCAATGAGCTCATGATGCCATTATAAATATGAAAGCCAGGAATGACAATAAATTAACAATGAAAACAACAAGACCCATTTCACTCTGCTGTCTGGCTGTCTCCTTGCAATGCTTCAGCTTACATTGTGCTCATTCAACAGAAAATTATGTATCAATTGTGTGATGGATTTTTGCTGATATATCCCTAGAGCTAAAAAAATAGTACCTTACCACAAAAATATTTTTATGGCACAAAATTTAAGTTGTTCCATAGTGGTTCACATAGGTGTAAAAAGAAATAGGCACAAAAAATAAAATTCCTGTAAACTATAAAAAAGTAAATTTCAAAGCATACGTTATATAACCTAGTTGTAAATATGCAATGTATTAAAATACAGAACATGTAATGGGAAGATGTTTAGAACATGTAAGTAAATTGAACAGGTTAAAAAAAAAAACAAAAACCTCAGATGGCAAAGAAAGCATTATGCATACACCTCAATTCTCTTAAAAAGGATTCAGGTACATTATCAGTTCTACAAAAACTTCCTAGCTCTAAGTGTCACAATACTGCAACCGTGGATCTGTGAACGCTGCAGTATCTCAGGCAAATATTTAAGTGCAATAATTAGTCTCTGGTGATTGGTCCATTGAAAAACAATGCAGTAAATGTGTTAAAATGCAGAAGGGAAAGAAGATCCTGACACCCGCTGTTACCCAGCCAGCTGGGTAACACGACCCTCATTTCCAGTTCTTTCCCACTCCTCAAGGGTACAGAAAAAGGCATCAGTAGCAACCGTCTCCCAGTTTCCATCCCTCAGCGTGCTGAGTGAAGACAGAGGCTTTGGAGGCTGAAGGAAACTGTGAAGGGATTAAAAAAGGAAATGGCTTGTAAGTAACCCCCAAGTCCCGTCACTCTCTCTGGTCTCCCCGCCCCTACCCCAGCAGGGACAGCATGCGGGCACTTTCCCATGTGTGCCCTGGGGTTCCGGCCGTCAACATGCCCACCTGCCGGAAAACCCAGTTCTCAGCACGTTGCCACGAGTGTTGTATGTGCACAGGCAGACGTGCAACGTAAGTGGAAAAGGACCAACATCCTTCCGTGTCGTAAGAGCATTTTAAAATCAGAGAAAGATAAACATGACAGAAAAACGGCCTGTAAATATCAGTGGCTGCTTCACTGAAAATTTCTTCATGTAATTCTATTTGTATTCAATCTTACAAGTAATCAAGAGATTTGCCTATTATGTTGGCAGCGAATTTTTAAAAAGTGTTAAAACCAATGTTTGCCTAAGTTTGGAGAACCAGACCCTCTATCTGGCAATGACAGCCTATCCAGGAGATTAGTTCAGAGACAGACATCCAAGGATAAATGTACTGTCCACAGTCAACAGAAGCATCAAACAATGTGATTCTATTCAGTCATGAATGAAACAGCCCTGCGTTGAACTAACATGCACCAAAGTGATTTCTATCTGGACAGTAAGATTATTTATTTTGTTTTGCTATAGTTTCTAAATTTGCTTTTGATCTGAGCACCTATTATGCATCAGAAAATAAAAACTATACATACCTAATGCATAAAGAAAGAAAAATTTCTTGTTCCCACATCCTTTGCAAACTGTCACCTTGGTTCCCCCTCTCTCTCCCTCCTTCAAATACTACTTTCTTGTAAGAGCTGTATGTATTTACTGCCTCCATTGTCGCATCATCTAATTTGTCAACTCACTTTTATGGAATTATTTTTTAACCATAAAACACTCCAGCAGATCCACTTCAGAAAGGGCACAACATGACTGGGAGCTCATTGAACATGTGCCCCGCAGCAATGTGGAATTTAAAAAATTCTACCTGGAACATATCAAAGTTCCCAACATAAGCTAAGAAAGCCCCAACTAAACATCACTAAGATGCTTTTTAAATCATGACTATGGGAGGAGGGTGTGTTGTGTACATGCCTAATATCATTTGTGTCCATTCTGATTAAAAAAAAAAAAAAAATCGAAAAATATTGAATCCAGAGGCAGGAGGTTAGGGTTAGGGTTAGAGTCAGGCCGCAAGGGGAAGAGTAACCGACCAGGGTTAGACAAAGGAGACGTCAGGGTGGTGGCCTGGAGTGGTTTCTAACTGCAGACCACGAACAGGGCTACAAGGAAGAACAGACCAAGGCTCTCACCTTCTGACAGGCTGTGCAATTTTGCTTCGAGGCAGGTTACTCCCATTTATTGCCAGTGAAGGTCTTGGAAGTGCGCTGCGGCCCATGATGCCAGAAGCTGCAGCTTTGGTGGGGGTGGGGATCCCCGTGTTGGAGTATAGCTGTAAGCTGTTGGATAAGGGCGTGTTACTGCTGCCCTGGACAGTTGGGCTCACGTAGGCCGTGGCTTTAAGAGGCTGCCGCACTGACGCCGGGAAATGTCCCACGCTGTGGATCCTGTGCTGGAGCTGGCCCGGGGACGGAACTAGGAGGAAAAAGAACATTGCATATTCACCACTGTCTGCACGTGTGCCGTGTTCAAAGATGCTGATGCTCTCTGAAAGGGTTTTAAATGTACATATAAAGGTATCTACATACTGGGCCCAGCTTCTTCTGAAACACAATATATATAAAGTGTTACCGTTCAGCAGCTAAATTGTGCTAATCCAACTCTTTGCAACCCCATGGACTGTAGCACACCAGGCTAAAGGCACCCAAACGTTAAGCCTAGAGTGAAATGAAATTGTGGCATGAACACACTCATGTAACCATATCCACATCAAGACAGCAAACACTGCAGGCGCTTCAGCAGCTTCTCACATATCCTCTCCCAGTCAACACGCCCCACGAGTGACTGTTACTTTCACTTTTATACCACAGATTTGTTATTCCTATTTCGATCTTCATGTAAATGGAATCACAGAGTATGTTTTCTGCCGTGACTGGCTTCTTTGACTCAACATTGTTTTTGAAATTTATCCATATATTTGCATTGCTGTGAGGTATTCCATGGAATGTATGTTAAAATCCATTCTCTTGATGATGTAAAGCTTGGTTACTTCTAAGTCTGGGGTTTTATGAACATTCTTGAATATGCGTTGGTGTTCAGATGTATTATATTACAAGTATATTCCAAATTTATAACTATTAGGATAAATGAAGTTAGCAAAGCTGCTGAACAGAACATCAAAATAGAAAAAAATCAGTTGTGTTTCTAAATTATCAGTAAACTAAAATTTGAAAAAATACTACTTATAAAAGCATTTTTACGATAAAATACTTAGGAATAAACTGAACTACACCTGTATTAAACCTCTGTATAGGAAGCTACATAACTTTGACAGATAAGATCTAAGTAAATGAGGGGATATTCCATGTTGATGAATTAGAAAACTAATATTGTTAAGATACCACTTCTAAAATTTATCTACAGATTAAATGAAATTTCAAAAAGTCTATTATTTGAAACGAAACTCCAGAAGAGTTATTTCAGGAAAGAGTCCTATTAGTCCCATTAACTCTCCTACACACAAGACAGGTAACTACATTGAGTTTAAAAAGAATAATAGAGAGAAACTAGTGAAGATTAATAGACACAATCCTAATTTTACAAATAAGAAAACAAGGATCAGAAAGGATACACAGTTTCCCATGAACTTATGACTAAGAAAAGATCTAGACTGGAGCTGTTGCCTGCAAACCTAGTGCTTTCCTTCTGGAGTTGCCTCTCTAACCTTCTCTGTTCACTTTGTACACTCCAGAAGGCACACCAGTCCCGAACCAGCTCTTCATGAAACACACACATGATGTTTATATACACGCAGGATGTATACAGGATATTCGCTTAGGGATGAAAGTCAATGAGAACACAGTCCTGAGATCGGAAACAAGTTCACAGCTGACCTCCTCTTACACATTAACACTCAAGTTCTTTTGTTTTCTCTCATTATTATGCTTGAGTTACACACAATGACTTTTCTATTTTCTTCATTTGTTTATTAATTGCAATTCTCCATGAAGAATTTCCCCTTTTCTCCATTTATTTATTCAATTAAGTATAAAGCTATGATTATTTAATCTATGGGTTATAATCTTTTAATATAATCATTTATTCTGTGGCTCAATCTGTCACAGGTTTGGTCTCTGGTAGTTTCATTAAGTTGTTTCCTATATCCTTTTGACATGCTCTCTCATCATTTTTTCAGGACTTCCATTAAGACTTTCCATTGTTTGCAGGGTATGTTCTACTTTGGGTTACTTACATTTTTCTGGCACTCAAACTGTGCTACTGATCCACACTGAATTAGAGTTCACAAAAACTCCTAATCATTACCCTATTTGCTACTGTCACTACTGTATTTTCCCCTTCTATGTTTATACTGTTGACTTTTATACTCAAGCACAGAACTTCTATCTCAGTTAAATTTCATCATGATGTGCCTGGCCACCTGTCCTAACCTCCTGACATAAAATTAGAAAGCAGTCCTCAGTTTCCCACCATAGGTTCCTAGGCTATCTTCTGTGTCTTTACACAAGCCTTTAATTCAAATATTAACAGATGAAGCCCTAAGATCCAGCCCCACAGCATTCATTTATACATCTGTTCAAACCTCTCCTGAGAGCTCAGTGTGCCCAGCAGCAAGTCAGGTGCTGGGGACAGAAAATCAGATGAACTATGATCCAAGCCCAGGAAAAGCCAGTAAGCTAGTGTGGAAGATAAACTGACAGTAAAGGGTGACACACTGAATGACGCAAGCAGCAACCAGAAACCTGACCCGTTCTCAACAGGTTTTGGAGGCACCTGGGGTAGTGTATCAGGGGCACCAAGGAGCCTGCTGGGTGGAAGCTGAAGACATCTAGTTGACGGTGCTTGGCCACACACTTGGCCTTCCAGGTCTGGGCACATCAATACTGGGCCTGTGGCCTTGAATCTGCCTCCCAGGGGTCAGTCTTGGACTTAACCCTGACTACCCATACAAGTCGGAAAAGGCAATGGCACCCCACTCCAGTACTCTTGCCTGGAAAACCCCATGGATGGAGGAGCCTGGAAGGCTGCAGTCCACGGGGTTGCTGAGGGTTGGACACGACTGAGCGACTTCACTTTGACTTTTCACTTTCATGCATTGGAGAAGGAAATGGCAACCCACTCCAGTGTTCTTGCCTGGAGAATCCCAGGGACAGGGGAGACTGGTGGGTTGCCATCTATGGGGTCTCACAGAGTTGGACACGACTGAAGTGACTTGCAGCAGCAGCAGCAACCCATACAGGCAGCATTAGTTGGGGCTGGGGAACCTGGAGCCAAGACATCCCCACACAAACTGAGAACACAAAAACACTAGATTGTACTCTCACCATGCTCCTCATCACTGGGTAAAACATACAGAGAATGGAAGACTGTGGGCAAACTGCAATGAAGTAGGTAAATCCTACTCTCCAGTCACACTAAAACAGAACTTCATTTGCCCTGGGAAAGCTATGGACCGATGCAAAACAAGACCACGGTAAGAGCTGGACAGAATAGCTGTGCTTTCCTCTGAGCAAACGTATCAAGTGCACAGCTAGAAAGAGGCAGGATTGCATAGAAAACATTTCTGTATGATGAGTAGAGAGATCAATCACCATTCAGGGCTTCTACTTCTATCCTTAGGTATAAAGGCTAACATATAATTTGCTAATTATTAATTGGTAACATATAATTTGCTAATTATTAACAGGCACCGGTGAAAATACTTCTTAATGGTGAAATACAAAATAAAAGTCACAAGGATAAAAGTTTCCTGTAATGTTCAGAGAAAGAAAGAAAAATGAAATAGTAAAATATTTTCCTAATGGTGTTATAACTAACTGAAAATTACCAAAAAATCTGTCATACTTACTACAAGACTGTATTCTTGAAATTCCATTTGCAGCTCCATGCAAGCTTGAGTCAAAACTCTGACTATTCCGCACGGTGACTGGAGAACTCCCATTGCTACTAACAGTGGTTGTACTTGGCATCCGAGCTAGGTTAGGCATACTTCTTCGGAGCTTGTCTAGAAAAGTATTTTACTGTGTTAAAAAAAAAATCACTACTTTTATGCTGATTAAGACACTAGATTTTAAAAGTAAATACAAAGAAAAATCATATTTTGTTCAATGATACATTATCATACATGTTATGAACTCTAAGAAGCTAACTGATTACCCCACGTATAGGGAGACACTTAATATCTTCAGAAAGGCTCCACCAAACAAACAGCTAATGGAAAGCATTTGTTCTTTAAAAGGGAAGGATTAGCTAGTCAGTTAGCTGTCTGTTCTTAGATAAAATTATATCGAAATGAGGTTAGACAATAATCTTACAGCCATTAACAGTAAAAAAAAAAATTGCCATCTATGGGGTCTCACAGAGTTGGACACGACTGAAGTGACTTGCAGCAGCAGCAGCAACCCATACAGGCAGCATTAGTTGGGGCTGGGGAACCTGGAGCCAAGACATCCCCACACAAACTGAGAACACAAAAACACTAGATTGTACTCTCACCATGCTCCTCATCACTGGGTAAAACATACAGAGAATGGAAGACTGTGGGCAAACTGCAATGAAGTAGGTAAATCCTACTCTCCAGTCACACTAAAACAGAACTTCATTTGCCCTGGGAAAGCTATGGACCGATGCAAAACAAGACCACGGTAAGAGCTGGACAGAATAGCTGTGCTTTCCTCTGAGCAAACGTATCAAGTGCACAGCTAGAAAGAGGCAGGATTGCATAGAAAACATTTCTGTATGATGAGTAGAGAGATCAATCACCATTCAGGGCTTCTACTTCTATCCTTAGGTATAAAGGCTAACATATAATTTGCTAATTATTAATTGGTAACATATAATTTGCTAATTATTAACAGGCACCGGTGAAAATACTTCTTAATGGTGAAATACAAAATAAAAGTCACAAGGATAAAAGTTTCCTGTAATGTTCAGAGAAAGAAAGAAAAATGAAATAGTAAAATATTTTCCTAATGGTGTTATAACTAACTGAAAATTACCAAAAAATCTGTCATACTTACTACAAGACTGTATTCTTGAAATTCCATTTGCAGCTCCATGCAAGCTTGAGTCAAAACTCTGACTATTCCGCACGGTGATGGAGAACTCCCATTGCTACTAACAGTGGTTGTACTTGGCATCCGAGCTAGGTTAGGCATACTTCTTCGGAGCTTGTCTAGAAAAGTATTTTACTGTGTTAAAAAAAAAATCACTACTTTTATGCTGATTAAGACACTAGATTTTAAAAGTAAATACAAAGAAAAATCATATTTTGTTCAATGATACATTATCATACATGTTATGAACTCTAAGAAGCTAACTGATTACCCCACGTATAGGGAGACACTTAATATCTTCAGAAAGGCTCCACCAAACAAACAGCTAATGGAAAGCATTTGTTCTTTAAAAGGGAAGGATTAGCTAGTCAGTTAGCTGTCTGTTCTTAGATAAAATTATATCGAAATGAGGTTAGACAATAATCTTACAGCCATTAACAGTAAAAAAAAAAACCCTAGAAATTGTTACATGTTAGTTAAAAGAAAAAAAACACCTAGAGGTGTCAAACCAACTATTACTGAAACTTTTGCTAGAACATCAAAAAGGAAGAAATTCTTAAAATTCTAACTTGAGATGTTATGAGATAGCCACTTATCACATCAACATGATCACATTAACTTCTGGAAAGTTTTAAGAGTCTTGAGTATGCCCCCAAACCTTTGGAGACTTCAAACACTTTCTTTCTTTTTCTTGCTGAATACACCTTCTACCACCAAGAGGCAGCAGAGGGTAAGCCACACAGAGACCTCGGTGAATTTTAATTCAGCCACAAGGCAACTTAGCATGTACACACACACAAGACTGTAGCTCTACAATGTAGACAGTTTTCTCTTTATTAATACCATGCCCACCAAGCTAACATATATAAATATCAGGTCATTCAAGCTCAGAAAACAGATATATTTGAATACTAAGCAGAAACCCATTCAAGGACAAACCTGATTCGTTTTTCTCTCCTCACACACACACAGCTCCATCTGCATCACTTACATCCCAGAAGTCACCTAATCTAAAAAGGGGTGTTATCTTCCAAGTTTCACCTCCCTTCTTCCTCCTCAACTCCAGTCCTTCAATTCTGCCTCTACCACCCTAGCACAGACCTCATTATCTGTCACCCACATTTTCACAAAATCCTCTTAATGGGTTTCTGTGTACCCTGTCTGCTCCTCCCCACCTTCCATACAGCTGGTGACTTCCAGCCACTTCCTAAAACCCTCCAATCACTCCCCTTCCCCTTCCTCTGAAAGCCCAAGCTCCTGGGCTGAGCAAAGACTCTTCCAAGGTGTGGTCCCTGCAGACCTTTCCATCCTCACGTCCTGCTGCCCCTGCCTCACAACCTGTTCGCCAACCAGAGTGAACCACAGAGTTTCCAAATACTTCACGTGTTCCTGCATCCATGAGCATGCTGGTCCTTCCTCTTGGACACCATTCCTCACTTTGTAGAATGAAGGGATGAACGCATATTTATGCTATCCAGTGGGCTTCCCTTATGGCTCAGCTGGTAAAGAATGTGCCTGCAATGTGGGAGACCTGGTTCCATCCCTGCGTTGTGAAGAGCCCCTGGAGAAGGGAATGGCTACCCACTCTCCACTCTGACCTGGAAAATTTCATGGACTGTATAGTGTATGGGGTTGCAAAGTCAGACATGACTGAGCAACTTTCACTCATTCATGGTATACAGTGTGTTAGAATTTTTGACTCTCAATGGGATTATAGTCTAGACCATTGTTTCTCAATCTTTTCTTCTATTATCCATCTTTAGGGATCCATTAAGGAATAAAGGCAGCAGCCAGTTACCCACCAAACATCTAAAGCTAGCCTTCCCGTCAATACAGGCCCTCAGGCTACCACCACCATGTCACTGATCGCCCTCCTTCCCCGCCAATTCCTAAAAATTACAGTTAGCAAATGTTCTGTAAGATTTAATTATTTATCATACCTAACAAACTACTCCAAATACAGTAGTCCCTCCCTTTCTTATCAGCAGGTGATACGTTTCAAGACCCTCGGGAATGCCTGAATCCATCAATAGTATTAATACATAGTACTGAACTTTATAAAGCTTCCCTGGTGGCTCAGATGGTAAGTATATGCCTACAGTGCAGGAGACCCAGATTCAATCCCTGGGTTGGGGAGATCCCCTGGAGAAGGGAATGGAAACCCACTCCAGCATTCTTGCCTAGAGAATCCCATGGACAGAGGAATCTGGCCTGCTACAGTCATGGAGTCGCAAAGAGTCAGACACAACCGAGTGACTAACACACACACTGAACCTGAGGATGTTTTTCCTACACAGGTACTGACAGGCAGGGAGTATACAGAGCCTGGATACACCTGACAAAGGGAGGACTTGTGTCCCACCTGGGACACAGCAGGAAGGCACAAGATTTCCTCGTAGTACTCAGGACAACGCACACTTTAAAACTTACAACTGTGTATTTCTGGAACTTTCCATTTAACATTTTCAGACTGCAGATGACCATGGGTGACCGAAGTCACAGGTAAGGAGGGACTACCTGTGTGCTCATGGGATTAAAAGGTGTGCTCCTTTTAATCCCACGAGCCCTAGAAATATTCCAAGGACTTTGAAGAGCCATCCCTTTTGAACCCAGGCAGTGTAGGAGCTATGGAAATAGTGAAGTATTAACACACACTTCTGTTTTATTTTTAATTAACTTAGATCAGTATTATAACAATTGTTTTCTTCCATCTATATTATTTTAATAATTTAGAAAAATAATTGTTAGATTAGTTTCCAAGTTACAACTCTTATTCTACAGTTTTGTTTAAATAATACTGTGGTAACAAATGAAGATTCAGATATCTGAGCCAGATTAATAAAGGTTTAAAAAAAAAAGTAGAGATGAAGAAACAAGCTTTACTTTTGTAGCACTTTTAACTTTTTCAGCAATTTTTGTTCCAGGTGAAACAGTCATAGTTGCATTGATTCCTTATAACATAGGTTAAAGGATTACATGTTACATGAAGCAGAACGTATATCAGATGACTTGATGTCCAACTATACCTGAGTTATTTGTCTACATTTTGTAACCAAATGAATGAAAACTCAGAGACATGGGAAGACAGGGAAAGGTATAAGTGGTAGGCAGGCTGGTAACTCATCATCTACCAGCCTTCAGAGCTTATGTGCTCAGCCATCAAGTTGATCAGCCAGAAGTTCAATCCAGAGAACTGCTGTCATCTTCCACTTCCTTTGTGCAAAATGTAGAGACCAGCCCTTTTAGAGAAATAAAACTACCATACTCAGACACTAGGCTGAGATATGTTTCCATTTTCCTAATAGGAACCATCGTAACACAGGTTTAGGTAAACCCAATCGTTTCATAATGGTGCTGAATGTAAGTTAACACCACTTTTCTAAGGGGAACAATGATCCCACTGACAATACTAATCAGGATGCAGAGGGAGCATCTGCTGGATAGGCGGGATGTGACCAAAAAAAAACCCTTCATGGGAACAACTCTGGGTGCTCTCTCCCACAGTTTTAACGATCCAGTAGTTACTGTCTTTGATTTTATGAGCTTAAATAAATTGGCCATCAGTGGCAGTCACTTTACCTGCCACGGTTTTCTTTTAGATTTGAAATCTGAAAGTATTAAACAGAGATAAGTTCTAACTATTAAACCTTAAATATGTTCAAATGCTCTCTCAATTCGCATGAATAATTACAAGTACAGAGGAAGATAAAGTAAAAACTTATTACATGCTGGCAGGTGATGACTAGTACAATTTGTATCTGCCCTTGCAATATTTTTAAATAACTTGCTTAAATGATCATTTCTGGGCCCTGGTGTGAGAAATGGTGCTATGTAATAATTCAAAAATATTAGTTTATAAATATGGCTTGTTTCTCCATATGCTATAGGATTTGTGTGTGAGGGCTGGACTGATCATTATTGTAAAAACATACCAGGCTAAAATATCACATGATTATTCTTCATATAGTTCTTGGAAGTCATGATCTATAACTCGTGGGAGTGGGGAAGGAAGATAAATGATGAAGAGGGAGGTAGAAAAAAAATACAAAAGAGAATACCATATATTCCAACCCTCTGTGCTGACATCAGGACACATACCCTGCTGGCACCACACACAACTGCAGCCTCCAATACGCACTGGAGACTTCACAGACTTATCCGCACTGTGCAGACTTAAGTCTAGATGTCAAGAAGTCAGGGGAAAGCACACCCCAGCAACCCCTAGGTCTCCACGTGCACAAGCACCATCCTCGCCAAGCACGGTCGTCCAGGCTCACCATCTAGCACTCGGAGCCAGAGGCAGGCAGGGAGAGACGCGGGTTTTCGAGAAAGACAAGGGAGGGTGCAGCTCTGTGTCTCCAACTCTATGAAGCTCCTCCATGAGCCCCTCAACTCCCGCAACCCTGCCGCACTATACCTGTACCAGGCACGACATAAAGACGCTTCCCATTTCTGACTCCATCTATTACATCACAGAGGTTTTCTTGAAGCTGTAAATCCCTACGTCTGGGACACATAATCACCAACTGCACTGGTAAGGTCTTGAGGCTGTACTTAAGTTCACCTCGGAAACATTTACCCATTATTTATACTGACCTTAAAACCCATTTCTTGGCCACATAGGAAAGATCTAAGCATATCAGATACCAAAGAGGCATATAACCTACCTCCTCCATTGGTCCTATTTGGCTGCTGATCTGGAGTCTGGACTTGAGGTGAATAATACTGTTGCTGCTGGTAATTATTTGAAGGAAAATACTGGGAACTGGGGCTCCTCCTACACTCCCGAATGCTGGAGAAAGTCTGTGAATGGGGTATTCCTCTTTGGAAAGGGGAACATCTTGGAAGACGGGGCTGAGGTGGTGGCAAATGATCAAATTCCTCCTCATCCTCCAGGCTGAATCGATCATATTCTTGATCACTACATGTCCCTTTTTTTCCTGAATTCAGTGACACACTGGAACTGTGTCTCGACACAGATGCTGAAGTAGAAGCATAATCTTGCCTGAGACCTGTAAGAAGAACAGGAAATACTATTACCTTAGGAGGCATTTCAGTTTGGCTTAATTACTGAGTTCTAAGTAAGTAAAGTCACTCAGTCGTGTCCGACTCTTTGTGACCCCATGGACTGTAGCCCACCAGGCTCCTCAGTCATGAGATTCTCCAAACAAGAATACTGGAGTGGGTTGCCATTTCCTTCTCCAGGGGATCTTCCTGACCCAGGGATTGAACCCAGGTCTCCCGCATTGGAAGCAGGCGCTTTATCAAATATTGCAGGAAAATGCATGCCAAGCACACGATTCAAATGGAGACCCGTTGTCTTGCTCTTAGTTTATTAAAACCCTAGAAAATAGACACATTTACCTACCAAACAGACAGCTAATACTAGACTATCCTGTTTTAGGGGGGAAAAAAACCTGCCCTAATGCCAGGGATGATTAAATGCATGGCTCTAGCTCATCAATCAGTGTCTGTCAATACCCCTAAGCAATTCCTGATGAAATCTGGAGAGATGCTTAGGAAGGGTGCTTAGGAAAACCTATTCATCATCACTAGGAGCAGTTACCTATGAGTTAAGACAATTCAAAGAATCAACTCTCTGCCCAGGTAGGAGCTCCTTCTGCTCCCCACCCCAGCTTTCAAAGTCAAAGGAAAGTTCAAAACCTAAGGCACAATATTTTCTTAACAAAGTCACTTCTCTTGTTCTTTTTGTTACTAATATTACCTTTTTCAAAGCATGCTGACACTTCAAAACTTCAATAGTTTGGGGTCATCCTCAATGACAGTCATCTAAAAATAGTCAACCTGCAAGTCTCTGCTTATTTATCTCACTACCAACTCACAACTTTTTTTAAAGTGGTCTGTGCCTGACTACTTAACTTCTGAGGCTGACATCTCATCTCTCAGCTACCTATTTTTCAGAAAGAGTTACTGTCAGTTTACTGTTACAAAATATAAAATAATCACTTTTCCTCTCAAAATGTTATCTTATTTAATCCTGCACAAGCAATACAGTGTTTCTCATAGTAGCCTTGCTCAATTCTAAAAGCAGGAAACTGTTTTTGCTCAAATGAGACCTGGCTATTTCTATTTATGTTGGCCTGAGAAGCTAACTCCAAAATAAGCTTAGCCCAGTTCTGTGATCTGCATCTTCTTTAGCTTTTTGATACCACTATACCATGGAAGTCGTTCACTCTCAGATTACTTGCTGTAACTTTATTGCACAACCGTTTGCAATTATCCCCTAAACTGTCCCATTTCTAATTATCTCCTCTTCCATAATTATCTATCTTGAGAAATCTATATTTTTTATTGAAATATAGTTAACTTACAATGTTTTGTTAATTTCTACTGCATGGCAAAGTGGTTCAGTTATACATGCATATATACATTCTTTTTCATTATGGTTCATCTCAGGGTACTGAGAGAGTTCCCTCTGCTATACAGCAGGTTCTTGTTGTTTATCCACTTTATATATATTAAAAAGTTTGCATCTGAGAAGGCATTTTTAGTTGAATTTTTATTAAGGTAACTGCACACTCACATGTAGTTCTTGGGAATAATAGATTTTTTTGTGCACTTTGCCCGCTTTCCCTTGATGGTATCATTGTGCAAAATCATAAAATAAAAGGACAACTAAAATACTGGCAGTTATACAAACCCATCTGATTTAGATTTTCCCAGTATTATTTATATATATGTACATGTGTTTGTATTAAATTCTACACAATTTTATCACCTGTTGACTGGTATAACTACCACCACAGTCAAAATTGCTACAGGCTCCCCAAATCCCTTATGCTGCCCTCTTATAACCATGCCCACCTCCCTCCTGAGAGCCCACATCATGTCCCATGTCCCTGAGCCCAACAGCCACTACTATACCATCCATTTCTAAATTGCCATTCCAAAATGTTATCTAAAGGGAATTATACAGTATGCAACCTGGGGCATCTTTTTCACTCAGCATAATTCCCTGGAGATACACCCAAGATGGTACGTCTAACAAAATTTCTTCTTTCTTCTTGCTGAGTAGTACTTCACAGTATGGAGGTATCCCAGGTTGACAGACCACTTATTATTGAAGGACACCAGAGATCATTCTGGTTTTTAGCTATTATTATAAATAAAGCTGCTATGAACATTCATGCACATGCTTTTGTGTTTTTGAACACAACTTTCCATCGTTCTAGGATAATGCCCAAGAATACGATGTGCTGGGCCTTATAGAAATGGCAGTTACTCTAAGAAACTGGCAAACTGTTTCCACAGTGGCTACACTGGCAATGCTTTTACATCCACGTATTTCGGCTGGAGTATATCTCAATACTTTACAATGGTCATGAGACTGAGAAGCACTTAATTAATTGCTCCACCTCCGGAGTAGGATGGTATAAGAGAAAGAATAGAGCTGTTTGCCCATTACCTGGGGGAGAAATGCCTGAACTCTTAGATTTCAAGTAGAAGCCTCTAGTGTAAGACATTTTCTAGTTTAAAAAGAGGGACATACTTTCTTCTTGCAGACGAGCCATGATCTGAACATCTGTGAGGTCCTGTAACTTGTATCCCATGGAGATAGAATCATCTTCCAGCTCGGAAGTACTCAGCTCACTGTCTATGGATGACTGGGGACTGAGAGGGGAGCCCCTAGATGTGTAACCTGAAAATGAGAAACATGTTTGTTATTAACTCTAAAGAACGGATCTCTGTATGTGCTTTACATTACAGTTCATACATCAACAGCCAGCAAATCGAGGCATTCTCCAGTCAAAGGACACAGAGTGGCTGTGTCCACTTAAAAAAGAAAAAAAGACTCCTTTGTATTTTTCCTGTTTTCATAAGTCACCAAAAAAAAATGACCAGCACACCACTGTGATAAGACAATATGCATGTTTTCACATGTTTGTAATTCATATACACAAAACCACTCATTTTCTTTTTTTTTTAATTGAGTTTTCATAGTTCAAAAACCACTCTGCTGTACACTACAAAAAACTGTCAAGAAGGTAGATTTCAGTGGATTTCACATACGTGTATTTTTTACCACCATAAGACAAGAAAAATCAATAATGCTAAACCTGCATCCTATTAGCTTAAGTATATACCTACAGCCATTAAGATGCACGTGCTGTACACTTCCAATTAATAACCAGACACGCCTGTTGCTGGTAGTAATGGATTATATATTTTAAAATAAGTTTAATCTGGTACATTTTTTAACAGGTGCAAACAGCAGTGCCATATATGGATAAGAATATCACACATAAAAGGCACACGTCCACACAAAACACATACAAAATCTGCATAAACCTTTATCACTCTATCTGTGATGACAGAGTCCTCACAGGAGACGAGAAGTCACTCAGGAGAGTAAGTAGTGACTTGAGATAAGACAACCAAGGAAGAAAGGACCCAAGAGAGAAAATTATAAGAATGGAATCACACCAGTGCTCAAACAATGAAGGAAACATTGAGACAGCCATCACATAAAATTATGACTATTCTTTCTACATAACCTTGACCTAAAAAGCAATCAAAAAGTTTTTAAACAAGATATAAAAGTCTTACAATCTTCAACCATAACTTTGTTCAACATTTAATTTTAAAAGCACATTTGGAAATACATATATGTAATATATACTTTTGATAAGGAGGGAAAGCTGCCTGCTATACACAATGAAGAGCAGATTAATGATATTAAAGTATAAATTAATGCTAGCCTTTTTCGTACCCAATGTAGATGTGCAGCAAACTCCCCATCATGATAAAATTACCCTCAAGTTTTTCAATGAAAGGTGGATTATTTTTTAAGCTGTGTTTGGTGACCGACTCACAAAGTAAGCAGCTAATCAAGAAGTTGAAATATTACCTGTTCTTTCAGGTGTTAGTATTGCTTTATTTGAGGTTTTAGAGAAGCTGGGAGTATTAATGCCATTGCTATAAGGGCTGAGTCTTGCCACAGGACTATAAGGAAAAGCCAGTGAGACATTTGAAGGGAAGAGACTTCGCCATCGGCTGGCTGTCACAGAAGCAGAAAATAAACAGCAGCAGTTAGCTATACAGAAGCAAACATGGACTGGTCAGAGAGAAAGAGAAGAGGTTAAAAACAAAATGAAGAGACAAAGCAACTTTTCACTCTTAACTGACTCATTTACCTTAGGGAAAAATGTGTAAAAATGGGCTATTTGTGAATAAGGGTCCTATTTCTACCACCATGAAGAACAAATCAAGCAGAAGCACTTGATCACAGTCAGTATGTCTATATAACAATGAAAATTTGTCTTTCATTTCCTCATTATGAATGTTTTGTTTTTCTATTTCTGCACAAAAAACTTAAATGTTTTAATAATATAAAATGTTAAGGTCAAAAGAAAAACTCAAAGCAATTTACCTTTAAAATTACAGAAACAGTTCTTTTAATATTAACTGTTAATGGTCCTATAGTTTTTTCCTAAGGTTTATTTTCAATCCATTTAATATTAACAAATGTTGATCAAAATATTTTTATGAAAACTTGTTCGTGGATTATGTAAGAAACTTAAAATGCCTACTGCATTTCTGAATGGGCTTGAGGCCAAAACAAATTTTATGGAAAAATGATCTATAAAAATAACACCACGGTGTATATATACCAAAACTTACTGATAGTTATTTTAGATAGCAGGCATAGAGATGTTTGATAATCTGTTGGATTTTTTCTTCATAAAAAAAAATTTCCCAAATTTTCTGCACAGAACATGTTATTTACATAACTTTTAAAGGTAGGATTACACATATTATTAATTTAATACTATAAAATAAGGAAGAAAGGAAATGGCAACCCACTCCAGTATTCTTGCCTGGGAAACCTCAAAGAAGCTGGGCAGGCTACAGTCCATGGGATCGCGGAGAGTTGGACACAATTTAGCAACTGAACAAATAAGATACAAAGAGGAATGTACCTGCACGGGCAGGTGATCTAACTGTATGTACATTATCTCACATGCCCTAATTAACATATTTCCCTCCTCCAAAATTCCCAGGACCTTAGGATCATAAAAACACTCTAAATTGTGATAAAACTCAAGTCACACCTAAAATCACTCCCTCTTTCTTCATGGAGTACAGATTCCTGAGCTAGTCACAACACACTTTCCTAAAAAGCAATCACTTAGATGTATACTAAGTGGATACTTAGTATATATAAAAGCAGGATAGGAGGGAAGAAATAAAAACTATAAATTAGATTAAGTTTCACTTTGAGCAGTAACTTGGTCATATTTCTGGAAATTTGACAAAACTTGAAGAAACATGTATAAAAAGGACTGCTCTGAAATGCACTCCCCAGGACACTTTTAATGAGCGATGCTAATGAGCAAATAGCTGAAAAGTGTTCAAAAATGGGAGGCAGTGGGGTGGAAAGGAAGAAGCTGTGGGCTGCGGGCAGGCAAGAAAGTTAACGAGCTTCAATCCCAGGGCTGGTGAGGTCCTTGCAAAATATCATCAAGGTTATTTACAAGAGCAAAATGCTTCCTGTTACTTCAGCAAGAATTCTTGAGAAATAGTACATCCCATATGAACAACTACAGAAGTACCTATTCCCTATGCAGATGAAAGAACTAGCTGAGGAATCTGCATTCAGCAATTCTGTTTTCAGAATCCACACTTCTCAAGAACTGGACTCTGCCAGAAGCCACGTTCCTGGTTGACATCAGTCACAACCCTTATCCAACATGCAATTCTCTGGGGGTTAAGGAGGCCTTCCCAACCTGCCCGGAGCAGAGATGTGCAGAGCTGGTATTCCCTGCCCTAAACCACCAGATATGTAAACTGAGCCCCAGATACACTGAGAAATAGCAGTGAAGATGCAACATCCACTATGCAGTTTGTCTCATACCTTCAAAGTTTCTCATTAACAATTCTGTATTAAAGAAAAAAGAAGCGCCCAACTGCTCTTTGTGACTGCTCACTTGCTTAACAGATGATGTTATGTCACCCCAGTCTGATCACTCACCAGATTACAGTGACTGTGTGTTCTCACCCACAGATGCAAGCGACAATGCATCACAGCTAAACAGCATTCATTACTCTGCACAATGACTTCTGTGAGCCAGCCACCCAGCAGAATGGCACAGTGATCATGGCTATGACAGCAAGATCCCAACTAAGAAGACAACTAGCATCTATCGCGAGAAAAAAAGCCCGGCATTGTCCTCTTGGCATGGAGGATTTTAAGAAAAGGGAGGAGAACTGTGGCGGAGGCAAGCAAACAAAACAATGATGTTGCATTCGTGCCCAAGGTTGTGTGGAGGAGGAGAGGGGAGCAGCGTGGAAGCCACTGCACCCTAGTTATTCTTCACTCTGTAGCTGAAGAACTGGAACAACTTTAATGGGAAGCTTTTTCATAGAGATTAAAAGCAAACAAAAGAACTATTCATAAGGCAGTTTTGCTTTTTCCAATTAATTAATTTAATGGATTTTCTGCATATAAGGATGTCAAATTATTTGAGAGGCTTGATATGATGATCAGAATGACCCTAAGAATCTACGTATGGAAGTGAGAGTTGGACCGTAAAAAAACCCGAGTGTCCGAGAACTGATGCTTTTGAACTGTGATTTTGGAGAAGACTCTTGAGAGTCCCTTGGACTGCAAGGAGATCAAACCAGTCAATCCTAAAGGAAATCAGTCCTAAAAGCTCCAACATTTTGGCCACCTGATGAGAAAAACTGACTCACTGGAAAAGACCCTAATGCTGGGAAAGATTGAAGGCAGGAGAAGGAGATGACAGAGGATGAGATGGTTGGATGGCATCACCAACTCAATGGACATGAGTTTGAGCTAGCTCTGGGAGTTGGTGATGGACAGGGAAGCCTGGTGTGCTACAGTTCATGGGGTTGCAGAGAGTCAGACATGACTGACTGACTGAACTGAAGAAAGGAGCAAGACAACTTTTTGATGAAGGCCAAAATGAGTGATAAACTTCTGAACAGCTAATTTTCCTATCTTCCTACTCCAGAGTTTTAAGTAAGGGGCTTCTTCAAGTTGGATTAAACAGACTTGTTTGGCAAGTCTTGACTTGGCAAGTTGTTCATTCCTAAATACCTAAGTTCATCTTTCCTCCAGAACACTTCTGTCTGCACCCGTGTGGTCCTACACCACTTCCTTGATCAATACCCTGGCCGTCTCTTGCTAAAGCATCACATCTATTCCTTGACCAACTTCCAGCCACCCACGCTGCCCTCAGCCAGCTTGCTCTGAGCATCACCAGCAGGCTTGTGGTGGTCACTGACCACTTTAACCGTGTTGCTCTCTTCCTTTCTCAAGTATGAAGTGGCTTTTCACCAAACACAACATCTGGAAGGCACTACAGATCATCTCACTCGTACCCTTATCCACTGTCCTGTACCCCACCGCCCACATCTAAAGAGTTTCTAAAGCTTTCTTGTTAAGAATACAATTGGTGTTGGTTAACCTTTCAACTTTGCCACCTTCTATCTAATAAGCATTTCCTATTGAAATAAACATGACAAAGTATCAATACTAAATTGTGGATGGATCCCTCATCTTCCTAGAGAGAAGCTAGTTTGAGTGTCTAATGGCCTATCAAGTTATTTTATGTACACCTTCAAAGTTATCTAACTTAAAAAAAATAAATTACACTCTATCTGTGAAGCTATTTTTTATACATCATTAAGCAAAGTATGACTTCCTCTGCAAAAATCAATTTGATAAATGCTCCAGTGGTGATAATGTCAAGAAAAATCATAAAAGACAGGTAACGGGAGAGGTTTAAAAAAGAATGTAAATATTTTAATTTTCCACACTGAATATTCCTAACAAAAATTTTTTCAGAAACAATGACACTCCATATCTTGATCATCTTTGCTTAGACTCATTGTAAATATTTGAATTTTTGTTAAATATATATACCCATGCATATAATCAAAATCTAAGAATTCAGCAAGGCTTAATTCACATAAAAAGAATAACTGATCTAATGTGAAAATCCTAGTGATAATCCTCAAAAGGACAGTATGCATCAACCTAAAAAAGTTCAAAATAAAGCAATGCTCTACTGCAGAAACCATCATTTTCACACTTTCCCCTCATTATAGACAGAGCCAGCTGAGTACCTAATACAATGTCCAACACATAAACATTGAATGTGGTTAAAATCTTGGCAGCTTCACTAATATTCCCCTATTTCAAACCATTCTACCATTCCTCCTTTCACATCTAAATGATTCTGCCAACTTTCTTAAACATACTGTAACCAGAATTTAGTGTATCTTTGAAGACAAGGGTGAGTCATGTCAGTCCAGCTTGAGACCGGCTGAAGAACTGTACCGTAAGAGCACTTCCCAGTAACTGCTCAACTCCATCACCCGTGCAAAGCCACGGAGACGTGAACAAGAGATGCATATTCACGGGGGCCAATGTTAGCACAGAAGCAAAGGGAATGTGGAGAAGAATCGGGGCTAGAGACGTTGGGAGGACACGTTTACATCCTGTCACAGGCAGCAGGGTTCCCCAGCCTCGAGGACCTAACGCCTGGTGATCTGAGGCAGAGCTGATGTAATAATAACAGAAAAAGTGCACGATAAAGGTAAGGCACCTGAATCAAACTGAAACCATCCCCCCACTTCCAGTCTGTGGAAGACGAAAAGGTTGGGGACTGTTAGTATACCGTATTGGCTTTAATATTCAATTAGTGTTTTGACTTTGTAAAGGAGAAAGTCATGACCAGCTATGCTACTTTATGATGGCATAAACAGCCACACAGATGATGCATTAATTGGGTAGAGACCAATGACTGGGAGACTGGTTAGGAGGCTTCACAGCGGAGCTCACAGAGGCCTCACAAGGCACAGGGACATCTAAGCTAAAGTGGAGATACCTGGTGAGTCAATGAATACAGGGAGCAGAGGAAAGGAGGAAGGCAAGGCCAACATCAGGCATTCTAAGACACCGATGTCATCCACCAAAATGGGAGAGATGAGATAAGCATGCTTAAGAAAAAATGAACTGAATTCAAGGACATGCCTACATGCTGGTGCCCAGTAGAGTCAGAATTCAGGAGAGAGGGCTAGAGACAAAGAGACCAGAAGAGATCAATAAGTAACTGTTAGGTGAAGCCACAGGCATGAATGAAAGCACCCAAGGAGACTGTAAGGAAGGAAAAGAGAAGAGGCTTAAGGAAGGAGCATTTAAGTGTGGGAAAGGGAGAATCAGCAGAGGAGGCAGGAAATGAAGGTGGGTTTTGTGGCCTCTTATCTGTAAATCAGAAGGCAGCAAACATGCTGAGAAGGCAGAGGCTGGAATAAAGCATCTGTGAAGTAGTAATGACCTGGGACCAGTATAAGCTATTATTAGGCGAGTCTGGACAGCATCTCTCTGGCAGAAAACTAATTTCAACAGGCAATCCTAAATAGAACACATGACATTAGCAAGTGTCCTCTTCATGATTCTCTAAACGGCATTTATGTCCCATTGGGTTAAGATAGATGAACTGTGGTGGTTGTATTATTCACAGAAATGTCAAAGTGACCACTTGTTATAAATAGTACGGGAAAAAATAAAAACTCTAGTGACTGAAGGTTATTTGCCACTAGGGAATTCGAGAGATCCAGGGTATGATCTTAGGAAGAGGAGTTAGATATGAGTCTGGAAGGGCTAGGTGGCTGTGTTCAATGCCAACAAGAGTCAGAGATCACAGCAACAGGCCAACACAAGAACTGGCAAACATTTTCTGTGAAGGGCCAGGCAGTAAACATTTCAGGCTTTGCCACCATTAGGTCTGTGCTGCAACCACTCAACTCTGCCCACTCTACCATCAGGGCATTAAGTTAACCACAGATAAAACACACACGAGTGACTATGGCTATGCACCAACAAAACTTTATATATACCAAGAGCTGGATTTAATAGAAAATATGGGTCATGAAATACTACTCTTAATTTTTTTCAACCATTTAAAAATGTGAAAGAGGCCATACAAAAACAGGTAGGAGGCCAGATATGGCCATAATTTGCCAACTCTTGGACTAATAATACACATACCAGTTTTTTAATATTCCCTCTGATAAATACATAGGATTAATATTCTATCGCAAGGGTATGTCAGAGGTTGAGATGTAACAGTGATGGCCGATAGCATGCTTCTTCACTGTCATTTTTTCCTAACATGTTGTAGTAAAGACACACAAAAGTCTGAAAGACACTGGACACCAGAGTTCCGGTCTCCATTTTGCCAGATGCTAGTTCTCAGATCTGGAGCGAATCTGTGTACCATCCTTGTGTTCCTGTATTCTCGTTGGAAGAGAAAGTGTGTTCACTGGAGGTAACAGGCAGGGCTGTGATGAGTGTGAGACAGAAGTTTGCAGCATGTATTCCAAACCGCAGAACATTTTTTAAGGAAGTCTACAGAATAGGAGAGTTGGACTATGAAGGAAGCTGAGCACCAAAGAATTGATGCTTTTGAACTGTGGTGTTTGAGAAGACTCTTGAGAGTCCCTTGGACTGCAAGGAGATCCAACCAGTCCATGCTGAAGGAGATCAACCCTGGGTGATCATTGGAAGGACTGATACTGAGGCTGAAACTCCAGTACTTTGGCCACCTCATGTGAAGAGTTGACTCACTGGAAAAGACCTTGATGCTGGGAGGGATTGGGAGCAGGAGGAGAAGAGGACGACAGAGGATGAGATGGCTGGATGGCATCACCAACTCGATGGACATGAGTCTGAGTGAACGCCAGGAGTTGGTGATGGACAGGGAGGCCTGGCATGCTTTGACGGGGTCACAAAGAGTCAGACACGACTGGGCGACTGAACTGACTGAATTGACAGCAAAGTGACAGCAAGTTGGGGCAAAGATGTTTTATTAAATTCTGAGGGAAAATGTCCTGGAAGCTAGGTGGAAGAAAAAAAGAGTGCAGAAATGATCCACTTTTCCTAATACTTAGGCAGTTGAGCCTCTCTTCTCAAAATGATGCGTATGCTTTTTAAATTATAGCTCATTTAAATGAGTCCCCAGGCTTAATCTTTCCTCAGCTGTTACCAACTCAAAGTACTAAATCCTGAACCTTCAACAGTTTGAGCAGGATAGGTCAACAGTTTTCACTTGTTTACCCAAAGACTATCTCAGAGGAAACAAATGTCCCAAATGACACATTTTCTAAGAAATACTGTTTCTTCAAAACCACAGGCTCCTAAATCATATCTCTGACTCTTAAATAATGTTGTTCTTTCCCAGAGTCCCAGAAGGCAGAGGAAAAGGAAGCAAGTAGAGATTAACACACACTCAACCCTTCCTATTTTATTATTTCTTTTATACAACAGGTAGGCAGCCCTCAGGGCTTCCCAGATGGAGAGAGTGGTGAAGAAGCCCCCTGTCAGTGCAGGAGATGCAACAGCCCAGGTTGGATCCCTGGTTTGGGACGATCCCCCAGAGGAGGGCATGGCAACCCACACCAGTATTCTTGCCTGGAGAGTCCCCACAGTCAGAGGAGCCTGGCGGCTACAGTCCATGGGGTTGTAAAGAGTCAGGCACGACTGAACGACTGAGCACACAGCCAGCCCTCGGTCCTACGCCAAGCTGAGGAATTCAACTACACAGACCTTTACTAACACCAGCTCCAGGGCGCTCCAGGATCACTGAAGGACGGGCGACATTAACTCTTCTTGTATTGGCAAGAAGTTATATCCAGACCACAGCATTTTGATCCAAGCCCACAAGTCACTGGGGCAGGAAGAGCTGTTTTCACAAACCATCCTCTCCAGAATAAACTTCCTAGGTGATCATATTACAGCTTAATGTATCCACAGTCCGTAGAAACGCTTGGCACACAGATGTGCTCAAATGTTTGGACTAAGCTTAAACATGGGAATTAAAAACCCTGGGCAGATACAGCATTTTACAGGTTCACTATTACAAACTGACTACACAGACAGACGTAAAGGTTTTCTGGACTTAAGTTAACAGGATGTAAGCATTGCCGACTTGGCTCCCACCTGCGCCAGGCCCCTGCAGTAGTAACATATGGCTTGTGGCTTATCTGATCCACTGTTATTACTTGGTGGACTTCAGCAGCATTAATTTCTCCATGGCCTGATAAACAAGCATATGGGATCTAGGAGGTCCTAATGCTACTCTGAAATAAGTGATCATTAGTGCTCTTTCCCAAACACAAAGTAAAGAGGATTCAACTCATATGCATGTGCCAGTGGATTCACAGAAAGATTAAAGAACTAGATGATGAGGTCCTTAATTGGTGTAGTCTTACAGGCTACCTAATCAGAGTAAGTTACTCCTCACACCCAAGTCTCTCCCTCTTCCAACTACAGCTAGAAAAACCTACTAGGTTAACTTGAATCTTTTCCGACAAGTTCAGTTCATTCAACCTATGATGACAAATGTAATGACTTAAAATTATGATAATGTTTTATACATAAATATAATATATATACCTATGATCCCAGAGCATGCTGATACTCAGCATTTAAGCTTCTAATTATATTCAAGTCTAATAGTTTATAAATAATATACAAAAACATGACTTCCACCATTAAGTAACATCTAATGAAAGAGTTCATTTAAGCACATAAATAATACCTAAAGGCAGTCAAGAAAGTAATTTCAACATTAGGAATAAGATTTAAAATGTATTAGATTTGAAAGGAACTAAAAGATGGTGTGTATTCCCAAAGATTGGCAGATAAACATTTAATACTTATTGAATGAGTTACAAAATTTCACCACAAAGGAGCATTACTTAATATTTATTCCGTAAGGATCAGTTTCATAATCATTCTTAATCTGAACTTCACCGATAAACTAACGTTGCTGGTTAAAGGATTCATCATCACGATTCAGGCATTAAGCCTTTGCTACTTCTCAGGCCCTCACCAGTCCCAAGACCACATGCTGAACGCTCTTCTCTCACAGCTACTACTGGGTCCTTCCCAGGTCTTCTCTAACCAGGACAATGGTCTACAAGTCAAGCTGGGAAATGAGGGCTGGGAAGAGAAATTCTGTGGATTGTCAACTTGTTTCCACTTAATCAGTGGTCAGAACTGAGGATAAGCTGCCAGCTTTAAGTGCCCATGGACCAAATCCAGTGTTATCCAGGGCTGGAATGACCGCTACAGCTTCACAAGTCATCATCATCATCGGACTTTCCATCTGCAATTAACAGGGGAGATTAAAAATAAATCTAAACTTAGTAGTAACTAGACTTCAAAGGCATGTTTAAAATTCCCTTGCGGAGAAGTCATTACCCCCCCCCAGGTCTGATTGCTATGGCTTACATCAAATTTAAGGACAGTGAAGATGGCCACAGAATGTGAGAAGCGGGCCTACGTGAAAGTAATACCGGAACCCGCAAAGAACAAGGAAAAAGAGTGACTTAAGGCTCTGTCAGTGACACAATGTTGGCATGTGGACTGCACACAGCTGTTCTAATTTTGACAAAAGCCAAGTAATGACAGCTGGTCAGAACAACTCACAAGTTCTACACGGCAGTGATGAGACAGGGAAGATGTTACAGATTCTGAGGCTATGAAGAAACAGGCTACATGACCTCACGTCTGAATATAGTGGGTTCCCCCCAACCAACACTAAGGACAGACGGAAAAGAAAGTGTTAGTCGCCGAGTCGTGTCTGACTCTGTGATCCTATGGACTGTCAGCCCACCAGGCTCCTCTATCCATGGAATTCTCCAGTTAAGAATACCAGAGTGGGTAGCCTTTCCCTTCTCCACAGGATCTTCCCTACCCAGGGATCAAGCCCAGGTCTCCTGAACTGCAGGTGGAGTCTTTACCACTGAGCCCTCTGGGAAGCCCAGATAACCAGTAAGAGTCTTTCTGCCCATGGACACGTACAGTTTGCTGAGAATCCAAGCCCAGGAGGCCAACAGACAGCACGTAGACGTTCCTAGAGAGAAGAGTGCTAGAAATGGGTTCTGAACCATCCTGCCTGTCTAGTGTCTCATGAGCTGGGGTACTCTTCTGTCAGGAAGGGGCACAAAACATCTGGCCGACATTCCAGTGGCAGAAAAGGCCTCTGACCTACTAATCTTGAGTGATGGTAGAAAGTAAACCTAAACAGCCAAGTTTTGACAAAGCAGAAACATTTTTTGGCCCTAAAACCAACCACCTCCATGGTTTTATTAAAATATCTGCATGGAGAAGAACATTAAAATATACATAAAGGTCAAAAACAGCCAGATCCCTTTTCCAGGAGTGTTGCTTTGGAATTCACAACAACTACATAATTCACATATAAGTGCAACTTTTAAGTAGACAAACCACCAGCTTGCTTGTACCTGACTCCCTGCAGTGAGAAGTTTCGACATTTAGGGCACGCTCACCCTCTCCAATGGAGAAGGCAATGGCACCCCACTCTACTACTCTTGCCTGGAAAATCCCATGGACGGAGGAGCCTGGTGGGCTGCAGTCCATGGGGTCGCTAAGAGTCGGACACACTGAGCGACTTCACTTTCATTTTCACTTTCATGCATTGAAGAAGGAAATGGCAACCCACTCCAGTGTTCTTGCCTGGAGAATTCCAGGGATGGGGGAGCCCAGTGGGCTGCCGTCTATGGGGTCGCAAAGAGTTAGACACAACTGAAGCGACTTAGCAGCAGCAGTAGCAGTACCCTCTCCAACCTTCTATCCACAGATTTGATGGCTCTATCTCAATTTTGTCAAGGTTTCCTGTGAATTCGTTCTATGCTAAAGCTGGGCTTTAGGGTGACCACTGGCTGTTGAGCCACATAAATGTGGCATTTCAGTGTTTTGGTGTAGTAAGTACCATTAACTGGAGAACTGAGCATTGTGAAAGGCCCAAAGGAAAAAAGCAAAAAGAGAAGTAATTGTTTGGTACTAGACCCGAACATCGCCAGCCTGCAGAGTCAACTTGTTTTCTTATATTTCTTGCCTTCTTCTAGGTCATCTCAGTGGCCAATGTTTTTGAGAGCTGATGCATCTTTTTTTCCTGGTACTTTTTCCGTCATGAAAATAAGGTGCATAAAGTAAAATTTTCTAAGTCTTCACAGATCCAAAAACTTCTTCCACTTGTCTCCATAACTTATTATTTGCCTAGGTACAAAATTACAGTTTGAAATGAACTTTCCCTCAAAACTTCAAAGATAATATTTCCCATCTTGCACCCAATATTAAATACTTAAGCAATGTCTAAGGTCTACTAATATTGAAGAGAACTTATTTCTTCCTTAGCACATTTTTAGGATTTTCTCCTTAACTCTGGAAAATCTGAATTAAACCAGGATGTCAAGGTCTTTTTTCATCTATCCTTGTGTACACTGACAGCTTGTCTTTTTTCAGCTCAAAGAGAATTTCTTCCATTATTTACTGATTCTTTCCTCCTTTAAACTATCTGTTCCTGTTTCTACAACTGTTAAAGATGAGAGATTCTGGGTCTGTCCTCCAAGTCCCCTCAGTTCAGTCGCTCAGTCGTGTCCGACTCTTTGCAACCCCATGAATGCAGCACGCCAGGCCTCCCTGTCCATCACCAACTCCCGGAGTTCACCCAAACTCAGGTCCATCGAGTCGGTGATGCCATCCAGCCATCTCATCCTCTGTCATCCCCTACTCCTCCTGTAACTTCTCTCAATTGTCTCTTTTGAGGAGATTCCTTTGCCTAATTCAGATAAGTGGCTTAGTTCTTAGCCCTCTCCATTTGTACTTTGGTACTTTCAAGAAGTTAAAAATGGCTAAAAATAGTAATACTTTGACCACTGCTCTTCTGAGCAAGCTGTTCTTGTTTGAAAACTGTATTACTCTCTTAAATCGGAACACACTGAACTCTCAATTCCCATAGTTACTTCCTCCTACAAAGTCATTGATCTATTTTGTCCATGCTCTTAAGTTTCCTCAAAACACAAGTGAGACTTGATTGATGGTTCATTATTTATGAATAAAGACTAAGTTAATCTGAATAGGTAACCAGCATGAGTTTCTTCTGCACTAGTATAGGTATTACCCCAAGCTGCATCTAAGAAAACACAACAGCCACTATGTAAACAGGTGGACTGTTCCACAAGCAAGCTCCCCACAGGTGCCTGGACACAGAGGAGCAAAGGGGCTGAGATTCTCAACCACACAAAGGAAAGAGGTCTCTGAGGGGAGGAAGGTAGAAGGCTTTCAGAGTTCCTCCAATATTCCTCCTACCCGCTTCCTCAGTCGAACACCTGGTGTCACCTCGAGCTCTGCTTCTCAATCAGATCTCTCTGCTTCCTGTAAGAATACATACCTGGTTTTACCCTGAAGATGAGACACCCCACCACTTGTGTATATCAGCTTCAGCACACACTAGCAACTCCTACTGCGAGAGCATCCTCTTCCTGATTCCACTTTCAATATTCCAAAAAAATGCAATGAAAATGGAAGATCATACCTGGTCACACTGCATGTGCACACTTACACATGTATATGAACACACAGGCACACACAAGATGACTAAACCCTGAATGCCATACGACTTATACTTTTAAACACTCACCCCATTCACTGAGCTACACTCTTACAGCTGTAAGAAGCGGAAAAGGACGACAGTCACAAGTATTCAACACAGTGACCGGAGCTCCAAAAATCAAACACATGACATTTGCCATTATATGCTATTATAAAGTGCCACGTATTATAAATACATGAGACTCTCAGCGCCTTATATTTTCAGAGTAAATTAAGCACAATGAAGTGTCTGGCCACATTTTAAACTCCTGCTTCTCACAGGAGGTCACACAAGAAATTCAGGATGTTAATGAGAGAAGCAGGAAAAGCTAAAGGGACAGGGAGGCCTGGTATACTGTATGTAGTCCACGGGGTCACAAAGAATCAGACACAACTCAGGGACTAAACAGGTTAAAAGAATTATCTGAAGAAAACGCTAAAGCCTAACTTTAACATGCCAAAGAAATTTCAAAAATCGCTATTTCAACTTTCCAAATCTCACCAGATTTCATAAAATGCTCAGTCGTGTAAGCCAATTCAGACAATACCTTGAAGCTTTACTGTCCAAAGTCATACCACTCCTTTGCCTAAACTATTCAAAGGCTTCCCGACCATCTCAAGAGAGTCCAGAGTCCTCAACCCTGGTTTCCTGAGTCCCTCAGCTCACATATTCTCTCTTCACTTCCCTGCGCTCCACTTCCACCACGATGGTCTGCCAGCGCCTCTTACATCACGAGCCTCGTCCCGCCTCAGGGCCTTCCTACAGCAGCTCTTGTGGTCTGGGCTGCTCCCTGCCCTCCTCCCCTACTATCACCAGCCAAACTTTTGCTGAGGCTTTGACATGTCACATCCCCAGGAAAGCATTTCCCGCCACCCCCTCAGACCCCTGAACATCACGATGCTTATTCTAAGGCAGGGCCCCCTACCTCTGGGATCTAAGGCCTGATGATCTGAGGTGGGGCTGATAATAGAAATAAAGTGCACAATAAATGCCATGTGCTTGAATCACCCCAAAATGCCCCCACCCTGGTCTGTGGGAAAACTGTCTTCCATGACACTAGTCCCAGGTGCCAAAGGGTTGGGGAACAGTGGTTAAGGGAAAGGAAACAAAGAGAACGAGAGCTGCTGTCGGCGTCAGCCATTCCTTGTACAGGATCACATCTCCAAAGGCCAGGTGGAGAGCTCATCCCACTACTGCACCCTCAGCCCTCAGCACTGCGCCTGCACTGAGCAAGTGCTCCATACATTTAGTTCACGATTCAGCATCTGAATTATCTCTGATTAAGGGCTCGTGTCTCAGGAAAAGTGTCTACAAATTCTTGCAGAAATTGACTATTTCGTAGAGGTCCCAGGGCTTCCCTGATGGCTCAGTGGGTGAAGATCTGTCTGTGATACAGGAGATGCAAGTTTGATCCGAGGCAGGGAAGATCCCCTGGAGGAGAAAATGGCAACCCACTCCAGTGTTCTTGTCCTGGGAGACCCCATGGACAGAAGAGCCTGGTGGGCTACAGTCCATGGGGCCGCAAAGAGTGAGACACAAAGGAGTGGCTAAACACACAGAGGCCCCAAGAAACCAGTATGAGCGCCTACCAAGACAAAATTCTACTGCCATAAAGACGAGTTCAATCAGTCATCAAGAGCTGCGTGAAAAGCAGTCAACAACTGCTTTGGGAGAATCTGCTTTGTTTTTTCTCATTAGAGTAGATAACAAAATAGCATATCAATTATGTCTTCATTATAACAAATGTTATGTACTGTCATGTAAGTTACTGCTTATTTTAATAAATAAGCTTATTTCTGATCATGGTAGAAATGCAAAACAAAACTAAACCAAACAGAAACACGTGCATAATTGGCAAAATAAAAGCAAGGGCGATTGTTTAGGAATATGTGGCAAGTGACATATCCATGTTGCTGGATATAAAGGGATGGAAACTGAATTTCAGGGGAACACAGTCCCTGTTAGTGTGTTACTTCCTGTGCTCAACACCCTTCCCGATGATGAGGCACACACACTGGAGCTATCCCGAGTCCTGACGCAAAGCGAGGCTGTGATGGGAGCACATGGCCATGATGATGCAGCTTCAATTTCCAGCAACAGATAACAGCAAATGTCAAGAGACGCTGTCTCCAAAGAAACATTTTAGTGCGATTCCAGATTACTTCTCCAACAAGAAAGGGATCCCTTCACGAAGCTTATCCAAAATGAACTGTATGGACTCAGTTTTAATTTTGTGTTCTGAATCTGACAGAGCACCTCAAGACGGGAAACACGAGCTGATGGAGATAGCATCTCAGGCCACGCAAGGAGAAACTGGACAGGCTCCGGGAGACAAGACACTCGATAAGGTTCTTAACGTTCAATTTGTGTGGCTTTTGCTAATGAAAAAGGCCACCTTCAGAGCACTGGGTTAGCTGACAACTTCCTTCTTCACTGGCTAAATTTAGATAGAAACACTCCATCATAACAACTAAGACAAGAATGGGAACTGATGTCATATGAAGATAAGAGGAAAAACTCCATAAAGAAGCAGTATCTCTTCACTCTTCATATTTGCTTAGGACATCTTCCCAGGGGAAATGAGAGACAGTCACAGGGAAACATGACGCAAGATGGCTAGGTGTGCAGGGTGACACTGTTGGTGAAAGCTATACCCATGCTCAAGTGTGACCTGTCCTGATTCAATAGCTATGGACATTCAAGAATCTTAAGGCAAGATAAGCTTTTATTAACTGGCCCCAAATTAACTGAGCCACATTATTGGGTGTTTCATATTACTTAGATAAACTTTTTGATCGTTACTTGGTTATTTAAAGTCCCAGTCTCATGACATAGACTTAACAAAAGACTCTAGATTAGCCTTATTCCAATTTAGGATATCATGTGAGTTAATGCTACCCGTGAAAGTTCTATGGGTATTTGTTATTTCTATTCTAAGGGGTTGGGGAAGTGGGCAAGAATGAAGACAAGTATGTCAGAAATGGAATAGAGATCTAAGAAGAAAGGGAATAGACTAAAGAGGTCCTCTTGAATTTCCTACTATTACTGAATAAACTATACTTGTAAAACTTCCATTTGAGACCTCTAGCTGTACCAAGTATCTTTATTTATAGGTAGAAAAACAGTCTCACCCCCTAAAGGGAAAAAAAAAAAACCAAAAGACACTATTCACTGTCTATCAATAGCCAAACCAAGAGGATTCCCTGTTATTTTTTTGTTTCAGTCTCTAAAGAAAGAACTACATATTAGGAATGTGTCCATATATTTACATAGCACTTCCCATTTTTCAAACTAAGTTCCCATTCAACATCTCCTGAAGTCTAACAGCCCTGTGAAATCTGTTAGATGGCCCCACTTATAAGCCAAACACTAGAAATGCATGACAGGCCTGGCTATGGAGTTAGGTAGGGCTGCTGCCCTGGGAAGCGCTACACCCACTAAGATCAAGAACTCTTCCACCACATCCCTTCATTCATCCATGAACAGTGTCTATTATACGCCAGGTTCCCTCCTACAGTTGGTAAGACCAACAGAACAGAGTCCTGTCCTTGGGCAATTTAGATACAACCCTGGTCTCAAAGAAGATGGTCAGTGATGTTTGTTATGTGAAGATGCTGATGGTTTGAGAGAGAAAGAAGTCTAAACAAAAAGAAAGCACTTTATGACTGAATTACTAGAAACTTCTAAAATACATGGCATACATTACTCCACTTGACCATGCATGCTATTTTATAAAGTTTAACTTAAAACTGTAATCTCTGATGCCAGTTAATTAGCTGTAATAATTAGCTACAATTACTCCAATAAGAATTCTTCAGTGTGGAGGATTAATTGCGATTTCTTCTCTATTCTCTTACAAAACCACCATAGAACTGCAGCTAACTCAAGTCTAAATCCATATGGAGAATAGAAGAGGAGATATTATCAGACTGAGAAGGATCAATTTATTTAGAAATTTAAAAACCAGATAAACATTAGGTGACGGACCCAGTTGGGTTTCAACATTCTGACGGTCCACAGTGGAGGATAAGTGAACAAGGGCCGGGAAAAGCTCTGAAACTGAAGGTACAGGTCCCGAGGGTATGGCATTCTACCCTACCCTACCCACAGGAGTCTGTGGTAGCAGACACAAAACCCTTGGCTCCCTTTCTGGCTCATGCGGGTGCTCCTCTCCTGCTTTATCAAAGACAGGTTTCATCACTTAAACTGAAACACAAAGCTGCTAGATTTACAATACTTCACACAAATAAGGGTGCCTTACGAAAAGACAGGGGGATCAAGAGACTATCTGTAAACTAGCTTGTAAACTCCATGAGGACAGACTTCAAATATGTTATGGGCATTTCTGGATCCCCATCACCTACAACGGTGCCCAACACATAGCAGGCCCGTAATAAATACGTGGCAAGAGTTTAGCAGATGCGCTTTTTAAATCTTCAAGAAAGTAGAATACGCCCTGCAAAAAAATCAAGAGTCAAAAAAAAAAGGAGAGAAAAATATAAAATCTGAACACCAGTCTAGGAAATTCAGCATCTGACTAAAGGAGTAGCTAGAAAGAAAGAACAGAGAAAACTGGAGGGGAGGGGTGATTACAAAGAAGCAACGCATGAAATTTTGCAGAGCTAAAGTTTCCAGATTAGAAGTGCCCACTGTTTAGCACCAAAAAAAAAAAGCAATTTCAAAATACCAGGAAAAAAAGATTCTAAAATATCCAGTGTATTTTAAACAGAGAGATCAAAAGTGAGAATGGTATAGGACTTTGACAGCAATCCTCAAGCTAAAACATAATGTGACACTACCTTCTAAACTGCTGGAAATGGTTTCTAACCAAGAAATCTAAACGCAGGCCAAAGAACCATTAAGTGTAAAAGACAGGCACAACAGTCATTTTCAGACATACGACATTCTCGGCGTTTACTTCCCACATATCCCCTCTCCTCTCCTGCTCCCCACAAAAAGCAACAGCAGAATACACTTCACTAAACTAGGGATACTACACTTGATACTACACTTGATCTTAGCCAAAAGGCTGAGAAGTGAATGCTCAAACTACCGCACAATTGCACTCATCTCACACGCGAGGAAAGTAATGCTCAAAATTCTCCAAGCCAGGCTTCAGCAATACGTGAACTGTGAACTTCCTGATGTTCAAGCTGGTTTTAGAAGAGGCAGAGGAACCAGAGATCAAATTGCCAACATCCGCTGGATCATGGAAAAAGCAAGAGAGTTCAAAAAAAGAAAAAAACATCTATTTCTGCTTTATTGACTATGCCAAAGCCTTTGACTGTGTAGATCACAAGAAACTGTGGAAAATTCTGAAAGAGATGGGAATACCAGACCACCTGACCTGCCTCTTGAGAAATCTGTATGCAGGTCAGGAAGCAACAGTTAGAAATGGACATGGACCAACAGACTGGTTCCAAATAGGAAAAGGAGTACGTCAAGGCTGTATATTGTCACCCTGCTTATTTAACTTCTATGCAGAGTACGTCATGAGAAATGCTGGGCTGGAAGAAACACAAGCTGGAATCAAGATTGCCAGGAGAAATATCAATAACCTCAGATATGCAGATGACACCACCCTTATGGCAGAAAGTAAAGAGGAACTAAAGAGCCTCTTGATGAAAGTGAAAGAGAGTGAAAAAGTTGGCTTAAAGCTCGACATTCAGAAAACAAAGATCATGGCATCTGGCCCTATCACTTCATGGGAAATAGATGGGGAAACAGTGGAAACAGAGTCAGACTTTATTTTGGGGGGGCTCCAAAATCACTGCAGATGGAGATTGCAGCCATGAAATTAAAAGATGCTTACCCCTTGGAAGAAAAGTTATGAGCAACCTAGATTATCATATTCAAAAGCAGAGACATTACTTTGCCAACAAAGGTCCGTCCAGTCAAGGCTATGGTTTTTCCAGTGGTCATGTATGGATGTGAGAGTTGGACTGTGAAGAAGGCTGAGTGCCAAAGAATTGATGGTTTTGAACTGTGGTGTTGGAGAAGACTCTTGAGAGTCCCTTGGACTGCAAGGAGATCCAACCAGTCCATTCTGAGGGAGATCAACCCTGGGATTTCTTTGGAAGGAATGATGCTAAAACTGAAGCTCCAGTACTTTGGCCACCTCATGTGAAGAGTTGACTCATTGGAAAAGACCCTGATGCTGGGAGGGATTGGGGGCAGGAGGAGAAGGGGACGACTGAGGATGAGATGGCTGGATGGCATCACTGACTGGATGGACGCGAGTCTGAGTGAACTCCGGGTGTTGGTGATGGACAGGGAGGTCTGGCGTGCTGCGATTCATGGGGTCGCAAAGAGTCGGACACGACTGAGCGACTGAACTGAACTGAAACTAGGGAAGTTAAGGAAAAGGGAGTCTCCGCTATTAGCAACATGATGCAGAAGACACAATGTGGAATTCCCAGGATGAGGGCAAAAGGAAGTCCCACCATGATAGATGCACACAGGCCTACAGAGAACAGGTAAGGCTGTGGGGAGCACGGAGCGCACTACCCAGAGGAAGAGTTAAACCTCGTGAAAACCCTTGGTGGGTGTCCACATCTAACCGCACTGGGAAGGTTTCATTTGGAGAGTTGGAGGTTAATTACAAAGGCCACTAACTCTAGGAAAAACAAAGTTAAATAAAACAAAAAAGAAACAATGATAAAATACTGCATCGCTTAGACATGACTCTTGCTAGCTATCATAATCAGTACTGATGTATCCTAAGATTGGTAAAAGCTACATGGGAGAATATGCTGAGAAAAGGAATAGCTGGGGAGGGCGAGAGGTGGGAGTTAAAAATGAAACCGTCACCACTCAAAGTAGAAAGCCAACCGATAATGACTACATTGGATAATTCAGGCAATAGCCATAAAAGCATGGCATTTAAAAAGCAGGTAGACAACAAAACCAGAAGAGCTTTTAAGAAACTGCATCTGGGTAATAAAATAAGCATGGGACCTTGGGGTGGGAACTTGCTATTTTCCTTATTACGTCTAGAGGACTAACACTAAACTATAGACGTATTGTGCTATATAACATATTAAGCTTCAACAACTGTTTTTCATCCATTGGACCACCTATTCTAATCCATTTCTTCTTATCTCATAATGGGATTATGGATCATGGATCTTTGGAACAAAAGCATTTAATGTCACAGCAAAAGAGGATTTAGATTTATATACAAATTTGCTGCTGCTGCTAAGTCGTTTCAGTCGTGTCCGACTCTATGTGACCCCATAGACTGGACTATGCAGCCCACCAGGCTCCGCCGTCCCTGGGATTCTCCAGGAAGAACACTGGAGTGGGTTGCCATTTCCTTCTCCAATGCATGAAAGTGAAAAGTGAAAGTGAAGTCGCTCAGTCGTGTCTGACTCTTAGCAACCCCATGGACTGCAGCGCACCAGGCTCTTAGTAAAAGACTAATTTTGGATTTGAAAAGCTAGTTCCCTGCTCAAATACTTTCATATGAAAGTTAAATTACACTACGAATAAAACTGTAATTCATGTCCTCCTGACCTCGCAATTCTGCCTGAGCCCCTTGCCAATGAAACAAAAACTAGATAATAAGGCACTAGATAATATCTAGATAAGATATCTAGAGTAAAAAACTAAATGGAAACTAGATAATAAATCTAAAGTCTCAAAAATAAACAATTAGGATTATTTTTCAGCTACAGTATGTTACATTGTGTTAAATCACCTTGTGTGCAAGTGAACTGAAGCAGGGGTAGGCAAACCTATGACCTGGGTGGCCCAAATCCATCCTGCCTCTTTTCATAATACCACCAACCATGAATATTTTTAACCATTAAAAATGGTAAAAAGCAAAAAGTTTAAAAACTGTATTTCTTGACACATGAAAAAAAATCCCATGGAAACTCAATTCTCTGTCCACAGCCTTATCCATTAATGTTTGTATATACAGCTGTTTTCTAGGGATGGCAGAATTGGATGGCCCACAAAGCCTAAAATATTTCCTGTCTGATCTCTTTCATATTGTTGGATCCTTGAACTTAAAGGATTCTAACTGCATTTTATTTTTATTTCAAATGTAACTGAGCCAAATGCATAGATGAAAACATCACAAAAGAAGTCCCTGAATCAGAGGTGTCTGAATAAGGAAACTTAAGGATACAACCCTTCAAAGAGAAAAGCCCAGGGAGTTTGCTGATCTGCTTAGGGATCAGAATCAAGAAATGGGAAATGGGACCAGAATCAAGAGCAGAGTCTTGGCCATCCTCTTACACATGCATCTGTCACCTAAGTTTTAACCCTAAGAAAAAGAAATGCAAAAAGCCAAAATGGTTATCTAGGAGGCCTTACAGACAGCTGAGAAAAGAAGAGAAGCGAAAGAAAGGGGAAAAGGAAAGACAGATCCATTCGAATGCAAATTTCATAGAAGAGCAAGGAAAGATAAGAAAGCCTTCCTCAGTGATCAATGCAAAGAAACAGAGGAAAACAACAGAATGGGAAAGACTAGAGATCTAGAGATCTCTTCAAGCATATTAGAGATACCAAGGGAACATTTCATGCAAAGATGGGCTTGATAAAGGACAGAAACGGTATGGACCTAACAGAAGCATAATATTAAGAAGAGGTGGCAAGAATACACAGAAGAAATAGACAAAAAAGATCTTCACAACCCAGGTAATCAGGAAGGTACGATCACTCACCTAGAGCTAGACATCCTGGAATGGAAGTCAAGCATTTTTACAAACAAAGCTAGTGGAGGTGATGGAATTCTAGTTGAGCTACTTCAAATCCTAAAAGATGCTGTGAAAGTGCTGCACTCAATATGCCAGCAAATTTGGAAAACACAGCAGTGGCCACAGGACTGGAAAAGGTCAGTTTTCATTCCAATCTCAAAGAAAGACAATGCCAAAGAATGCTCAAACTACCACACAATTGCACTCATCTCACACACTAGTAAAGTAATGCTCAAAATTCTCCAAGCCAGGCTTCAACAGTATGTGAACCATGAACTTCCAGATGTTCAAGCTGGATTTAGAAAAGGCAGAGGAACCAGAGATCAAACTGCCAACATCTGCTGGATCATCAAAAAAGCAATAGAGTTCCAGAAAAACATCTATTTCTGCTTTATTGACTATGCCAAAGCCTTTGACTGTGTGGATCACAATAAACTGTGGAAAATTCTGAAACAGATGGGAATACCAGACCACCTGACCTGCCCCCTGAGAAATCTGTATGCAGGTCAAGAAGCAACAGTTAGAATTGGGCATGGAACAACAGACTGGTTCCAAATCAGGAAAGGAGTACGTCAAGGCTATATATTGTCACTCTGCTTATTTAACTTACATGCAGAGTACATCATGGAAATGCTGGGCTGGATGAAGCACAAGCTGGAATCAAGATTTCTGGGAGAAATATCAATAACCTCATATGCAGATGACACCACCCTTACAGCAGAAAGTGAAGAGGAACTAAAAAGCCCCTTGATGAAAGTGAAAGTGAATAAGTTGGCTTAAAGCTCAACATTCAGAAAACTAAGATCATGGTATCTGGTCCCATCACTTCATGGGAAATAGATGGGGAAACAGTGTCAGACTTTATTTTCTTCTCCTCCAAAATCACTGCAGATGGTGACTGCAGCCATGAAATTAAAAGACACTTGCTCCTTACAAGAAAATTGATGACCAACCTAGACAGCATATTAAAAAGCAGAGACATTACTTGGCCAACAAAGGTGCATCTAGTCAAAGCTATGGTTTTTCCTGTGGTCATGTATGGATGTGAGAGTTGGACTATAAAGAAAGCTGAGTGCCGAAGAATTGATGTTTTTGAACTGTGGTGTTCGAGAAGAATTGAGAGTCCTCTTGAGAGTCCCTTGGACTGCAAGGAGATCCAACCAGTCAATACTAAAGGAAATCAGCCCTGAATATTCACTGGAAGGACTGATGCCGAAGCTGAAACTCCAATACTTTGGCCACCTGATGCAAAGAACTGACTCACTGGAAAAGACCCTGATGCTGGGAAACATTGAAGACGGGAGGAGAAGGGGACGACAGAGGAAGAGATGGTTGGATGGCATCACCGACTCGATGGACATGAGTTTGAGTAAGCTCCAAGAGTTGGTGATGGACAGGGAAGCCTGGCATGGTGCAGTCTATGGGGTCACAAAGAGTCGGACACGACTGAGCAAATGAAACGAAATCCTTTGTTCCTACTCCACTCTTCAAACTTTCTATTACTACATCACTTATTTCGTTTTAGTTAAAATGCTAGTAAAACTTGCTGATTTCTAATTTGGCCTTCCCCACAGGTGGCTCAGGGGTAAAGAATCTACCTGCCAATGCAGGAGACTCGGGTTCAATCCCTGGTTTAAAAAGATCCCCTGATGAGGAAACGGCAACCCACTCCAGTATTCTTGCCTGGAGAACCCCATGGACAGAGGAGCCCTAGCGAGCTACACTTCATGGGATCACAAACAGTGGGACATGACTGAGCATGATACATTTAAAACAGATGCCTGTCCCCATTTTCTGTTAACTACGCCAGTAAAGCACTATGGCATACTACTTAAGACCAGTCTTCAGTGTCAGGGAAACCCAGGCCCCGGCTCTGCTTCCAAGGACCACTGTGTCCTCATTAATACTTTAAACTTCTCTAACCATCCCTTTTCTCACCCCTAAAAGTGAGTGGAGTCACTGCCTCAGATAAGCACGGTTAGCACACAATGAAAGACGTCAACAACTTAATGTTCTGACTGTCCGAATTAAGAGCTCGAGAAATGCTGTCTTATCATGTCCACATTTTATAAACATTTGTTACCCTTCAAGAGTTTCATAGGCCGTGTTCTCAAACCTCAGCATGCTTAGGAATTGCACTGGTGACCTTGTCAATGTAGATTCTCTTGGCCCTACTCCCAACTACACTGATTCTGTTAAGATTAACGCATAACCCCGTTTTCAAGCTCCAGTGTGATCTGGACATGAGTGATCCATGGAATAAAGTGTTCCTCAATAATGAAACAGAGACCAAGAGCATAGCAAACAAGCAAAAGTCTCAGTAATCACAGCCATAAGTACTAGCCTCCTTTATCAAAACAGCCAAGAGTTGAGTACTGCTCAGTCCTTTTGCTTTCTCTTTCCCTGGTACAACTATCCTGATTTTTTTAAAAATGTATGTTGGGCTCCATAATTAATGTTGCATAGAACATGAAGACTATCTCGTAGTTTATAAAGGTTAGGGCTTCCAGTTACACATCCAAGCAAACATTTAGGGAACTCAAAAGGTCTGTACCCAGATTCCAGTGGAGCCCCAGTTTGCTATCTTGGAATTCAGCCACACAATCTTTAACCCTCCGAAGAGAATGTAAGACTGATCCATTTTATTTAGTGGTATGTTTGTAAACAAAGAAAAATAGAAAAATATGTATTCCTACAACACTCAAAGGAGCTGAAAACATGACTGAAAACAAGCACAGAACTAAATATATTCTACACTGAGAAACCCTCTTGTGTAAACATGTGAAGTGAATTGCATGCAACACCCGCCCCTCAGGGTAAGGTGTTTCAGTTAAGTGTCTATTCCAAAACCAGCAACAAGACCCAGTGGACAGTGGCAGGAGTTTGAGAAGGTGGGTAGACGGGTCGCGGTTACCTTGCTCCAGTCTAAAGCACAGGGAACGCCTTGCCGCTTCCATCTCCGGAGTCGGGTTATCTAGGACATGTCTACACCACTGCAAAGGGCTCAGGGATTTCTCTGATGACAGGAATGTCTTTGAAGAGCCAACGTACAACCTTAAAAAAAGAAATCTACATTATAGGGATTATATAGCTATATAGAGATTACCTCTCTTCTACTTGAGAAAACAACATGTATTTAACAGTTTATATAACTTAACATTTAATTATTTCAAAATACCAAAGTTATTTTTAACAGACAAACATCCCCGAGTAGAAGACGACACCTTCTGTAGCTTGGTGGCAAGGAGGACTTCAAAAAACTACAGAACATTGTCTCAGCAGGTCAATCTGAGGCTTTTGTTACTGAACTGACCCCGAAGGGGCCACCATGATGATTTGACCAGTTCACTTGTATTTCTGGAAATGAACATTTTCATCTCATCTCTTTGATGACAGCATTTTCTGTGACCTTGGGCTAATGCATATAATGATGTGGCAAGCAAGGCAAATGTGATTTGCATTTAAAAAAGTAAGTCTAAAAACAAATGAAAGTCAGCTATGTGTTGATTCTCTCAACCCTTAAATATATTAGGTATGTCCCCTGTCTCAGATCTATACTAAATTTGGTAGGTCCTTACTTCTCAATTAAAATCTGACCGCTTTCAAAAATCTGTTTTGGGAAGAGCTCACGCCAGCACACTATTACACAGAAAGAAAGTGAAAGTGAAGTTGCTGAGTCGTGTCTGACTCTTTCGACCCCTTGGACTGTAGCCTACCAGGCTCCTATGTCCATGGGATTCTCCAGGCAAGAATACTAGAGTGGGTTGCCAATTCCTTCTCCAGGGGATCTTCCCGACCCAGGGATCGAACCCAGGTCTCCTGCATTGCAGGCAGACGCTTTAACCTCTGAGCCACCGGGCAGAGGCATTACAAGTCATAACATGGATTTTTCTCTCCTGGATGTACTGTTCAAAGGTACATTTTAGAATATTTTCTAGTGATAAGGCAATACAAAAAGCTTTATCTTCAGGCTTAACCAGCAGTTGACTAAAACAAGGAAGAAAGAAAATTACAACCACAGGCTCCAGTAATTGACCTTGCTATATAAAGCTGCATTCTAATTACAAATCTCATTAAACTAAAACTCTTTCAAGCAAAGTTACCATAATTCTAATGCTGTGGTATTCCCGAAATAACATACTTTGTTATTCATTCTTTTATGTTACAGTCTGGTCCACCACCTATCAGAGTAATTTATCTCAGATGGTTGAGGAATGTACTGTTTAGCAAATTTCCCTTATAGTTCATGGTTGGCAAGCTTTTTTCTATAAAGGACCAGCTAGTAAATATATAGGCTTTGGGGCCACAGTCTCTGTTGTAACTGTTTAATTCTGCCTCTGCAACCCCAAAATATCACAGATGATAAAGAACAAGTATGGCTGTGTTCCTATAAACTTTATTTATAGATACGGAATGCTGAATTCCCCATGATTTTCACATGTCACAAAACAATATTCTTTTGATTTTTCCCAATCATTTAAAAATGTAAAAATCTAAGCTGATCAGCCAGATTTTAAACCAGGCAGTAGGTCCAATGTGCCCATGGGACATGGTTTGCTGACTCCTGTTCTACAGGAAGGTTCTAAAATACCTCTTTTAATCAACTTAATAGTACTCCTAATATATCATTCTTCCCTTAGAATGTGGCCCACAGTCCTGCCTTCATTGACAGTATATTGGTTAGTTCAAAATCCTTATTCCTGAGTCCCACCTTGCCTGCTATGGCAAGATGATTACCAAGCTATGTGGATCCTTGCCTTTCACCATTCCTTGCTGTCAGACCCCTAAACTATTACCACAAAGCTCTCTCTATACCCCTAGGTCAACATTAGTCTAGGCCAGTTGTTTTCAATCTTTGATGTATCAAAATCTGAGGATTTGTTAAAACACAAATTGATAACACCTGATCACTGCAGGCAGCTCCAACCTACCTGATTCAGTAGGTCTGGAGTGAGATCAAAGAATCTCAACGTCTAACAAGTTCCCAAGTAATGCTGATACTGCCATCTGGAGACTCTACCTTGAGAGGGATGTGCTGGGCTGAGCCAACTGTGCCAATTCCATTAATCTCATGTGCCCAATGATCGGTTTAAGCACACACCAGAGACACACTGAGCAATAAAAACTAAGGGGAAATATTTTGATGGGCATGTGAGCAAGTTTCTCCTCGTGTTTAAAGGGATCACAAAAGATCCAATTATGTTTCCTACAACATGTGCACTTTAAAAATAAATATACATGTTAAAAAACAACAGAAAGACAAACAAAACCTACCCACAAAGAAAAGCCAAGCCCCAGAAAGTTTCATTATCTAATTCTACCAAGTATTTGAAGAACAACAATTCTTCACAAATTCTTTCAAAATAATAGGACAGCCACATCCTAACAGTCTATGAGACCAGCATAGCTATGAAACCTGATACCCAAACCAGATACAGACATTACAAAGTAAGAAGCTAAAGACCAACACCCCTTATGAACACAGAACCAATAGGTCTAAATGTTTTAGCGAATTCAGTACAACCATATGTAAAAGAAATACATCATTACCAAGTGAGACTTATCCCAGGAATGAAAGGTTGGCTTAACATTCAAATATCAGTGTAACTTACCACATATACTAAAATAGAAAAACCATATGATAATCTCAAAATACAAAGAAAAACATATGACATCCATTCCTGATAAAAACTCAGTAAATTGGAAACAGGAGGAAACATCACCAGTCTTATTAAAGCATCTACAAAAAACGCTTGGAGAAGAAAATGGCAACCCACTCCGGTATTCTTTGTCCTGGAGAATCCCATGGACAAAGGAGCCTGGCAGGCTACAGTCCATGGGGTCGCAGGAGCGGACACGATTTCGCAAGTAAAACACCACAAAAAAAGGCTCCTTAATGATGAAAGGCTGAACACTTCCCTCTTAATATCAAGAATACAAGGTCTGCAGGTTCTGGCCACTGCAATCAGGCAACAATTCGGCTTGGATAGAAACAAGTATATCTGTTTTATGACATGACCATCTATGCAAAACACTGAGGAATAAATAAAGTGAAGTGAATGTTGCTTAGTCATGTCCAACTCTTTTGTAACTCCATGGACCGTACAGTCCATGGAATTCTCCAGGCCAGAATACTGAAGTGGGTAGCCTTTCCCTTCTCCAGGGGATCTTCCCAACCCAGGGATGGAACCTAGGTGTCCTGCATTGCAGGCGGATTCTTTACCAGCTGAGCCACCAGGAAAGCCCAAGAATACTGGAGTGGGTAGCCTATCCCTTCTCCAAGGGATCCTCCTGACCCAAGAGTTGAACCAGAGTCTCCTGCATTGAAGGTGGATTCTTTACCAACTGAGCTTATCAGGGAAGCCCGGAATATACAAAAAAATACTAGAATAAGTGAGCTTAGCAGCAAAAGTGTAGGATACCAGATCAAAGTACAAAAGAAAAGAGCAACTAAAAAAAAAAATTTAGTAACTATCAGTATTTTTGAGATTTCACTTCCCATTTACAATAGCATAAAAAAACAATAAGATGCCTAAGGATAAATCTTGACAAAAGATGCAAAGACCTTTTCCTTGAAAACTACAATCGTCCTGAGAGAAATTCTAAAAGATATATACAGACAGGCCATGTCCATAGGTCAGAAAACCAAATATTGGGAAGATGTTATTTAGCCCTAAATTGATCCATTTAACAAAATTCCAATCAAAATCTCAGCAGGCTTTTTGTAAAAGCTGATTCTAAAATTCATATGTAAATGCAAGATCCTAGAATAGCCAAAACAATGCATTCGGAGAGCTACTGCTAACTAATTAAGACTTATTACAAGGCTACAGTAATGAAGACAATTTATCAATAAGACGACATGAAGATAAATAGATCAATGGAAAAAACAGATGGTTCATAAATAGAAATACAAATATATGGAAAACTGACTTTTGACAAACCACAAAGACAATTCAATGAACAAGAGGCAGTGTTTTGAACCAACAGTACTGGAACAAATACATGCAAAAAGTGAGCCTTGATCCATACTTGACCCAACATCCAAAGTTAACTCCAAACAGATCACAAAAATGTGAAACCTAAACTGTAAAACTTTTAGAAGAAATCATAGACGAAAGTCCTGCTGTCTTTGGGTTGGCAAGTATTACTTAGATACATGTTTTAGACTGAAAGCATGATCTAGAAAAAAAAAAAAAACTGGACATCACCAAAACTAACAAGTCTCTCTGCTCTTTCAAAGAGACTATTAAGAGAATGAATCACAAACCATGGATTGAGAGAAAATACTTACATTTATCAGATAAAAGAACTTATAAGGGGAATATGCGAAATTCTGCAAACTCAGTAAGAACCCAGTTTTTAAAACATTAACAAAAGATTTAAACAGACATTTCACCAAAGATCTATGGATGGCAAACAGATGTTGACAAGATGCTCACCATTACTCATTAGGGAAAAATGAGAGGCCCGGTGAGACACTGCTACAGCTATTAGAATGCCTAAGGAGAAGATTAGCCATAGCAAGCCTTGGTGACACTCTGGTGCAAACAAAACTCTGCTACACTGCCAGTGGAAACATAAAATTCTGGCAGCTTCTTTAAAAATTAACATACACCTACTCTCCGCTCCAGCCACTCAAAAGTCATAAAGTATTTACCAGAAAGACACAAATGCTGTGTGTCCACACAAAGACTTAATACCGCCAAACTGAAAACCTAAATGTTCATAAAAAGATGAACAGATAAGACAAACCATTATTGTGTCCCTATCATCTAAAACCTCACAATAAAAAGAAATGAACTAGTGATTCACATAACAACACATGAATTTCAAAATGATTAAATAAAGTCCCCTACATCAAAACCCTCAGTTCACAAACTTTCAAAGCTGCAAACATCCATTCATATCTAACTAATCACGTTAAGCTATAACAGTTCACGTGACTGGCATACACTGTCAGTGAGCATGCGTGCATCCTCTATAACTGGTTGTTCTTCTCTGTACTTTACTGTGCAGGACTGTATAGAGGACACTATCTTTAAACCCATGACGTATGGAAGCAAGTGTGAAAGCAGCAGTGATGTAGTGGGTACTACTAAGAAGTGACAAGCAGTAACAATGGAAACAAAAGTGAAAATAATAGAGTGAAGCAAGGCGAAACAATGGTAGAGCTGTTGTACTGTACTACTGTACTTTTTAAGGTACTCTCCCTGGTGGCTCAGAGGTTAAAACATCTGCCTCCAATGCGGGAGACCCGGCTTCGATCCCTGGGTTGGGAAGATCCTCTGAAGGAGGAAATGGTAGCCCACTTCAGTACTCTTCCCTGGAGAACCCCATGGACGGAGAAGCCTGGTAGGCTACAGTCCACGGGGTCGCAAAGAGTCAGACACGACTGAGCGACTTCACTTCACTGAAAGTTTAAAAGTCTTTTGTTTTTCATGTATTAACATTATTTGTGTTAAAAGTATTATAAACCTATTACAGCACAGTACTCTATAGCCCATTGTGTTAGTTGAGCACCCGGGCTAACTGCTGGAGTTACAAATGCACTCTCAGAAAGAACTCATTTATATGTAGGGGACTTGTCATACCTTGATTTAAAGAAGCCAGACCAAACAAAAAAAAACGACATGCTCTGTGATTTCACTGATAAAAAAGTGTAGAAAATGCAAACTAACCTAGACTGACAGAGAACAGACCAATGGCTGAGCTGGAGATGGTCAGGATCAGGAGAGAATGAAATACAAGGGGCCACGAGAAGTTTGGAGTGTTGGAATATATTCAGTATCTTGACTGTGGTATAGTTTTATGGATTTTACATACGTCAATATATACAAAATAGTACATTTTAAATATATGCACTTTACAGTTCACTTACACAGTAATGAATCTTTATTAAAAATGTCACAAGACAACAAGCAGCTGACTGCATCCTGTCCTTCAGTGAGCCCGGAGCTGCCATCTACCAGGCAGGTGCCACAGCCCCCCCAGACCTGAGCCACAACACTAGTCACTGTGCAACTTCCTTATATTTCAGTTTCTTTTAATAAAATTTCCTCACTGCTTAATACACACACAAGTTCATGCCCTGCCTGAGCCTTGGCTTGCTGACAAACCTCTCTCAGTGCCCAAGTGAGGTGCTGCTCTGCTCATCACCTCCAGCATCTCCCGGGACAACTGCTCCTTCCTCCTGCCACTAGAAACCTCCACCAATCAGCCTGCCTCGGCATTTCATACACTCCCACCAGTCTGGAGTTTTTTTGGTAGCGTGTTTTGCTTTTCGCTTGCAGGGGATCCCCTTAGAAAGAAGTCCTTAATCTCTCCAAGCCCGCGTAATCTGGTTCTCTCATTTGACCACATGGCCTTCCAGCACACTGAAAAGCAGCACTCACGTCCCAGAAGCATTTGTGACTGCTCTGGGACCCGCTCTGCCACGGTCACCTACAGGGAGTTATCTCTTTCATCTTCCGCTGTCCATTCCTGCTTTCTGCTACTATGCCTCACTCCTATCCTGCAGTTCACAGAGAATGGAGGTGAGCCTATGACTGAAAGCAAAGAATTCACTTGGAAGTCTGCATAAGGAATAACTGGGACCTCAGATCACCTCCTCTACTGCATACCCACAGTCCTACCACTCCTCCACCACAACCTAAGACCAGAGGCTCACTATGTGGCTAAGGGTGACCCAGAGAAACCCTGACTTCAGGCACGCCAAACTTAGCTAAGAGAGAGAGGAAGCACCTCACTGAACCAGAGGGACTAACTGGAAATCTTCCTGCTAACTTGCCCTGTTTTCCCCTTTACATTCCTAAAGCTGACTGCTTCCATCTCCCAGGAATACAGAAAGTTTATGTTTGGAGACACAGATGAACACAAGAGAAGACCTAGAGGTAATGAAATCTAAACTGACCACCCAGCCCATGTCTAGTAAAGTCAGCCAAAGAGCTCTACCCAGAGCCTTGACAGGTCAATTTCAATACCACCTTTGGGTATGAACAGACAACAAAAGACATCAGATACATGGAATATTCCTTTTAAGTAAAACTAAAACTTTATTTTTGGGGGCTCCAAAATCACTGCAGATGGTGATTGCAGCCATGAAATCAAAAGATGCTTACTCCTTGGAAGAACAGTTATGACCAACCTAGATAGTATATTCAAAAGCAGAGACGTTACTTTGCCGACTAAGGTCCATCTAGTCAAGGCTATGGTTTTTCCTGTGGTCATGTATGGATGTGAGAGTTGGACTGTGAAGAAGGCTGAGCGCCAAAGAATTGATGCTTTTGAACTGTGGTGTTGGAGAAGACTCTTGAGAGTCCCTTGGACTGCAAGGAGATCCAACAAGTCCATTCTGAAGATCAGCCCTGGGATTTCTTTGGAAGGAATGATGCTAAAACTGAAGCTCCAGTACTTTGGCCACCTTATGCGAAGAGTTGACTCATTGGAAAAGACCCTGATGCTGGGAGGGATTGGGGGCAGGAGAAGGGGATGACTGAGGATGAGATGGCTGGATGGCATCACGGACTCAATGGACGTGAGTCTGAGTGAACTCTGGGAGTTGGTGATGGACAGGGAGGCCTGGCGTGCTGCGATTCATGGGGTCACAAAGAGTCGGACACAACTGAGTGACTAAACTGAACTGAAAAGTAGAAGGGGAAAAAAGAACTGAAGAGAAAAACAATGTAGGTAATAGATGAAAAGTCGAAGACAATTATAACTGACATCATCGGAGAAAAAAAATACTGTATTCACAAGACAAAACTAGGATATTTACAAAGAAGCAGTTCCTTCTTTCTTGGCAAATGAAACTATTAAACTGTTAATAGAAGAAACAAAACATTCAAAAGTGAGCTTGAAAGATCAAGCTGAAGAAGTCTTCCAAGAGAAAAACATAAAGATTAAAAACAGGAGGAGAGGGATAAGAAAATTAAATGATTGTACCAGGCAGGACCGATCCGATTAAAAAATTTTAAGTTCTAAACAACATGAAAGTGAAAAAAGTTTTTGTAAAGGCCAAAGATTTTCCAAAGTTGAAGGCAGGCCATCAAGTTCTAGATTGAAGGCACCCACTAATGCCCAGTGCAACAAATGAACAGACAGACCCATACAAGGTACACAATGACACTTAAGAGCCTTAGGGATAAAGAAAGAAAACTAAAGAAAAAGTCACAAAGAATTTACCATCCAAATCACAGTGCACTTCAACAGCTGTAAAACAATAAAAACTGAAACAATGGAATAGGGGCCTTAAACATGAGGAAAAATAACAGACTTAGACTTTTATAGCCAGCCCAACTATTGTATGAGAATAGAATACGGACATTTTCAAATACACAAGACTTCAAAGTCCTTCTCATGCATGTCCTCAGAAAGCTATTGAGGCTGCACCCCACCTGCAAGAATAAATGAAATTCTGAGACAAAGGTTTATGAAATAGGAGATCAATACTACCAAGAAACCGAAGGAATTACCAGTGCCAGCAGCACTGTGCCTCTAGTGTAAGGAGCCAGCAATAAAGGATGGAGCGATGGAATTAAGGGTTCTAGAAGGGATGGCACTACAAAGTAAATTTTTAAAAATAGATTTAAGGTATTATCAAATATTTCTGAACTTCTTGAGAAACTTTATGACTCCAGGAGCATGTTTTAGAGAAATAATTAGTAACAAGGGATTAAAGAAAGTAAAAAGAAAAGAGAGAGGCTGTTACTAACTCTTGGGAAGAACAAAGAGATTAGAGAAAATGAATGTAACATACAATTATTAACAGGGCTCAGCTAGTAACAGTCATAACTAACGATTTAAGGGAAAAAACTATGAAAACCCTTATGAGAAAGGGAAGAACATGGCGGATGAAGGGAAGAGTGCTAGTCTTTATTTTCTAAGACAAGTCTATAGCTTTTAAGATCGTGTAGTATAAAGACTTTAGAAATAGAGAATGAAGAAACTGCTAAAGGAGCATACAGCAGTGTCTATATGGAACTCAGGGGTACGAGACAGTTGAAGACTGTTGCTTTCTGTAATAGTTCTCTGTATAGATGAGTTTCTGTATTATTTACATCCTATTTATTGTACTGACAGAACTTTAGAAGCACAATGGAAATATATGGCATGAAGACAAAGGATCATTTTTAAGTCAGCCTCTAAAACAAAGTTCCCAAGATAGTTTTGAGCCTACTATTTCTCTGGCTAGGCCTAGAACTGGATTTAAAAGGAAGTAAAGGGCAATTAGTTATGAAGACCATGTGGTTACAAACTCCCTGAGTATGTCTCCAAAATTACATAAGCAAGGTAAAACCTGTGTTTCTCATAAATGGCTCTTATCTGAGCAACATTTACAATATCCTAATTTGCCACTGTTAATACAACATACCTCCTACCAATTGCTCTTTCACCTTCTACTGTTTCATTGATGGTGTGTTAGAATCTGGCAAGAATATCTAAAAAGCCTTAGTCTAAAACTTGAGGATCCTACAAATATCAGAAAAGCTATCATTTAAAATGTCACACTCTAATTTTCCTTCCCTTCTCTTCAAACCTTCCAAAAGTTAATATTCAAAGTCTATCATAATAGCCCTTAATGCTTCAAACATATTTCAAAATGTCTAGAAAAATTGTCTTGGCTAATCTCAATGTTTGGTTCTAAAAACCACCTTTTTACAGATAATCAAAAATAAATGTTACCACAAAACAATTACATGCATATCACAGACTTGTCATGGAAGAGGAAAATGTGTCAATTTTCAGACAAGCCATTTTAAGAGGCTTCAATCGCTAGAAGTTTTATATTAAGGAAAGGTAAAACATGGTAGCTGATTAGCACAATCAATCTTTAGTCAGCTTAGATTCACTAGCACCTGCTAGGGTTAAGCAGGTCAGAAATCTACCCCCCTCAACTATTTAAAAGGTCACATCAAGTCTAAATTTTAGTTATTGAAGGGTCCGAAAGCAGCTACTCCCTCTGGTTCACATTTAGATCTAAACTCTATTTCAACCTCTCCCTGCAGGGTTTTCAAAGTTATTCATTTAAGGCAGCACATCAGCACAGACTTCAGTCAACTCCCCTCGCTCTGAGAAAACACTGCATATTTTCAATTAGCATTGTCAGAAAGTGAAGTACCCTCTGGTCTTTTCACTGAAAATCAATTATGGGAAAAAAAAAAAACAGTTTAGGTGGTCTAATTTAGCTGTGCCATATGTACAGCACAAGGTGTTCAACAGCTTTGATGCAAAACTGGCAATGATTTTAGCCAGCTGTCCAGGGTCTTGATGTTATACAAGGAGGACGAATCTCTCATTCACTAAGCTTTCCGTCATTTGCATATACCACCATTTTACCCTTGTATCATTAAGAACGTTTCTCCTGTCCTTCCCAACTGAGCAAGTTAAAATCCCTGCCACATCCCTTTTACATAAACCCCAAGTGTCACTGCTAATTGCCACTCCACTGAAATAAATGCTTTCTTATATGGTGATATTTTACATCAGCGGGCATGTTTTAATCTTGGCATTGTCTGAATACGCTCGTCTTCTGGTTGAGGTGTGCAGGCCCTGAGATGCCCCAGCGCTACACTATCCTCAAGGGAACTGTGCTCTTCTACTTGTTTTTCCAAATCCATTTTGCTTTAGAACAGAACAAATCGGAGTTAGAAAATTCTAACTTTAGCCATAATGCACAAGTGCACTTACTATTTCAATGCAGGACACATACACATAAAACTGACATAAGTTTAATCAAGCCATGTTTGCGTTATAAGATACAGACACTCTGATCCTAGTTTTATAGTCTATTGCACTTCATCAAAAAATAATACAGGTCAGTCCATGAAGTGGACTTCACAGCCTACTAATGGGTCACAATCATGCCTGAAGGAAAAAAAATAATCAATGATGTCAACGCTTTTGAATCCACAAATCTGATTTTTAGTCAATTCTTTCAGTAAATAACTGAAGAAGTTCACGTAAGTTATTTTTCCTTGGAGCTTCAGTCCCTTAACACTGAAATAGGTCAGAAAAAGGTTTAGTATGCACTTAATGACTTACTGTTGCCATTGCCACTTCATACCGGTCTGATTCCCTCTCCTGGTTCTAAGGAGGACCCTGGTCCTTTTTAGCCTGGTGGCACTGGGCAGAGCCCTTTAAAACACTCTTTTGTACAGACCAGCAAATCATCCATGTGTGAACTGGGACTTTAGTCCTTTTGAGCTTTTAATTTGCTGCTGCTGATCAGTTTCTCTGCTGTACTTTCTAGTCGGTGGTCTCCTGGAGAGCTAAGGCTGTCAAGTTCGTAATATGATGGCATCAACAGTAGAGCAGGATGTAAAGTTTACTATAGGATTATAACAACTGGACTTAAGATTCCGAAACCATCATCAACTTAATTTTCACACATTTAATTCTAGCAGAAATGTGCTAAAATAACCAGACTATACTGAGGCAAAGTTAAACACTTTAAAATTCAACTAAGATAACAATTTGAAGAAATAAGACAATTGTTTTGTTTCAAAGCTTTTCTTCAAAACAAAAAGCAGAACACATCGTTCTTACATCCAATTTTTTTTTTAATCAGAAGATATTTTTAGGTTAAACAACTTGTTTGAGAAAAAAGGCCTATGAGATCTGACTGATAAACTACCACCAAGCAAATATTATTCTGTTATTCACTGTTTTCTTACGCATAACTCTTGAGCCAAATTTTGCCTAGGTTGTAAAAGATGAACAGTTATATTCTAAGATTTTATTTGAAGAAGTAGACTTATATAAAAGAACTTGTATAATGTTCAGTGATTAACCTACATTTGTGAACTTTCCTTCCTGAACTTTCTTTCTCTATGACATTTAACCAGAAGTACTATTCTAAATAATCAATTTGTTTAACCCATTAGGATAAAGTCACGACAAAAACGCATGAAAAATTGTAGGTAATAAAAAGTTACAGTAACTTATTCTTAACAATGTTACTTTAATAATGAATCTAAAAAGAAAAGATACAAATGAACTTACAAAACAGGAAGAGACTTACAGACTTAGAAAACCAACTTATGATTGCCAGGACAACGGGCTAGTTAGGGAGTTTGGGAAGGTCATGTACACACTGCTATATTCAAAACGGATAACCAACAAGGACCTGTGTTATAAGACACAGAACTCTACTCAATGTAATGTGTCAGCCTGGATAGGAAGTAGGTTTAGGGGAGAAAGGATCCATGTATATGTATGGCAGAGCCCCTTCACTTGTATACCTGAAACTACCACAAAATGTCAATCGGCTATAATCCAATATAAAATAAAAAGTTTAAAGTTTGGGGGAAAAAATGATCCAACTGTTTGCACAGGGGAGAAAACTGGCAAGATACATCCAATGAAATCTAAGTGTAAAAGTACTGATGTGTACATCTGCATGTTAATTTGTATAATTATCTTGAAGGTAACAGGGTTAATTGAGTCACAGCAGTAAATTAAGGACAAAATGGAAGACCTTTGTGACTTTATATTCACTTCTGTGTTTTGTCTTTTACCATGAAATATGTAAAATTTTTAAATATTTTTAAAATAATCAAGTACATTATTTTGTCAGCTTCAATTGTTTCTTAATAAATAGGGGTGGGAAGTGAAGTAGCTCTCCTGCAAACATATCAGGGAAGCCAAATGACATCACCAGGGTGGGACTTGAGGTTTATAGGGATGAAGAAACATCAAAGAATTCTTCAAGCATCAACAAGTGGGCTTAGTTTTGAAAAGTAAATCCCGTTGACTGCTTGTTCAGTAATAAACCAAGTACTGCAATACAAAAATCTCAATGTATAAAAGTGCTATGATAGGAAGTTTTCTATAAATCAGGTGACTTAAAAAAAAATTTAAGTCCATCCCACTAAGATTAACAACCTCTCCCTGTTTTTCCACTTGGGATTCTAACCCTGGTTTGTTCTGAGGAAGATACTCTAAACAGTGTGCCATTGTCTGTAGAAACATCTGTAAAGTGTCAAGGCATTGATTTATTCATTCACCTATATACTTGATGAGTGAAATTAGTAAATGCTGCTACAACTCAAACCTGGTTAGATTTGCTTCAAATCATCTGAAGTGCTAATTGGCTAATCTCACTAAGTAGGTGACTTTTTAAGTTACTTTAATGCAGTTTCGACAAAAATTTAACTATAAAAGGAAACCCTAGGTATCAAAATACTAGCAACAGTTGGAGGATAACAAAAGATAGTTGAAATCCATTTAATAAAAGAAAACATTACAATTATATTCACAATGTATGTGCTAGTAAATCTAATACACTTTTGTAAAATAGTGTATCATAATAAGTTTTAAAATGCTAATAGTTTTAAAGCACAGGCTCAATCCCCATCCAAAATACAGTAAGTTTCCTTCTATTATTTAAGTACACATCTCCAGAAAAGGCCAAGTGGGGACTAAATCAATCTAAAATAATTTGAAAGTGGCGAAAGGGCTTACAGTTACTAGGAACTACCTTAAGAACCACCATGAGGGCATTTTCCGGTGCCATATTCAGGCTGAATTTGAGGTTATAATACAGCTTGGACTTTACAAAAATGAAACTGTTTAAAGTTCCAGAAAGCAGTGAGTGGCTTCAATATTTACAACCTGCGCCTCTTGCTCAGCTGCCTGAACAGACTCAGGAGGAGGATGACTACCCCTATTTATAGAAAGAGCTCCAAGTATTCTGACTCTCAGAATCAAGTCAATTAGTGAAACTGACGGTCACAGTTCTTCTCACCTTAAGAGTGAGAAAAAAGGGAACCAAAAAGGTTCTCCATCTCTCATTCCCTCCTGAGCAATCATGGAACAGAAACACAAAGAAAGTGAGGAAAACCCAGCTTGAAGACAGGAAGAGGACCTGAGATTAAAGAGAAAAGGACTACAACTATTCTTCATGCCAATGCTAAGTAGAGGTGAATGCCGTTCATTCACCAGGCCTGAACCTAAGTCCCACCTGATCTGAAGGGTCTCTCATCTGACCACATCATACTGCCTCTAGTGACCGAGGACAACATGAACCAACCAAAAGGCATGAAGTGACTACTCCATGAGCAAGCACCATTAAAAATAAAGAAATCAGAACTATAACCACTACCGCCCCCAGGTACTCACTGATGTGTGAAAATAGAGCTAACAGATTTCAACCGAATAAGGGCTGCCAGCCTCAAGTTTTCTGAACTTAAAGTTCCTAAAAATAAAATTAAATAAATAAAATAAAAGCAGCTTCTCTAAGCCCACTTTTCTTCAATCATCAATTTTTTTTTAAGCAAGTTCCTCGGGTCCTAGGTAACAGTGCCTTCAAGCTGCTCACACCATTCCCCGAAAAGCTTTTTTTTTTTTTTTTAAAGACACCATTACTGATAGGAAAGCGAGTTCAGCACACTGCAAAAAGCAAGTCAGTCTCTGAAGTGAGAAGCTATCAAAGAAGATGCAGCGAACGAAGACAACCAACAGAACGAACCTCTTCAAAAGAGAACCGTCACTAGGTGGCTTAGGGTACCGAGGAGGTAGGGACGGCACGCCAATGCTGCCCAACCTTGGTGTGGGAGGACAGAAGAGTATCAGCGCAGACAGAGGCCAACCCCTACCCATCCCCCAAAAGACTGGAAAAAAAAAGGCAGGACTGAGTGACAAAAAGACAGCGTGGATTTTGCAGTTAACGCTAACGAGGAGCTTGGTACCCAATCATTGGCAAAGAAGACAAAACAAGGAGATAAAAAGGACCAGCTGATCCCCAGACAACGGGTCAGCCTGGTGATGGATCAGCCTGAGCTATGAGAAAATAGGTTTCCACCCTGGTCAACAGCCTCTGCTTATCGCCCAGCTCAGCATCAGCCAGGTCCCCCCCCTCTCCCGCCCAGCCCTCGCCCTCCCCGGGGGTCGCAGCGAAGCTCGGCAATACCAGGTGTAGTCGTCCTCGTCCCGCCAGGCGGCCAAGTTCTCCAGGTCCAGCGGCTCCACCTCGTCCAGCAGCGTGGGGGGCGGCGAGGAGGCGAGGCGGCGGCCCCCGGCGGTGTCCCCGCGCCCCCGGGCTCCGGGCCGCCGCCGCCGCCGCCCGCGCCGAAGAAGCCCGCCGCAGGCTTGAAGTAGACGAAGGGCGCCTCGGGGGGCTGCGCCAGGCTGCAGAGCAGGGAGGGCGCCGGGCTGGGCAGGCAGTAGGTCCCCGGGAAAGCGGAGCTGGAGCCGCCGCCGCCGCCGCCGCCGCCCCCCGCAGCCAAGGCCAGCCCCAGCCCCAGGCCCGC
>SJXQ01011430.1:825216-846182 GCA_006408695.1 Aepyceros melampus
ACGCAGCTGCTCGTTCTGCTTTTCCAGCAGGCGCACCAGCTCCTTCAGCTTCTTCACCTCCAGCTCGGTGTTCACCACCTGCCCGGGGCCCGCTCCGGAGCCGCCCCCCGCCGAAGCGCATTTCACCTGCTCCGCCATCATCGTGGGCCCAGAGGGCGCCTCGGACACCCGGGGAGGGGGTGGGGCTGTGCCGAAGCGCCGGCTCCTCGCGCCGCAGGGAGAAACTACGGCTCCTTCCCTACCGCCCCGGCCCGGACGGCCGACCACGCTAGGCGGAGGCCGAGCGGGCGATTCGCATCAGCACCCGGGCCCAGCCTCCCGCCGAAGCAGCCGCCGCCGAGCCGCTCTGCACATGCTCAGAGCGTCCCTCCAGTCCCCTGGGTGCCGTGGAGGCTCCGGGTTTTAGCCGCGGCCCCCGGGCGGGGCGGGGCGCGGGCGCCGGGTGGGCGGGGCCGGGGTGTAGGACCAGCCTTTGAGGTGTGGGCCCGCGGCGCTCGCGAGGGGAGGGGCGCGGGCCGGGGTCCTTGGGCCACCGCCCCCGCCCACGCTACCCAATCCCAGGTGCCTGATTGGACCCGGCCAGCACTTTCCCGCCACCGGCACTTCCTCCAGCCGCGGCCGGGGAGCGAACTGCGCCGACTTGAGAGCCAAGGGCGGTGTTCCAAAAAAGCAGGCGCTGCAGGTGCCTGCCTTGGCGGAGTACAGCGAATGCCCGCAGGTTTGCTCTTTTGCCAGAGCGCTTGTGCTGAACGACAGCATCTACTAGCCACTAGCTGGTTAAACCAATAGAAATCCAAAAGGCCAGGGAACGTTGAGTACCAAAAAGGAAAAACGTGCAGCGGAAAGGCTTTGAGATGATGCTGTTAAGCCCCTAATTGGTAGGGAGAGCGAAGAGTCCAGGAAAAAGAAAATCGCGCTCTCTCTAAGAGGGGGAGAGTGACCAGTTGGTAAAGAGCCAAGTGTTCAGCTTTATTCTAAAGTCCGATTTGAACTGTTCTACTACCACCAATGTTTAACACGACAAGAGCATTTTTATACCATGTATATATTCATACATTCATTAAACAAAAGATCTTTGAGCTCCTAACTCTGCGCCAGATACCGTTCTAAGAGTTGGCCAAGCATTCAAATGAACAAAACAGACAAAAAATCATTGTGGGAGAAACATGAGTAAAATTGAATGATGTTCCATCTGTTAAATAATTTACAAGCTCTTAGGTCAGACTTGCTGGGGTGGAGGTGGGGGTGGGGTGGGGAAGAAAAGCAGAAAACCTAGAAACTCTGACCCGGGTACCCCTGCGAACTGCTCTCTCTTCCCTCTTCGGAAATTATTGACAGATCTGCTTTTAAGCGGGGTTGGGGGAGAGTTCTTAAGCAGAAGAATTAAGTTTCATTCCATTAATATTGACGTAGCATTTGCGGGTGTTTAACACGGAGAAAAGTCTAAGGGCTTTATTATAAGACACTTCCGCACAACTGGCTCTCATCCTCAGATGATACACTATCTAGCGAAGCTCTGGGACTTTTCCATACCAGTCTGTGTGACCATGTACCACATCCCTCTGGAACTGTTCCCATATTGTATCTGTTGGTTTTATGACAGACACAGCTCTGTGCCTTCCTGCTCAGAAACACTTGTGTCTTGTCAGTTGCCCATTTATATCTCCAACTTCTGTGTGTAGGGAGGGTGATCTCCATTTCACTTGCTTGGTGAAATATTCCATAAATCAGATAAATATGTGTAAGTGGTTCCCTGAGTCTTCCTACCAAGCGTCCCAGCTTGCTAGACCACCGGAACCACCTGTATCACCCATCACCTTTCCAAGTTTCAGTCTAGCTTCTAGATATTCTGGTTATTACTAAAACCTGGAGAAGTGGAGTGATTCTACTGAAAGTCCTAAAGTAAAGAATCTATGGAAGGATTTTCCGCATGCTCAGTGGCAGATGCAGAGAGCAGTATCCTTGCAACACAAAGAAAGGGAGACAACAGATACAATGAGAACAAAGAGCTGCTGGGTTCCACATTAGCAAAAGAAATTGGGAAAGGCGCAGAAGAGCGAAGACAGTGAGAATTAAGACATAAAGAAAAGGAGTCATTTTTCTGCAGATTTTATATACCCTGGAGAAGGAGAGAAAAAAATTCCGCTCCTCCCCCATATACTTAGTAAGGTGTATAGAATATATCCAAGCAATCAGTAGTCAATCCTGAGAACTGTTTTCTAAGTAGCAATTAGTATTTTTAAAAATCTTTGTCGTTTCCAAAGAGAGCATTCCTTGAAATTTAGACCTCGAAAAGAGATGAAACGTTCCCATCCTAAGTTTCTATTCTGCATTCTTCTTCCAAAAAGAAAAATTTGCCCTCTTCCTGTTTTTTAAGTGTGAAGAAATTCAGGTCTAGAGAAATTTTAAATCTCTTTCTTTTCTATAAAAGCACCTCTTTTTTTTTCCCCTTCTGGGAATTACATATGTACACACCCCAGAAACACTCAAAATGCACACTGATTTTAAGTTGCTTATCTCCAGGATGCCTGTCTCTTTAACACGTAATTAAAGAGGTTGATGGTGTCAAGGTTTCAATTAAGCAGTCTTGTTTTGTTTATTTTGATGCAAATTTGTAAGCTGTATGTGTTGAAACAAACTGCATGCCTAGCTTCTCAATTTTAAAATATTTTTGTTTTAAATGAAATACATGGGGTGATTGCAGAGATTTACAAACAAGATATGGAAAATAAAGGTGCATATCTCATTAAAAACTTTATACTTTAAGGATACATTTGAAACATCATAAATTGATGAGAATTATCCACCTATCACACATTCAAAATCAGATAACGAAACAGGTATTTTACCAGTGCTCCCCATTCCTTACACTCTAGAGCTGTGGTCACTGGGTCACTCTAGTGAAATTCAAGAGAGAAAATAACTTATTTTGATTTGTATTTTTCACAAATACCTGTAATAGTATCTATGGACATCAAAGGGATTCATCCACAAAATTGCAAAGACAGCGTAGTTTCTTCCTGAGTCTGTAAATCTGATTTTCCAAGTTAATCTAGAAACAGTCCATATCCTAGTTTCACAGGCTAACAAAGTTAGATTACTTGCCCAATGCAGTCTTGAAAACGACAACAATTCTTGGCACAGTTTCTAGTAGTCCAACCACTGTTCTCTTTGTGCCTTTGTCTTAGAGTGAAATTCTACTAAGAGTAAGCCCCTTATGTTTTAAATGCAGATTTTTTCCATCAGTGCAATGGATACACCCTAATATGACCACTACATTCATTCAAGTTGATAAATCCAAATACCGTAAGGAGAGAAAATCACCTGATAGGTTACCAGGGGTTGTGTACTCAATCATGTCCAATTCTTTGTGACCCCATGGACTGTAGCCTGCCAGGTTTTTCTGTTCATGGAATTTTCCAGGCTAGAATATTGGAGTGGGTTCCCATGCCCTCCTCCAGGGGATCTTCCCAACCCAGGGATCAAACCCGTGTCTCTTGCATCTCCTGCATTAGCAGGTGGATTCTTTTACTACTGTGCCATCTGAGAAAATCACCTGAAGATTAAAGATCCCTAGCTCCATTTTCAAGTTCATTTAGAGAGACCACAGTCTTTTTTTTCCCCTCTTAATTGAGATTCCTGTTTATCCATGCAAAATTGTCCTGAATAATGTGGGTCCCTGCTACCCTTGTCCAGTGCCTAGCAAGTCTAGCACTTAGCAAAAACACACTGAAGTGTCTTTTTAAAGAATAGATGAATAAATAAATAAATCCCCAAGTTCTAGCTGAAATTTAGACAAGACCCTAATCGGTTACTTCTATAAGCCTCATTTGTCATATGGTAACAGCATGGGAGGATTAGAAGGCTTTTTGCAGACTCCATGATAATTGTTTCATGTCTGACCTAATTAAAAGCTAGGAAAATGCTTGCTGCATTAATGTGTGGATTTTAGAGTAAGGGAATAACAGAGAGAAAACAAAAATATATGAAGCTAGAATTTATGTCAATGAATCTCTGTATGGGTTGTTCCATTCAGACCCCACCCATCTCTACCACTTGAATTCATGCCAACAACCCCTGTAAATATACCTTTAAAGTTACAGATAGTGGTAGTTACTATAACAATAATAGTAATAATAATAATTCTGTTGACTTAGCAAGGTATCCTTGTCAGAGCCCTTTTTAATAAACACTTACCACGTATCTATTATGTTCAAGTCACAATGCTAGATAACCTTTTAAAAGTAAGGCAGTGTCTCCACCACCAAGACCTTATCGAGCTGGTGAAAGAAGCGTATAAACAATTGATTAAGACTTAGTGTGTTATGTGTCATGATAAAAATACAAGTCAAAAGCTTAAGGAGTGCCCAAGAAGGAACAATTCATTTTGGCTAAAATTTTGGGAAGACTTCATGTAGAAAGTATATGTTATTTCATTTGATTCTCCTTAGCAAGCAAGCGAGGAATTGGGCAAGTATTGTGATATTCATTTATCAGACAGAATCTAGGATATTTCAAAGCAACAACAGAAGTAGGATATAGCACAGAGCTCTAACTCCTGATCAATATCATTTCCTCTGTGATCAATTTGTTTTGTTTTTATGAATCACTCACACATCTACCGTGCCCACTAAAATGAAACTTTAAATATTTACCTTAATTGTAGCTAGGAGTCTTACTAAATGCCACATGTTCTAAGCCCTTTACTTGTATTAACTCATTTAATCATCAAACGCCCTTTGAAGTACTTTCCATAATTAGTCTTGTTTTATAAATGAGGAAACTGAGGCACAAGAAGTCAAACAAATTACCCAAAGTTGTATGCTCAGTCGCTCAGTCACCCCCATGAACTGTAGCCCACCAGGTTTCTCTGTCCTTGGGATTTTTCAGGCAAGAATGCTGGAATGGGTTGCCATTTCCTCCTCCAGGGCATCTTCCTGACCCAGGGATATAACACTTGTCTCCTGTGTCTCCTGCATCAGTAGGCAGACTGTTTACCACTAAGGCCCCTGGGAAGCCCCTACCCAAAGTTACCCAGCTACAAAGTGGCAGAGCCAGGAATTGAAAGCTAGGCAGTCCCAGCTTGTTAATTGCAGTATGTCTTTTCGGGCTTAAGCTGAACCCAGCACACCACCATACTCTGTTCTTAATGGTTTATCAAGAAGAACTATTGACTTATGCAAAATCAATAGCCAGGAATGCCTTGAACAAAGTCTGATTCATTAACAAGCAAATATTACTGGAACTTAAAAAGTCACCAAGCACAGATGAGAAAACAGTAGGTTTCCAAAATCAACAAAGTTGCCAGTGCTGGTACAACACTTCTGACAGTACAAAGGCTATTCATTCAATGCTTATTTCTGCACAGATGACAAAACAGCATGAACTGTCACTGCTTTGTACTGTATTTCTAGGCATTTGGATTCTTCACATGTCAAAACCGCTCTTAAGAATACACAGAGGAAACCGAGTCACAGCCTATGTTGGGTTTGAACACATCCCATCATGATTTTGGATGTATTTAAAAATTCAAAAATGTAAAAATAATTTTTTGAAGTTCATAAACATTTCAAAATCTGAAACTTTCAAAACTAAAACAGATACTTTTGAACAAGTTGTTCTTTTTGAGAGAAAATATATAAGGTTACTTAAACCTTGAAAAATAGGCATCTTTTCATTTTTCCATCATTTTTTTTAACTTTATAAGAGAAAAATGAATCTGGTATAACTTGAGTCTTGTTGGCAAAAATTGGTACTCTATGTTACCATTGCACTGGATATCTAGAGCTTTTGAAAGTATTTGAATTTTGAACAATCTAATATCTTGTTTTCCTCAAATGTTTCTCTCATCATAAAAGTCAGTGTGGTAGTTTTCTTTCTTTAATTCAAAAGAGCTGTTTTTTTCTTTGCTAATTTCCAGAGCTTTTATTAAAAAAAAAAAAAAAACTTTGCAAAAATTTGTGATCGCACTACAGTGTTAGAAATCAAAGTCAGAAATCATTTGAAAGTCTGACACAGCAGAGCAAGAAGTCTTTCTATGATAGTGGGTCCTTTAGTTCTCTTTCAAGTTACTGGCATAGCTGCAAGGACATTATGGGAATCTAAGCAAAAGGCAATACAGAAAACTGTGCATGTTCTCTTGGCACAGCATCACATTCTAGAAATTATCAATATAAGCCAGCCTCAAAGAAGGCACTGCAAGTTTACTCAAAGTAAACCTACAGTGAGTGCCTAACCATGGTCAGTACACATAATGAATTTTCAGAAAATGCAGTAATTGATACCCATAACCAGGTTATCTGTGTTTCACTATTTCACTCATCCTAAATCCTTCATGGAGGCAACAGTTATAATCATGTCACTGAAGGACTTTGTCATCATGATTACAAATATGTTCTTACTTCTCATCTTCAGGAGTATTTTTTGTTTAGTTTCAGAAAGGAAGTGTCAATTAACAGAAAATACTTTATTATGAACTAATTTTAGGGGGGCCACAGCACATGGCATGTGGGATCTTAGTTTCTCAACGAGGGATTGAACCTGCGCCCCCCTGCATTAGAAGGGTGGATTCTTAACCACTGGACCACCCCGAAAGCCCCAGAAAATACTTTATTAAACGATATGATCCCTTTCATCAAAAAAGAATGCAAAATATCTCAGGGGTATATTTACTCAGAACTAAAGAATAGCAAATAAGATGGGGGGTGGGTGCAGGGGTTAACCACTAGACAGATTTCCAGCTTTGTAGCCAGTTTAAAGCCTCTGTTTTCAGACTGTAGGCTTTATTTAATGGTAATTGTAAGCATTTTCTATTAGTCCATGAAAACAGTGTCTGAAAGTTCTCATGTGCTACTGAAAACCTGGAAACAGAGAAAACAACAGACAACAAAATTTTAAAAGATCAGGCTCAGTAGGTGATGAGACCAACAGATTGCAAATACAGCTTCAAAGAAGAGAGATCTAAATTAATTTCGTTCATTGAGGACAGGCATCTTCCACAGAGTCTAATGTGGAAACCCAACTTGAAAGTGAGATGGTAGCAAGCTGTCTCTAGGATGCTGCGGCGTTGCACATGTAGAGACACAGGGAGAGAGTGAGAATGGGACTCAGAAGACTGTCGTCTTTGCTCAGGTACCTATCATTGCTAAGGGCTTCCAGGTGGCGCTGGTGGTAAACTATTGATACCTAGTTTACCAAGGTAAAGGTAAACTTGCCTGCCAATGCAGGCGACATAAGAGATGCGAGTTCAGTCCCTGGGCTGGGAAGATCCCCTGAAGAAGGCCATGACAATTCACTCCAGTATTCTTGCCTGGAGAATCATGGACAGAGGAGTCTGGCAGGCTGCAATCCACAGGGCTGCAGAGTCAGACATGGCTGAAGCAACTTAGCATAACATCATTGCCGAGGTAAGAATAAAGTACCTGGATGACCCGCATGATAGCTCAGAAAGCTACTGCCTGAAAGTGTCAGAAATTCCTTCTTTCCACATTTCATTGCCCAAAGCAAGTCACAGGGTTACATATACTTTTAAAGCAACAGGAGTATGTCATGGAACTGAAACTGTGGGCAAACCCCTGTGTCTTTGTCTTTTGAAGTAAAATGCTGACTCAGTAGTTAATGATTGGGAAATGCTAAGGTGTAGAAACAAAGAATAGCTGTTGGAAGGGGAAACTAGTAACAATTTAGATTATAATTCTGCACAGAGCAGAATCACTGAACTCGCAGTTCCCTGAAAGATATAGATAAAGGCCTGACACACATTCCTGAGCTGTTTTTATAGGAAGCAGACGCCCTCCAGATGATAACTGCTGACCACAAGAACATAGACTTTAGGTTGCTTCCATGTCCTGGCTATCATAAATAGTGCTGCGATGAACATTGGGGTACACGTGTCTCTTTCAATTCTGGTTTCCTCGGTGTCTATGCCCAGCAGTGGGATTGCTGGGTCATAAGGCAGTTCTATTTGCAATTTTTTAAGGAATCGCCACACTGTTCTCCATAGTGGCTCTACTAATTTGCATTCCCACCAACAGTGTAAGAGGGTTCCCTTTTCTCCACACCCTCTCCAGCATTTATTGCTTGTTGACTTTTGCATCGCAGCCATTCTGACTGGTGTGAAATGGTACCTCATTGTGGTTTTGATTTGCATTTCTCTGATAATGAGTGATGTTGAGCATCTTTTCATGTGTTTGTTAGCCATATCATAAGGCAGTTCTATTTGCAATTTTTTAAGGAATCGCCACACTGTTCTCCATAGTGGCTCTACTAATTTGCATTCCCACCAACAGTGTAAGAGGGTTCCCTTTTCTCCACACCCTCTCCAGCATTTATTGCTTGTTGACTTTTGGATCGCAGCCATTCTGACTGGTGTGAAATGGTACCTCATTGTGGTTTCGATTTGCATTTCTCTGATAATGAGTGATGTTCATGTACACTTGTGGCTGATTCATGTCAATGTATAGCAAAACGAATACAGTATTGTAAAGCAAAACAAACTAAAAAATAAATAATCCATTCACTGTAAAAAAAAAAAAAAAGACTCTAGACTAGCTGAAACCAGAAGGTTGATGACACTTCAGACTTCACCTTGATGCCAACCAATCCAAGAATTGTCCACAAGCTGATCACACCCCACTCTTTGAACACTATGAAACTCCTCACTACCTTCTCCAGCGTTGGAGGGCACAGTCTTGAGGGCATTAGGCCACTGTGGCCCCCTTTGCCTGGCGAAGCAATAAAAGCTACTCTTTCCTCCTTTACCCAAAACTCTGTCCCTATGTTTCTAATCGGCACCAGTGACCAGAGGCTGAGTTTTGGCAACGGTATCCTGTGACCTGAAGGAGAACTGGAACTATTTAGTGTACAGCACTGCCTGAAGTGAAAAGTGGAAGTGTTAAGTCCGTCCCTCAGTCAACTCTTTGCAACCCCACAGACTGTAGCAGTCAACTCTTTGCAACCCCACAGACTGTAGCAGTCAACTCTTTGTAACCCCACAGACTGTAGCCCACCATGCTTCTCTGTCCATGGAATTCTTCAGGCAAGAATACTGGAATGGGTTGCCATTTCCTTCTCCAGGGGATCTTCCTGACCCAGGGATCATTGCAGGCAGATTCTTTACCATCTGAGCCACCAGGGATGCCCACAGCACTGCTCACTACAATGTAATTTTAAGTAAATGTTTCCTGCTCTAAATAAATTGAAGGCTGAGATTTATCTTAAATATTTTGGCTGACTCCCTTAAATTTTGGAATCTCCTGCTTTTATGGTTATCTGGCTAGAAATTCATTGTGATTATATCTTGAGTTCATTTGTAATTTAAAAATATAGTTTTCATTTAAATATATATCTTAACTTTCTTATTATTTTTTGTTCAGTTCAGTTCAGTTGCTCAGTCATGGCCAACTCTTTGCCACTCCATGGACTGCAGCATGCCAGGCCTCCCTGTCCATCACCAACTCCCAGAGTTTACTCAAACTCATATCCATTGAGTTGGTGATGCCGTCCAACCATCTCATCCTCTGTTGTCCCCTTCTCCTCCTGCCCTCAGTCTTTCCCAGCATCAGGGTCTTTTCCAATGAGTCAGCTCTTCGCATCAAGTGGCCAAAGTCTTGGAGTTTCAGCTTCAACATTAGTCCTCCCAATGAATATTCAAGACTGATTTCATTTAGGACGGACTGGTTGGATCTCCTTGCAATCCAAGGGACTCTTAAGAGTCTTCTCCAACACCACAGTTCAAAAGCATCAATTCTTTGGCACTCAGCTTTCTTTATAGTCCAACTCTCACATCCGAACATGACTATTAGAAAAACCATAGCCTTTGACTAGACCGACCTTTGTTGGCAAAGTAATCACTGCTTTTTAATATGTTGTCTAGGTTGGTTATAACTTTCCTTCCAAGGAGTAAGCATTAAAAATTTCATGGCTACAGACACCATCTGCAGTGATTTTGGAGCCCCCTAAAAATAAAGTCTATTATTATTTCCAGTTTCCTCATCTATTTGCCATGAAATGATGGGACCTGATGCCATGATCTTAGTTTTCGGAATGTTGAGCTTTAAGCCAACTTTTTTACTCTCCTCTTTCACTTTCATCAAGAGGCTCTTTAGTTCCTCTTCACTTTCTGCCATAAGGGTGGTGTCATCTGCATATCTGAGGTTATTGATATTTCTCCAGGCAATCTTGATACCAGCTTGTGCTTCCTCCAGCCCACATTTCTCATGATGTACTCTGCATATAAGTTAAATAAGCAGGGTGACAATATACAGCCTTGACGTACTCCTTTTCCTATTTGGAACCAGTCTGCTGTTCCATGTCCAGTTCTAACTGTTGCTTCTTGACCTGCACAGAGATTTCTCAATGATTCCTTACTTAATGGCATTGTGATTAGAAGTCATGGTGTATATAAATCAGATTCACTGACTCTTTAAATTGAGATATAATTGGCATATAATATTATATTAGTTTCAGGTATACAACATAATGATTCAATAATCATATGTGTTGTGAAATGACCACCACAGTAAGTCTAGCTAACATCCTAATGTATTTACATTTTTTTCTTGTAATGAGAACTTTTAAGATCTACTCCCTTAGCAACATTCAAATATATAACATGATATTTTAAAACTATAGTCATCAAGCTGAATATTATACCCCCATGACTTATTTATTTTATAACTAGAAGTTTGTACCTTTGATCACCTCTTTACCATCAAACCATGCACTCTGTATCTGTGAACTCATTTTTTTGTTTTGTTTTATTGTGTTTTGTTTTCAGATTCCGTATGTAAGTGAGATCAGACATTATTTCTCCTTGTCTGAGTAATTAATTCACTGAAATTTGGTGAGACTTCTTTTGTATCCTAGGATACTGCCAGCATTTGGAAATATTCCAAATGTGCTTGAATAATATATGTGATTCTATTTGTTAGGTGCAAGATACCAACACAGTATATATTTATACACATATAAATATATAATACTTATCTAAACAAAATCTTTATGAAATATATAATTTGTATAAATTTATTTGAAATCAAGTCACTAATATTATTCAAATCTTCTACAGTCTTACTAGATTATCAGTTATCTGATTGAAAAGTGTTTGAATGTCTTATCTTGATATTGTATGTATGAATATACATATTCGTTGTGTTGTATATCTATGCATATATGTTCATGATTTATATCTTCTTGTGTATAATTCATTATTATGTAATGTTTCCTTTGGGTTCCCAGGTGGCGCTAGTGGTAAAGAACCTGCCTGCCAATGCAGGAGATGTAAGAGGCACAAATCCGATCCCTGGGTTGGGAAGATCCTCTAGAGAAAGGAATAACAACCCACTTCAGTATTCTTGCCTGGAGAATCCCAGTGGACAGAGGAGCCTGGCAGGTTACAGTCCATAGGGTCACAAAGAGTTGGAGGTTACTGAAGCAACTTAACACTCATGCACACCTTACCAAAAAATCAAAAAACAGCAAGGGCAAACCACTGTTTAATAGGATTGTAGTAGATTTTGAAAACTAGCATAAAGGATACTTTTTAAATAAACGTCTCAGAATTGTACTTGTGATGGTTTTCACCCCTTTTTTGGGAAAGCGTGGAATGGAGATGATGAGGAAGGTTTACATTTAGATTTGTTTTAAATTTTAAAAGCTGTTCTTTTAAATTTACCATCTGTTACTCCAGTGCTTCCAAGTGGCTATGGTAACTATTCAGGGCTTCTAGACTGAACAGTGGTATAATTGGGTATGGCTTGACCCCTACTGGGCCTTTCTCATGGAGGGAGATCAACTTATTGTGAATCTTGTCACATTACAAGAGGGTTCCTTTGCAAAAATGTTAGCCTTCTGGTTGATGCATAGCAGATATGAGAATTAGTTATAGACTTTCTGGTGACTCATTTGAATTACAAGGCACTAATTCTGCAAAGAAAATTCTGTTATCTTCCTGAGAGAAATTTCTCTATATACCCCAGTATTTTAACATTTTGATACAGATCTTAAATAACACTAAGTAAATATGCTTAAGGTATGTGGATTAGTTTTTGCTAAGAAAGAATGATTCATGCTCTCAGTGTTAAGTTTCCATCTGTTTCCTAGAGGTACTTTTATTTGTTGAAGAAATTACTGGAAATATTTTGCTGATAGTGGTGTCGGTAGAGCTATTTGGAGATTGTGATGTGTGCACCATAATATGGGCTATGGGGGGAAGGAGATATTCACTAAGACCAATGAGTTTATCCTTACAACCTGAATTGAATTGTAATAACAGTGCAGATTCAGGTATATTTTTTGTGAAAAAAATTATTTTTAGCACTATCCACTGAAATGGGCTAGAGATATTGATCAACCCAATAGCAATGTTACCCTGATACCTAGAATGTGGTCTTTAAACACCATTTTCCACAGAGAGAGATATGGGTCCTTGAAAAAAGAGGCTAATGGGAGGTCTAAGGTAGGAAATATACTAGATAACTTGAAATGTTTTATCAAAGTCTAGTTGGATTGTGTGAAAAGGAGGTGGAGCCCACTTGTTTAAGCTCCTACCATTTAAAGATCAGACGACTTAATTGTCAATAAGGAACAGTCTCTGACATGGATTGAAACACATCAAATAATGTTTAAATCCTGGGGTTCAAAATAATACTTAAATACATAGATAATCTTTGGAGAATACTAAGGCTTTGAGTTATTATTTTGGAAACTGTTAACTAAAGGCTTCCCTGATAGCTCAAATGTTAAAGAATCTGCCTACAATGCAGGAGACATGGGTTCGATCCCTGGGTTGGTAAGATCCCCTGGAGAAGGGAAAAGCAACCCACTCCAGTATTCTTGCCTGGAAAACCTCTTGGACAGAGGATCCTGGTAGGCTACAGTTCATGGGGTTGCAAAGAGTAAAACACAACTGAGGGATTAATACTTTCAAATAAAGGATAAAGTCTTTATCCTGCCTCTTCTATATATATTCAGAGTAACCAAATTGTGGATGAGAGAGAGTGTCTTTTTATAGATGTATTCTGGCTAATAAATGAAAAGGGGAAAGTAGAACAAAAACATCACATTTTGAAATTGCCATGAAATTGTTAATACCACTAAATGAAAGACAGTATGTGCTTCTGATGAAAGTACCCAATATCACTTATGAAGTAGTCTTCATATAGACACACGCACACATACCCCCACCACCACCACGACTACAACCACCAGCATCAAACCTAAACTTAACCACATCTCAAGACAGAGCAATACGAGGGCCAAAAACATGTTGAAAAACACCAAATGTATACATATATGTATATGAACAGTAGACTTTCTGAGACATACAACTCAACTTCTCCTTCTCCCCATCCTCTTCTTCATTTCCTCTTCTCCTACAAAAACTGCATGGTGAAAAAAAAAAAAAAAAGAAATGGAAGGGAAAAGATCTTTAGATTAAGAGCCAAGAGCATATTAATCAAATGCAATGGACAGAGCTTTTGGAATCGTGATTCAAACAAACTTAGAGAACACTGATAGTATAAATTGGGATATGTGAGCACTGCCTGGATATTGGAGGAGATTCAAAAATTACAAGGGAGGAGGGAGATGCACTGATAATACAGTGTCAGTGCGTAAACATCATAAATTGCTATATTGAAACAGTTTCATGAGGCTGAGGTAAGTGGGAGTGGGCTGGGGATGGAAGAGTGGAGGGGTGGAGGAGGTGGGAAAGGAAAGTTTGTTTCTTTCTTTTGCCAAAAGAATATATAACTTGTGTTTCAAATTCAGTTTTAATTCACCCTGAACCATGTATATGAGCAGTTTAACAATTAACGGATGATACTCTTAGGGTACATACATAGTCCAAAGTTTCTCTGTAGCTCATTTTTCTCTACTAAATAAAGTGTATTGGAACTTGATAACAGATTTAATCATCTCCATATATACTAGAGTTTGTAGAATATGCTTAGTTGCTCAGCTGTGTCCAGCTCTTTGCGACTCCATGGACTGTAGCCTACCAGGCTCCTCTGTCCACTGGGATTCTCCAGACAAGAATACTGGAGTGGGTTGCCATGCCCTCCTCCAGGGGATCTTCCCAACCCAGGGATCAAACCCAGGTCTCCCCCACTGCACACAGATTCTTTGCTGTCTGAGCCACCAGGGAAGCCCAAGGATACTGGAGTGGGTAGCCTATCCCTTCTCCAGGGGATCTGCCCAACTCAGGATTCAAACTGAGGTCTCTGCATTGTGGGTGTATTCTGTACCAGCTGAGCTATCAGGGAAGCCCATTTATAGAATAGAAGTCTCAATACCTATGAAAGAGTTAAAATACATATGTGCTTGCATTTTGGTATCTTGTGTTTGTTAAAATTTGGTAGAATCCTAATTTTTTTTTTCACTTTTCCTCCTTAAATTAATCATCCAGCATTGAGCTAGAAGACAACCATAATTGAAATAATAATAATAAAGAAAAAGGAGTTTTTGAAGCTTAATATTTTGATACTTACATATGTAATCTTCCCCCTATAGTATGTATTTCCTTTACCATATCAAAGTATTATGGAATGAAACACATCAGCAGCAATTCTTATAGTATTTCTTGAATGACTTTGCTTCCACTTACAATTGTTGAAAATTTTCCTGGGTTGTGACATCTCTGAAAAGGTAAGATATTAGATCCAGAAACACATGTATGTAAAGTGTCTGAAACACAGTTGATGCCCAGCGACTGGAAGTTACTGTGTCAGAAAAAAATAATTAATATTGACATATGCATTGATTTTCCCCATTTCCCTGCCTATTACAGAATATCTGCATTGGTGAGCCCCGCTTGCCATCCCTTCCCACTTCCTAAAGAGGATGGATAATTTTGCGCTGAATTTAAGCTTAAATTAACGTCTAAACAATGTGATGAGAAAGAAGAGAGAGAAAAGGAGGAGGGCGATATTAGGTAGGCTGTGAGTTTAAGAGGTTTTTTTGTTTTGTTTCTGGTTGGGGGAGATAGGATTGGGAATGGGGAAAGAGGACTTTAATAAAAACGGATGTGGAGCATGTATTTGGGTCCTCTCGAATGTCCTTTGAGAGTCACTACTGAAAGGTGGAATTCTCCTTAATTACATTTCAAGAGTTGAACTTTGCTTCTTGAATGAATGTAGCACTGTGACAGGACTGAACCCTGAGTGTCTCCGGATTTACAAGATTTACAATACTATTTACTTGAAAGATGTGTAGTAAAGGATTAGCATTGCCCAGAGAGCAGTTTGCCTTTGACTCCTGGGAGATCCCTGGAATGCCCTGCCTTCTATGTGTGTCTCTGTTTGCGGGGGGACCCTGAGCCCTCCAGATGTTCTATAATTCTGAGATTTGTGGTGAAGGCTTTGGGCCACATGCTGCTGCTAAGTCGCTCGTGTCCGACTCTGTGCGACCCCATGGACTCCAGCCTACCAGGCTCCTCCATCCATGGGATTTTCCAGGCAAGAGTACTGGAGTGGGTTGCCATTGCCTTCTCCTGTTGGGCCACATAGTATGAGCCCTGTCTGGGGTGGAGGTGGGGGGCTGTAGACTAAGGTCAATGATGTGAGCCATCAACCAAGTCTACTTGACTGAACCCCAGTAAAAACATCTCAGCACCAAAGCTGAGATGACCTTCTCAGGTTGTCACAACTTGGTGTGTATTGTCATACATAATTGCTTGGAGAAACAGGCATGGGCCACACAAATCCACCTGGAGAAGATACCTGAAGACCTGTGCGTGGCATTTCCTAAATCCTGCCCTGTGTGCTTCTTCCCTTGGCTGATATTAATCTGTATCCTTTCACTATAATAAACTATAACCAGGAGTATGACAGCTTCTGGAAGTCCTTCCAGTGAATTATCGAGCTGGACAGTGGTCTTGGAGACCTCTTAAACTTGCAGTTTGTGTCTGAAGTTTTGGGAACTCACAAACTTTACAGAAGTGCATGGTGAAATCTATTTCTACACAAAAATGTAAAGTGAAAAACATGTATGGAAAATCCTAAAAGTGAAAAAGGGAACTGCATTTTAGAAAGGAACCTAAAACTATAGAGCAGTATGCTATTTATCCTGCACTTCCTGGGTGTCTCAGTGGTAAAGAATCCGCCTGCCAGTGCAGGAGACACAGGTTTGATCCCTGGGTCAGGAAGATCCTCTGGTGAAGGAAATGGCAACCCACTGCAGTATTTTTGCCTAGGAAATCCCAAGGACAGAGGAGCCTGAGGGCTACAGTCCATGAGGTCACAAAAGAGTCCGACATGACTTAGCAGCTACAACAACAACAACAAGCTATGCTTCCAGAAGAAATATTAGAATATATATACAAAATAGCAAGATATACAAAATATATGGATTTATCTTAATTTTACTATTTTAGAGTAGTGATAAATATAGCAAATCAGAAGCATATAACAAATAAAACACATATCAACTTCAATAAAATTGTTATTTGGTGCCAGGGTTTGACTCTTTCAAGCATCTCATGTTAAATGAAATCCAAAAGGACTCTTCCTCAAGTTCAACAGTGACACGCGTGCACAGTACAAAAAATAACTTATGAAAGAGAAAATCTATACAAATGCAAGCTAGGACAGAGCTTGTTTTGCAAATGTATGGCATAAATTGATCCAGAATCGTAAAAACCACAAGTTAAGTAGGGGTTAGCAGTGCATCATTGTAATGCCAAAAGTTAATAAAATACTGAATTATCTAAATAAGAGAATGGCATGTGAAGCTTAGTCTGTCACTGAGTTCTATTCTGGTGAGATAATTTTTAGATTATTGCATTCATTTTAAAACCCCACATTTAGTGAAAGAGACTTCAGCATGTTGGGTTCCGATCCTAGCTTTGCCCCTGACAGACTGGCTCTAGCGTGGAGCTGTTCAGGGACAGAAGTCCCCAGTCCTCTTCATTTCTGGATCCTGTTAATGAGCATACTGGGTCAGAATCATACTTAAGTGGCCACACAGATCTAAAATTCTTCGTTCATCAAGGAAAGACATTATTGGGACTTCCCTGGTGGTCCAGTGGTTAAGGTGACACGCTTCCAATGCAGTGGGTGCTGGTTCGATCAATGGTCCATCCAAGAGCTAAGGTCCCAGGAGCCTCGTGGCCAAAAAGCCAAAGCATAAAACAGAAGCAGTATTGTAACAAATTCAATAAAGACTTCAAACACGGTCCACATCAAAAACTCTTTAAAAAAAAAAAAGACATTAACAGTGATGAGGATTGGGAGGTATAAATCACAATGTCTTTGTATGCTAAAGCATGTTTTATTTATAGGATGATGGGTTACCATCATCCAGCGATAAGCTCTCCGGAGGAATGAATCAAGAGTCCAAGCTCACTGGGCTCTGTGCCAAGGCTAAACCTACTCTCCCAATGCATTTCTCTATCTTCCCTTAGTGCCAGAAACCTTGACACCTATTGCTTGGCTAGGAGACATGTCATGACCTTCCTGCTGTTGTTTTTGTTGTTCTTCTTGATCCCATGGACTGTAGAACGCCAGGCTTCCTTGTTCCTCACCATCTCCCAGAGTTTGTCCAATTCATATCCATTGCTTTGGTGATGCCATCCAACCATCTCATCCTCTGTCGCCCTCTTCACCTGCCGCCTTCAATCCTTCCCATCATCAGGGTGTTTTCCAACGAGTCAGCTCTGAATCAGCTCTGAATCAGGGGGCCAAAGTTTTGGAGCTTCAGCTTCAGCATCAGTCCTTCCAAAGAGTATTCAGGATTGATTTTAGATTGACTGGTTTGATCTCCTTGCTTTCCAAGGGACTCTGCTGTTAAGTGTGGTCAATTGAATGTGAGTCACAGGAATGCAGGCATATTCTTTATCACATCCTTTCCTTTTCTCTTGTTTCAGGCAAGGGCACAGTCATAAGAGCTAGCTTTGATCATGAGATGCCAGGGATGGCAAAACAATATGCTTTAGACAATTCTGTGGGCAGAGTCTCCTGTTTTCTTATGAGAAAAAGAAAAAAAAATTCACCCTGTTTTTTTTTTTTTAAAGCAATGAGTTTTTTTTTCTTTAATTAATTTTTATTTTTTAGTTTGTTTTGCTTTACAATACTGTATTCGACCCTGTTTGAATCATTGTATTTTAGAGATTCTCTGTTATAGCCACTTGGTCATGCCCTGACTTATTTAGAAACTGGTGCTGGAGATAGGCTGCTATCAAATAAAAGCTTGAAACAAGTGGTGTGGGCCAGCTGTTTGTGCAATAAGGAGCAAGGAAGTGTTGCAAGCTGGAAATTTGATGACCCTTGTTATGCCATGGAAAAACATTTGGCAAAGTTCTTGCCTATTTTACTGAGTCACCAGGGAAGTCCTGCCATTTGCAACAAGGAAATCTTGCCATTTGCAACAAGATGGATGAACTTGGAGGCATTATACTGATGTATACTTAAATATGGGTTTCCCTGGTGGCTCAAATGGTAAAAAAATTCTGCCTGCAATTCGGGAGACCTGGGTTTGATCCCTAGGTTGGGAAGATCTCCTGGAGAAGGGAATGGCAACCCACTCCAGTATTCTTGTCTGGAGAATTCCATGGACAGAGGAGCCTTGTGGGATACAGTCTATGGGGTCCCAAAGAGTTGAACATGACTAAACAACTCTTGCTTACTTACTATGGAGCCCATAATTCTAGCTGAAGAGACTGAAAAAAAGCTCAGAGAGTCAGTACATGTTTGCTATTCCTTACTGCATTTAACAAGATACCATGAGAAAGATGAAGCAAGGTGTCCATTAGCCAATCTACAAGCATAATTACTTAAGCACTGCAGTTCTGCTTCACTGAGAGCTGCAGTCTAAGTTAACTGAGAGTTCAGTGTGTGTGTGTTCAGGTGCTCAGTTGTGTCCAACTCTTTGTGACCCCACAGACGTAGCCTGCCAAACTCCTCAGGCCACGGGATTTTCCAGGCAAGAATACTGGAGTGGGTTGCCATTCTCTTCTCCAAAGGATCTTCCTGACCCAAGGAGGGAACCCATCTCTCTCATCCTGCATTGGCAGGTGGATTTTTTTTTTTTACCACTAGCATCACTTGGGAAGCCCAGTGAATGAGCACTCAATCAAGCTAGAAAAGCAAACTGCAACTTTATGACGAAGAGCAGGAGACAGCAATGTTTCTCAGAGACTGTACCAGGCCTTCCATTAAACACTCTCCCTCAGACAATGTGAATCAACTTAACTCCAAAGGTCATTTAGTTGAAGGAGAGGGATGAGCTAAGCACTGCTGCTGCTGCTAAGTCGCTTCAGTCAGATATGACTCTGTGCGACCCCATGGATGGCAGCCTACCAGGCTCCTCCATCCTTGGGATTCTCTAGGTAAGAACACTGGAGTGGGTTGCCAGTTCCTTCTCCAATGCATGAAAGTGAGAAGTGAAAATGAAGTCGCTCAGTCATGTCCGCTCTTTGCAACCCCAGGCTCCTCCGTCCATGGGATTTTCCAGGCAAGAGTACTGGAATGGGGTGCCATTGCCTTCTCCAAAGCTAAGCACAGAGGCCAGTAAATAAAAGAGCAGAAGCACCAGATGAAAGAACTATGACTTCCCAAGGCCTTTGCTAATGTTAATTTCACATGGAACTAACTAGAAACAAATAGACAGAAGCCTAATAAGTTTTTGAGCAAGTTGTTCTGCTAAAAAAACATAATGTAAGCCAAGCTTATAGAAGTCTATGAGAGTTTGCCATTCCCCCTCCCACCCTGAAGCAATCTTGGATCCCCAAATCCACACCTCCAATGCTCACTTCAGATGTGACCATAGTGGACAGTGGACAGAACAGCGCCTCCCAGAGAACAGACCGGATCAAACCGAGAACCATAATATGAGAGGAGACTTTTCACAGTGGCTGCCCAGCAAGCTTGTTCACTGCCATAGGTCACTGGCTGGTGCTATTCTTCTCTTTTATGAATGAGAGTTCTAACTGATTGCCTTGTTTGTACTGCACAGTGGTACATGGGCTGCTTGGGGGATAGATAATGCCCATTTCCATTTACAGGTCTCTGCACTGGAGGGCGGAGAAGGCAATGGCACCCCACTCCACTACTCTTGCCTGGAAAATCCCATGGACGGAGGAGGCTGGTATCCTGCAGTCCATGGGGCCACAAAGGGTCAGACACGACTGAGTGACTTCACTTTCACTTTCCACTTTCATGCATTGGAGAAGGAAATGGCAACCCACTCCAGTGTTCTTGCCTGGAGAATCCCAGCGACGGAGGAGCCTAGTGGGCTGCCGTCTATGGGGTTGCACAGAGTCGGACACGACTGAAGCGACTTAGCAGCAGCAGCAGCAGCAGCACTGGAGGGAGTCATATTAGGACCTGCCAGAGGGCACTGGGAGTCAAGCAGAATTCCTGGCCTCTGAGCTGGATGAGTGATGGAATGAGATTTCAGGATGCACCCTCTTGAGGGGTGTGTTCTGTGTGGGAAAGAAAGGTGCACCTGGGGGCCTGCCAATGCAGAAGACATGAGTTCCATCCCTGATCAAGAAAGATCCCACATGCCACAGAGCAACTGAGCCCACACGCCACAACTGTTGAGCCTGTGCTCTAGAGCCAGGAGCTGCCACTACTGAAGCCCACGTGACCTACAGCCGATGCTCTGCAACAGAAGAAGCCACTGCAATGGGAAGCCTGCACACCGCAACTAGAGAGTAGCCCCCTCTCGCCGCTATTAGAGAAAAGCCACACAACAAGGAAGACCCAGTACAGCCAAATAAATATATAAAGAAAAAAAAAATTTTTTTAAAGAAAGGTGCTCTTGGATATTTGAGCAGGTAGCCAGAAGGACAGGTTTGTCATAGATGCTAGTTTTATTCGGCCTTCTTCCTTTAGTAATAGAAATCCTCAAATGTAATCTGGACTAGAGATCACAGTTTATCCTGCTGTGCGATCCACTTAGCCATGCGTCCCAAGTGATTTCAAAAGGGATGCAAGTAGGAGTGTTGTGTGCAAGTTTTTCCAGGG